>CM042086.1:12140808-12740808 GCA_023512835.1 Taxillus chinensis
CTAATAACAGTTTTATATAATAAACTGTATGTATAGGTAAGATTCGAATGATATTCGAATTTGATTTGAATCCATCATATAGATATTTAAATCCAGTTCAATTTGTTTCAAAATCCGATATGGTGACGTCTGGATTTGATTCGAAATAAACAAATCAAATGCAGATATAATCATATCCTCTCCAGATCTCTGAATTCAATCCGTTTATAGGCCTAAAGTTTCCCATATATTATGGTGATGCTTCCTCATTAATTGAAGAATTTATATTCATCTTGGATGGGTATATATTGTGTGTTCCCTTATTTGTTTAATTGTATTTTCCTTTTGTTTTTGTGAGAATACTAGTGCTTAAAAATGGAAGGTATATAATCCACCCCCCCCCTATCGTAGGCCTAAAGCCGAGGAAATTTAGTTAATCGGTACTTGATTTGCTTTGTTTTCTCTTGCTCTTAAAGCAAGCATAGTATATAGACTATAAAACCAATTTGGCATTGGCTTGCCTTAAATTTAATTATCACTAAAGTTGCTTCAATTTGTTTCGTCTCATGCCAGATTCTTGGAAATTCATGACTTTAAGAAGCCCTTTGATGCAAATCACTTGTTATTGATGAAGTTAAGTGCGGCTTCTGTGCTAGAAGAATATCGAGATATAGTTTTTGCGTATGGATTCAATGATGAATATAGGTATTCCAAATTAATGTTCTGTTCAACCTATATATATTTTTTGTCTATCAGGAATTTGTTTTAAGCAATTTATTATGCAAAGTGAAGTCTTACCTATTCATGGTTAATATGGTTTGTAGCTTTGTTCTCAAGAAGAAGACCAGATTATATCAAAGGCGAGCCAGGTTTTATCTCTGCTTACAGATTCTACTTGAGAAATTTGATATGTTGGAGCAAGGATATATACTTCTTTAAATGTCGTATTGCATAAATTTGAGAAAGTAATTGGATAATCATGAAGAAAGTAAAAAACCCAATGGGAAAAAAAGGCATACATTTAACACAAGGGGACAACATATTACATTGTAGCTAACCTGCAGTATAGGACTTTTGTATTTCAGCACGCTTGTATAGCATATGTTTTATAGTACCGTGCCTACAGAATTGAAGCCTGTGTTGATTTTTTTTAAATGTTTCCTTTTCAGCTGTTTATTTTTCTCTCGGAAGTTCTGTGCTGCGGGAAAATTATTAAAATTAACTTGTCTCATTGGTTGGTGCAGCAAAATTTTATCGGTCATTACATCTTTTTTCACTTCAATGTTTGTCAAAAACTGGAAAGATTTCTTCCCCCAGACAGAATTGAAATGCCCTCTTTCATTTCATGGTCATGTTGTAGTTTGTGCAACAATTGATGTTCTTCAACACTATCTTGCATGGAGACAATATGACTGTAAGTGTCAATTAAATATAGTGGGCAAACAACTTCAGCGAGCATTGAATGTTAAATGTCAATATTTCAAGTTATAATATTGCATGGCTTTAAAGTCAGATCACCTGTTTGTCGCTGATTTTGCAGGCTATATTACTAATCAATATGACACTTGTTTCTGGATGCTAGTCAATTCTGGGAAAAGTGAAAGGGAAGCTCAAGAACTGTTAAAGGTTATTATATTTTCTTCTTGTTACTCTTCATAAGTCTATATGCATGTGAATTATTTATTGAATAACTCTTGTACTGTGTGAGTGTAATTCCTTAAAAATTAAAATTTTCATTGATCTTTAATCACCGTTAATTTTGAATGTGGAATGTTCTTGCTATCCCCGTATACTAATTTATTTACCTTCCTATGTGAAGCTTGTAGTTGGCACAACTGCTCATGTGCACAGCAAAATACAGTGTTCACCCGTGAATGCAGAATACTCATTCAAACAGAGTTGTATTTATGGAACACATGAAAGGATTAAAAATAGAGGAATTCCAATATTCTGGTTATCAAAATATAAGTTTGTCTCCTGAATAACTAAAACTTTTACAAAACTAAACTTCTGCTTCTACACTTTGATTTACCTTCATCTACAGCCCTAGATGCCACCACCCCCTCCCTCTATCCTGCATCACCATTGATAACACCTTTCCAGTCAGCCACTAATGTATATTATTGTGCTGCATAGCACCTTTCCCTTCTTGAACTGAAATCACTAAGGCAAAAGTATCAATAATACCCTCAAACTGTTAGAGATATAGCTTTATTATTTATTTACTTATGTATTGTTATTGCTTATTATTTAGTTTACTTAAGCTTGGGCCTAATATTGTATTAGAGTTGTGGCCTAATATATGCTCTATGAATGAAAATATGACTATGAGATGAATTATTTCAACGCAGTATTGAAGCTATAGCTCTCACAGCCAACTGCCCTCTCCATCTCTCTCCACTAGCCATGACCCTAACTCTAACCCTAACCTTTAACCCTTCCCAGTGCCTCTCTCTCCAACCTCATGACCTAATTCTTTTTCATTAACAAACTCTAATCTTCAAGACCATGTCAGATGATCATAAAATTTAGGCTTCACGTGAGGATTTGAGCCGTAGTGCTCCTAGAATCCCTCTTTCCCCACTAATTCTATCGAATTAAATGGCTTCACTTACCTGATATGGTCTCATTCTTGCTCTCTTACTATTGGTTATCTTACTGGAGAAAATGTGAAACCTACATTTGGTGATGATGCTCTAGTCATGGCTTACCTTGTCATTACCATGACTGATTCAATTACTCGCGGCTACTTATTCTTGGAGGCTACTGCTACCATTTGGGAAAATGCTAAAGAAACTTATTCTCAAGTGGGTAATGATGCTCAAATTTATGAATCCTAGCTGTATTATGTGCAGCACCCACCTTTTCAGGGGGATCCTCATGGTGAAGAGGTGTCATCGCTGGTTTAGATTCGGTACCCATGCAGGGGGAACTATCCTCTACACTGCCTTCATCAAACCTGAATGCTGGAACTTCTTCAGCAACATCTGCCCTAACTCTGTTGGAAGTTCAGCTCCTGCAGCCCTGAATTCTGGAAATCAGGAACAAGCAGCCCCGGTTGAGATACCTGATGTTTACAGACGACGGTCCTGGGACCATAACACTCCCTCAACTTCTATTCTATTTTCTGACTAATCTCCTCCTACCAGTCCCACAGCAGCAACTCCTAGTAATGTCACCTCATCTCAGATTATTGTTTTCTCTCTTTCTTTCTTGGTCGGCTACTCTCTTTTGGCTGCCCAAGCCCTTTGCAGTCATTTTTCATCACCGGTGCATTGCATTGCCTTGAGGCCTTCTCGCACTGCTGTTGCATCTCACAGCTACAGCGACCAGTTCCTCTGGGCCCTGACCTCCATCTCTATAGTGCCTGCTGCCATCTCCAAGAAGGTCCAACATGCCGGATTAGTGCTGAACCTGCATCGTCAACATTGCCTGGCAACTTAGACCTTCCAACATCAACTCTCCAGCAGCGATGTCAACTCTTGCGATAGCGGCAACATTGTTGACCCTTCAGTAACAACATCGACTATTGCAGCATTGGCGACGGTGTCTCTTCCTGGCAACAGCAACACTGACCCTTAAAGAATCTGCAATGTTGACCAGAGGTCCTGTTCTATGCCGTCATTCAGCCATGATGATGACTGTTAAATGAGTAGTAGCAACTATGCTTCCATTTCTCATGGAGTGAAGACCTGAGACGTTTCCTTTTCGCTTTGGTTTCTCTAATTTTTTGCCTTGGCCTACATACGTCTTAGTCATGAGTGACTTTGGGACTCCTACTCATACATCTGATGAAAGTTCTGGTGCAATTGGAACTGTGTTGATGCCCTTATCTCCTGTGACTTATACTTCTTCCACAAAACTCTGGATCGGATATTGGCATGCCAATCATCTTTTATATCATGGAAGAAGACAAAATTTAAAATTTTGAGGGGAAAGGAGCTGTCTGAGCACCTTACTGCTCTGCCACCTCTGGCTATTGTCCCGAGTATAATGAATGGGATAAAACAGATAATCGAATTTTCATTCGGTTAAATTATCTTGATCTCTCTGTTTAGCTTATTATTGCTAATACTGATACAGCAAAGGAATGGTGGGATACATTGGCTGAATATATTCTTCTTTGTGGTGTTCATGGGTTGATGAATTCAACTCAACCTGGAAAATCACTAGAGGGTCATTTTGAGGAATTTAAGTCGTATATTGATGAATTTGATCGCTTGATGCCTTATACTAGTTCTTGTTCTACCTTTCAGGAACAACGAACCCAATTGAGTATACTTTATAATATTCTGCACGCAAACTATTAACTTTGTGTGCAAGTTCTTCTATAACAAGTGTAGTTTCTGTGCTATATTAGATACGTGTTATAAAGGAAATGATAGACCAATTGGTACCATATTGTCAACATAACTTATTTTCTACGTCTTTTCTATTTTCATAAAAATTATCACACTGATTATGACACGTGTTTTCAATCTTCCAGGGAACTCAAAAGCAAGAGAAAAATGAGATTCTCTTTGGGCAATTTGGGACAAACTACAATGATCTTCCTGGCATATTCCGTTGGGGTTCATCCGTGTTCTTGGAAGAGGTTATTTCAGTTTTATTTCAACTATGCTTATGTATTGATGATTTGATTTTGGATTTATGCTTTTTTGTGGATCTGAACATTTGCATTCTGCAAATAATAACGATAAATGCATCTTCGATCATTCATCTAATGCATGTTTTGAAACTCTGCATGAAATTGAGTAGATAGTGTTTATGTATTGTATGCATCTAGTAGTGTAAACTTTGGTTATTCAGGTTTCACTCTGAGGGAATAAAAGAGCCACTGTGCCATGACCACTGTCCACATCCATCACCTCCTCCACGTCCATCACTGCTGGTGCCACTACATGATCCGCATCTAACTTCATCTTTGATGACTAGTAAGCAGCATCACCCAATCTTCAACCATCAAGCCACCACCTTTTGGTATCCATCAAACAAACCCAAAAGTATGAAAGAACTCCAAATCATATAGATGAGCACCCAATCCCATCAAATCAAAAGAAAGGCCCAAATTTCTTGACTAGTATCGTAACTCTTGTCCTCAATTCATCTTCACTCCTCCCAGGATACAAATCCCTTGATTTCCTTGGAGGCTGCCCAGATTTGTGCTTCCATCTCTGGTGGCGGGTGAGCTACGGACTGATGTGGTGAGGGGACAAGGGTTCAGCTGCTTGCCTTAAATTTTTAGCCACTGTAGATTTGTTCTACCTCATGAATTTCTCTTTCCTTTCCTAATTTATGCTTCCAAAGATAGTTTTTTTTTTGCTTATTTCACTTTCAAGATAGAGATAATGGGTGAGATTTTTTTTTTTTTTTTTGCAGAGATAGTGCAGATAGCTTATCCTGTGAAAGAGAGAAATCTGGCAAGAGCTTTTCCCTTTCCAGGAAGAGAGAGTGGATGTTATGAATAGATAATGGATGATAACATAATTTGATTTTGAGGGAGTTGGGCAGAGCAGGGGAGGCAGAGAGAGAGTGACAGTGTGGCATAGTGTAGAGTAAGACCATCAGTTTGGGTGTATTGATTTTTTTTTTTTAATATTTGAAATGTTTATTATTATTTAAAATATTTATTTTTAACACATGCAAACTAAATTTTCCACCTTTGATAACATGTAGAATGTAGAAGAAGGTTACATCTGTGAGCCACCTCCATTAGAATCACGCAAAATTGACCCAAATTATCTTGTTAGGGGCTCTATTGAAGTGTTTTTTTGCTTTAATGGAAACATTGATTATTCTTTCATTTTATTTCTATCAAGTTGCTTGGGGCTGTAACTTAGAACCAGGGCATCATCCCAAATTTTGTGTCTAAGATTTTTCTCGTTATTCTGTGTAGGTGGAAAATATTGTGAAGTATAGTGAGAATGGAACTCCTGTGAAAAGAATGCGCAGGGAGGCAAAAGCAATCCATGTAGATAAAATATCTAGAAGAAGTTTTTGGAATGAAAAGCCGATTCTTCTTATGGAGTTGGGTGCATTCATGGAGGAGGTTGACAAAATTAATTCAGATTATGTTACAACTTTTCTTGTAGAGAACAAACTGATGCCATCTACTTGGATTGTAATTAGAATAGATGGATGCCATTTTCATAGGTTAGTAATGTTATATTATCAATACATGTTATTTTTCCATCCACCATATATAACAATCCTGACTCTCCACATGTTCAAGAAGCATTCAATAACTGTCTATTAAGCATATTACATGTTGTGCTATCGACTCAGAATAGTAGGTTTGATGATGATGGGGAGTATTATAATATGTATAATAATAAGTAGTAAAGGTTTTTTTTCATTCTATTTGGTTAATAACCTAATATACCTTGTCAAGCATTAGGTGCTGAAGTGATTTATGGTAAAATTGTCAACCCTGTCATTCAGATATAAATTTTCCTGATTATACGTCATGGGTAATATACAAAATAAGTACTTAATCTTGTGGATTGGGGGGTGCTGGAAATAGTGGTAAATTGTAGATAATCCTAAATATACCGACTGATGTAGAAGGATCCTAAGAATTGCTTAATGTTCTAGTCAGGTTGATGGAGCTAGTACTGGTCTTGACAGTCAAGACCCAAATACAGAAATATTTGTGCCCATGATAAAGTTAAGATTTAAAATTTTATCTTAAAAATTGTCATTACCGTGAACTGATGGATAGCTGATAGCAGAAAGCTAGAAGAGGTTTTTGTGATATTACTATGCGGAAATAATAGTTAAGCTGTATCATTTATTGTAGATTTTCTGAAATTCATGAATTTGAAAAGCCTAATGATGAGCAAGCTCTAAAGCTCATGAATTCATGTGCAAAGGCTCTTTTAGAGGAGTTCCAAGATGTTACTTTAGCCTATGGTCATAGTGATGAGTACAGGTATGAATTTTTTATTTTGCTATTTATTTACAAATATTTTTCCCTGTGTTCTATTCATGTTTAGACCTATTTATAAACATATTTGGCTCTTCTTTGTTCAGCTTTGTGTTGAAGAAAAACTCTCAGTTTTGCCAAAGACAAGCTAGGTATTTTTTTCTTTTCTCGTGGCTTGCTCAATCTCTGAGAATCTATTGCTGCTTGATGTCAAAGGGCATTCAAATTATAAAGAAAGAAGTACAAACATCTCCCCTGCAATTATTGCTTCTAGACATATGACAACTGTTTATGGAATTGATTTCGCAGTGGAATAGTATCTTTAGTTGTATCATTCTTCACCTCAATGTATGTGATGAAATGGAAAGAATTTTTCCCTCAGAGAGAGTTTACGTATCCTCCTTCTTTTGATGGAAGGGCTATATGCTATCCATCACTTGAGATCCTTCATGATTATCTGACGTGGAGACAAGTTGATTGTAAGTGACGTTAAATAATTAGTATGGACAATTTTTATTGTGAAGCTTAGAGCATGCTCCCTTTAAAAGCTGCTCTGAGGCATGCATTTTATGTTAGTGAAATTTTAATTTGTTCTTATGAATTCGGCTGTGAATTTAATGTTTATGCTCATTAATTCCATCTCATGGCTCTGTAGGTCATATCAACAATCAATACAATACTTGCTTCTGGAAGCTTGTCAAATCTGGAAATGGTAAAGCAGCAGCTCAGCGTATCTTAAAGGTGCCTATACACCATAATTTTACCTTCGGTAAATTCGTGAGCTTATTGAGCTACCAATTAGGGTTTTTAATTTTCTGCTGTGTAGGGTACTCAGACCCAAGATAAAATGGAACTTCTGAGAGAGCAATTTGGTGTTGATTATGATGCAATAAAAGAAATATTTCGCATGGGCTCCTCTGTTTTTCGGGTACAGGTATCCCATGATAGAAAACATGCATATAGAATGTAGGCTTGTCCTTGTATCACGCAGAGTGTGTTTTAGAATGTTTTATGTATTTTTTTTTATTACCCGTTTGTAAAAAAAAAAAAAAGAAAGAAAGAACTGTTTATAAATACAAAACCGGACAAGTATATTGTCAAACATTTTAGGTGTTTATGGATAAAAATATAATCCCTCAAGTTAATCATTCATTGGATATTTTAGGATTTTTTTAAAAAATATAATTATTTTTAAAAACTATAGGTTCATGAATTTATACTACTCATAAATATTTTTAAATTATTTAAATTATTATTTTTAAAAATAATACTATCTATAGTCATTATTTGTATCATTAAATACGAAGTGAATCACAACCTATAAATAACGCTAATGTCTTTGTTAAGTTCTTGTTTCTGAATTTTGATATCTGTTGTGCAGGAAAGTTGCGTAATAGGAGACGAAAATGGTCAGAGTAAAGTACTCGTAAAGCATTGTAATATCATCGATAGAAGCTTTTGGGAAGCACACCCACACATTCTTAATGAATGATTCAATTTTTACATGTAAGATCATTTGAAATTCTATATTTGATAAATTTTGGTCAAAGGCTGATGTGATTCAAAGTTTATGAAAAGAAAAGAAAAAGTTGTGGTTGATCATTAATTTTTTGTGGCACTTGCATCTGCAAGCTTATCATAAAATTTTAATTATTCTAGAAACGCGATATACGAAAACACTATTATTTTCTGTATTTGCTTTGCATTTTAAAAAATGTTGTTTCAAGTGCTTATTTTACATAAAAAAAAGTTTTCAAAATATTACAGTTCATATAAAAATGTATATAAATGTAATAAAATAAGTGAGCCATTTTTCTATTTGTTCCCAAAATCGTTGTATATAAATGTATATGAATCATTGTTCTAAGCACGTTTTTGTCCGGCAGTATATAAATAGAATGTTCAGATAATATTTTTAAATTTTTATTATATTTATTTGAAAATAATATTTCTTGTATTTATATTTTAATAATGATATTGAATATTATATTTATATTTAAAAATAGCAAGAAATATTTATGTTTAAAAATTATTATTTTATTATTTTATTTATATTTTAATATTATTATGCGAATAATTTTTAGTATTATTTCTATATAAGGAGTAATGTAATCATTTTATATCACTGATGATTTAGTTAATAAGTTTCATATGTGCGTTTATCCGTACTCCAAAAATACATATGTGCTCTCACTTTTCTTTACGACACTCCTCTCAAAAATCTCCATAGGCTCCAACTCCCAAAAACGTCTCATTATTGTTTCCCCAGCAATTTTCCTCATTTTCCTCTCAAAAGGAATCCCCTCTTTCAAAATTATTTGCAAAAGTTCTATTTTTTTTGCTCGAAACAATTTTCACAAGTTTCCTCCTTTATTTTGTCTCTCCAAAACGTTTTTTTCCTTCTAAACTCTACTTTTTTGCCTTCCAAAAATCCATCCTTAATGAAGGAGAGAGCCCCTTTTATAAATTGAAGGTTGGCAGGAAAGATTGGATGAATACTGTTGCAACTACATTAAAGCCCATGCCTTACACCATGTGATAAGCCTTCATTTTATAGGCTTGATAATGTATTAAATCTTGTAATTTTTTAATATCTAAAATGTATATGGGTAATTGATTGGGTGGATTAACTTTATTTATTCATTCAAGTAAGCTTTGAAATTTGAAATTGATATTAACACTGTAGAATGATGAGACAGTTTATGATACTTTAGTTGTAACTTTCTCTCATTAAAATCAAATAAAGCTAATTTTATTGATTACTAACTTTTGAATCTTTTATTTTAAACTAGTTTAACACCAATCCAATATTGAAGAAGATATGATTTTTGAAGTTGTTGGACATAAATTGTATTTGTATGAGATCTTTCTATGACATTTTGCTTTTTTATCTTTTCAAAATGAATCAAATACAACTTTTAAATGTAAATAATTGAATAATGAACACAAAAATATTATTTTTAGTTCATTTTGAGTTTTGTACTTAAAGTTATGGTCTTTTTAATTATGATTTTCTAAAGTTATTCCATGTGAGTATACAAGCACATATTGGGGAATCCAAGGTTGCATTTGGGAGTCTAAGCTCGGGTTGGGGCATACAAGTTTAGATTCTACTTTGAACAAAAGATGTAGATTGTATTATTTTGTCCGTATATTTTTTAATACTTTGTCAGATTAATTAAATACAATCAATTGGGTTGGTTATATAACTTATTCCTATGTTGTGGTCAATCCAATTGGTGTGAGAGGAGTTATGAAATTTTTAATCCCAAGAGTATAATATGAGTTTCATAATGAACTGCTTTTATGCCTTTTATATACCCTCCCAATTATCCAAATTAGCTTATTATAATTTTAAAATACGTAGTCAACTCAAATGCAAACAAAACAATATCAATGTAATATCATTATAAATGAACACTTGAAGCATGGGAATAATTCAAGCCTCAATCCTAATATTTAGTAAGAGTTTTTAATAACAATAATCATCATCATCATGGAGCTCAAATACAATCTAAGTTGCAACTTCTGACATAAAAGTTTTTTTTACATATAGATGAGTATTTTTCCTCGACACTCAGGAAATTATGCTATAATAAAATTGACGCAATTTTGTAAAGCCACCAATAATTATTTAAATCAAAAAGTTTTATAAAATTTTATTGTAATTATCGTAATTTATATTTAATCACTGTTTTTTTTACCAAAACTCTCTCTCGAGTCTCCGCGCAAATCTTTTGGTTTCAATAGGGAGGAATCATGGTTGATAAAATAATAATTTTAATAGTTTAATTCTCGAACAAAGGAAATGGCAACAACACCCAACCAAAAAACAAAAACAAAATCACATAATAAAATATATTAATGAGCAAAAGCACACACTCGAAATTGAACGATTGAACATTAGCATTCATTTCCAAACATTTCACTTCTCCTACAACAAAGGTACATATTCCGACATATGAAAACATATCGCCTATATATATAATATAGGCTACTAATCAAGGCCGGCCCTTGGCTTTTGCGGCCTAAGGCTGTTGCTTTAGGCCCCCGATTTTTTGGGCCCTCCATTTGTTTTTTTGCATAATAAACTTTAGATGTTAACGTGGCCGGAGGAGTTTAGGGTAGAGGGTGGGCTGCGATTCTGGCTTTACAATTCTTTCCAATGTTTTATTCTAGTTTATAACACTATTTTTTTGTCTTTAATTTTGTATTGATGGTTTAAATTTTTGATAGAAAAAATTAAGGTAGCATATACAAGGGCCTCGCTGTAAAATTTGGCTTAGGGCCACTCAAATGTCAGGGCCGGCCCTGCTACTAATGTTAGCTAAGCTAACCCGTAATGTAGCCTTGATGAATATTATTGTGTCATTCCTGCATACATGGAGTTGATTGATATAAAAATATAAGATGGTTAGGGGCGAATTTAGAAAATTTGATTAGTAAGTACGAAGATACAATGTATTTTAATAGTTTTTTTAAAATAAAATTTCAAAAGTCAGTAATGATGTATCACCACCGTTTGAAATGAAGTTTAAATATTTAAATATTATTCATTCAAACTCTACACATTTAAATTTTTTTTTTAAATCAAGTATTATATGTGACTTTTCCATCATTAACAAACAAAAATAGAAGAAAACTAATAAACAATCAACGACTTTTACAATAATGTTTTAGCAAACCAGTTGAGAAAAGTAACAGATAATTTAAGAGCAAACCATTATAACTCCAAATGAGATAATCAAACAATAAAAACTTAAGAAAACCTATCAAAATTGCCTAATTAGAGATTATATAACATATAATACAGGCTTTATCAACATCACATTGTTGATCAAGCAGTAATTTAAAGAATTTACTGCCTAATTTGAGTCTATATCATTGATCAAATCGAGATTAAAAAATGAGAACAAAAAGAATTAAGGAAAAAAATAGGAGAGACAAAAAAAAAACTGAATTTCTAATATATTTACTTGAAAAAATAATAATTTTGAGAAATTCTACTTCATAGAAGAGATAATCTATGCGTAGATAGACTAGAACAGATCATTAAATATAAAAGATTAAACAAGAATCGTCAAAAAATCATGACCTCCCTCTAAATCCGTTCGTGGGACAGCCAACCCGTCCCAAATAGCATCCGGAAAGAAACCCACGCCGGAGGTTCCCGCCGCGGCGGGGGAAAGAACAACGAACAATGAAAGTAAATAAATGAAACACGTCTGTGTCACAGTCATACCCCCGCCACCACCATGCAAGAGAATATTAAAAAAAACACACACACTTTAAAGGAGGTTGCTATTATCCAGTTGCATTATCGGGAATGATGATGACACTGACTGGGGACGTGATCTGTTTTGCTATGTATATATATATATATATATAATCAAAATATGAGTCACGTCTTTAATAAATAAAAATATATAAAACCGGAAATGAATTTGGCCAGACCGGCTTCGTTGCGCGATGCGAATGTTATGCGTAAATCCGAACCCAAACCGAAACCGTTCGAACCCAACTTCACTTTTCGGGCATTCACTCGGGGGCCGTTTTCTCCAGTCCACACCCTTCACGCGTTCCCGCTCCTTCCTCGGCGACCCAATCCATGGCGAAACCCTAATCCCACAGCTCCGCTGATCTGCAATGGCCAATGGCATTTGAAAACTCTCGAGTGTTTTGGGATCTTGCTTCACGGACGAGGTTGGTCACGCAAGGTTGATCTCGAAAATGCGCTTCTTCTTTTTTTTTTCATCGATTCCGGTGCTTTGAGAGCTACAATTTTCTTATCTCTGTGTCTCCCTGCCTAGCTAGGATTGATCCTGTTTGGCGGATTATGCAGAGTTTCAATCGTTTTGTTTGTTGATGAGGTGCAGAATCCTCATCATTTTGTTTATTTGTCGTTTTTGTTCGTCTCTGCCCCTGTCTCACTCACGCTATAGCTTGTCCGTAGCCCAGCTTAACAATCGCTGAGATGCTGTCACGTTGCAACCTTTACGTCTGTTAGTTGGCCTCAACACGCGTCTTTGATTATAACCATCGCTGAAATAAATACTATGCTTAGTGCTCGCCCGCACTCTCAAATGGGAAATCAAGTCATAGTATGAGTTGACATGTGCCTAAAGCCCATGGATTGTTTGTCTTTTCACACTTGGAAAAGAAAAATGCAAACTCGCGAGTCATTTCCGCCGGTGGGTGGCACATACGCGATATATATCTTCCGTTCACACTTACTATAATTCTTGTTACTTTTAAAAGGAGACATTTGTGATGTTGACGTGGGAGTTGTCCATTGCACGAGGCTTTCGTTTTTGCTTAATTATAATAATAGAAAATGTGTGTTGTGTTCTGTGCAAACTGGGAAAGGGTTGGAAGTATAATTGGCATAGGTGGCACAATATCAACGACCCAGCATTACTTGTTTTGTTTCTACATTACCTCAGCGGAGGAGATTCAAGGCCAGCACTTTTGTTGGTTCTGATGTTGTCATTATTGGTTTATTTTGGAATCATTCCCAATTTGGGTGAATGAAATTTCATGTCAAGAATTGTTTTTTTGATCTGTTATTATCCCACTAAATTGCTGTTCAATAATAACATATTTTGTTTCCTACCATTCATTACGTATTGTTTATTTTTGTGGTATTATTCTTACAAATTATGGGGCCTGCACGGTCATTGTGAACACACAAGCCTCCATCCCCCCTCTGTTATTCTTATTTTTCTTTCTTTTATGTTGTTTTTAAAGTGATACTTTACACTTTAATTTTATTTCAATAGTTTTCTATTCTATAAAACTAGGCTATATTACTTGTTCATTGTAAATGCATGCAGCACATTGTTATCTTCTCAGCCAACGCATCTTTTGAAAAATTATCTGTGACAAAGTCCTTGCTTAATAATTTTCTTCTTTTTCTGAATTCTGATTTTATATTCATTTTGTATTTTGTTGTTCGCGATGTCACACACACATGTATATTCATGGGAACTGCATAGATTAAGTGATGAGATGAGGCACTAGCTATCTGGCTACGAAATTTCCTCCCTTCACACACCCACACACCCACAAACAAAAGAAATGAGTATAAGATGACCCACATCATGTCACCCACCCAATGAAGCTACCAATCAGTGACACCTACTCTTTTTAACTAACTACATATGAGGACAGTTTTTGTGTTAAGATTGATATCGTATACACTCCACAACAAGCGTGATTTTGTTCTTTTACTTCAAGGTTTTACATTCGAGATTTGTGATTTGTTTTGGAGTTTACAGGGAACTAGACTCTGAAAAGAAGGCATTTTCAGATATTCACCCTCCAATTCAATGTGGCGTACAAACTACAAACCTATTCACCAACTTTAGTCCCCAAACACAACATTACTGTATATCCCAAATGAGGTGGTTTTGTTGCTTTGAATGATGTTTACCACAGAGATAAAGGGGAAGAAAATGGAAGGAGCAAAGTGAGCTTGTGAATGCAAGTTCACGTGCAGTTTTTTCTGTGTAATGATTTGTCAGCCTTTAAGCGCCTAGCTTGTCTTGTGCACATTATATCTATCATTTAAATGAAAGGTTTGTGGTCAGAATGTTCTTGATAAAGTGTTTTTTTGCTGTTTTGGTGTGTAAAATTGAAATCCATGCTTGAATATACCCTGAATGCTACTTAAAAAATGTGGTTGCCTCATTTAAATTCTTCCAGAAATCAAGCAATCAACAACAACACAAATGCATACTTAAGATACATCAGTTTCCAAAAGTTACTTACTAGTTTAAAGGATTTAACTGAATGACCACTTTCCGGGTATGGTTTTTAGGTGTTCAAATTTTGTAGGCTTCTCTTCTCCTATACTCTATTTATGCATTCATAATTTATATCTGCTGCAGGTATATTTTTTAAATATCTATCCTCATTGTGTCTCCAATTTTGATTTGATCCCTATATCTGCCATACATGTTTGGGTTTCCAAGTTTGGAAAATTGGTATGCAACGTGCAAACCTCCCCCACCCATGGGAACAGGCAATACAGGTTTTGTACCATATGGTAGATGAATTAAGAAGCTGCAAATGATATAGTTTGGGATGAAATATTTGACTATTTTTGCTAATGAAGCAGTACATATTGATATTTTATGTTATAAATCAGAGGAATCTATAGGTACAATAGATATCGCACCATAAAAGATCCTTGTTCGGATGGTTAAAGGAGGCACCCTATGGACTTGCATGTGCGTGCCTGGGGTACAATATTTTTGATTAGTTGTCTGCAGTGAATTCCTTTTTTTTCCCTCATTTATGTTGTTGGGTTTGATTTTGTGATTAAAAACAGCCTAAATAGAGGGAATACTTTTGGCTAGGGCATAAATCCCAGTCCCTAGTGCAGAAGATGTATCCTAGGCTCAGATACACTCCTTGTCCTGCATTGTGTGAGTACATTTAAGCTTTCATTTGCACAACTCTGCACTTTCGGGTTATGCTTGTGGACTGAAACAGCATTGATGTTTGAGTTTTTCTGAAGTTAATTATCATAGAAATGGGCTTGGTTACTGACTAAATATATTTATATAATCAATGAGTATTTGTGAAATGTGAATTAAAGGAGGTTTCCCATTTTTGAAGCTTGCCTGTTCATTTAAATTTGTAGATGAGTGAGCCTTGGTAGTTGGTAGTTGGTATTTGGGGCAGGGGTTTGAGGTTTGTTGTCACCAAAATTGAGCTCTCGAGATTAAGGCGTAAGTTTTCATCATTGTTTTTATTAAAGTGAAATCATTTATAAAATCAACAAGAAAAAGATTACTGCAATTACAGTTGTATAGTTTTGAGTCATTTGTTGTAATTTATCAAATTTACGCTGCAAAGGTGAGTTGTTAGCTTGTTTTTCATGATGGTTCTTTGACTTGCATAAATGATCATTATTTCTGGACTGAATTTGTGTTGGTTTCTGGCCCATTGTCTTGGGAGTTATATAGAGTTTACTTGTTCCTCTTACCGTGTTCTATTTTAATTGCAGGCAATGATTCAAAATCATGAACTTGGAGCTTCAAATTAACAACATTCCATGGTGTCTTTTACATGCATTTATCCTAGAAAATCATGATCTCTCAAGGTTTCTATCATAAATAGACAAACTTTCTTTTCGTGGTTAGCTATACAGCAAAGAAGGGAAGATGTTGGATTGATCGTGAATCAGCTTATAATGATGTTATTTTGTAACGAAATTGAGGATTTTAATGATGATGGATTTGAGGGGTCAGTGGGCGAACGCCAAATTTTCACAGAGGTTTTCTTTGGCAATGATTTTGGTCACACTAGTAAGAGGTGTGTGGTTACTGGAGTTATAAACTTTGAATCTGAGATCAGAACACACAGTGATGCATCGCATTACTGGAAGAGTGAAAACTCAGCCTTATCTAGTCAATCCTCTTCTAAATATAATCATGTGAAGGACTCTAACAATTTGAACCAGTCTTCTAGGACTTTGGTGGAAAACCGTGATGATGTGAATGTTAAACGAATGAGGATGTCATTTGATGAAAGTAATGCGGAAAAGCGTGATGGCTTCGGTTTAACCTCTTTACCTTCACACTCTGTTTCTCGAACTGTGACATATCATTTAGTTGAATCATGTAGTGAGGGTGTTACCACTAGGAGCTATCTATTAAAGAGACTGGTAAAAGTTGACAGAGATGACACTGGTGACAATGGCGTTTCTAAGTCTAGATTCCCAAGCCTGGGTGGAAACAGTGGGAAAGAAATAGTAATAAGTAGATCTGTTGCTTCACCTGTTTCGCAGGAGAGCATTGCAAATAAACTTTTGGTTGCAGGTCCATCAGTTGCTATTGCAGTTGAGTCTGGATCTCCAGTATGTGCCGTTGAAGAAACAAAGGAATCTAGTTTTCAAGAATTGCACAGGAAGAAAAATTCTGTGATTGATCCTCGCCCCCTTTTGCAATACCATACTAATCGCTTATTAAGGGAGGCAGGATGGACTATTAAGCAGCATATAAGGAGGCGAAAGTCCAATTACTTAGCATCAATCTATATGTCCCCTGAGGGAAGACAACTGCGTGAATTTTCAAAAGCATGGAATGTATGTGGTGAAAATTTGTTCAAAACTAAGTACGTTTTGGTACAGGAAAATGATGGCATGCAATGGAATGGGATTCACCAGTTTTGGTGTGATTTGTCTAATTTATTGATAGATATTGAAAAAGAAGTAATTCAATCAGATACTAACACTCCATTAGCTTATCAGTGGAGTCGTCTCAATCCATTTGTTGAAGTTGTGTTTCTTGACAGGAAGATTGGTGCACTAAGGAAAGGAAATGTTGTTAAAGTTTCAAGAAGCTTTGTGATTGATAAAAGTGATAAAGATGGAGCCACCTTGCCCTTGAAATTTGCAGATGGTCTTAGTAATAAAGTTGCATGGGAAAATGGTTCCACCCATTCTTGTGATTCAAGCCTGGCAGCTGAATGTGCATTGACAGTTTCTAAGAGGAAATATCACTTTGGGGGTGAGAACTCTGGAGAAACAAATTTATTAAAGCTTGGTGTACAGACACAAAAAAGTAGGTATTCTATTAATGAGGCAAGGAAACGGTCTTATGGGCCTTCTGGCAATATATTAAGGTACTCTGATTTGAATACCTTACCAGCTTATGAGTTAGACAGTATCCAGTTTTATGGCTGTTTGCATGATGTTCCTGTTTCTGTTGGACATATTAATATGGTACCCGGAGATTCTAAAACCACCTCTCCAAATGAAGATAGTTGTACAGGTTCTCCAATCTATGATAGACAATGTTCTGAACGTATTCCAGAAATGCACGTGGATGTTGATGATGCCATATTAATTAACTGTAGGGCAAAAACTGATCAGTGGAAATCGGTCAATGAACTTGCTCACCATCAAAATGATAGTCCAATACTATCTCATGACACAAATCAAACCTATACTGGGTTGGGTTCACCTGTAAATAGTTTTTCTCAATTATGTAGTCCATCTGCGATTAAATATAACAATTTAGATTTTCATGATGATGGGTTGAAAGGTAATTTACATGTTGTACAAGAACAGAGTGGTCCATTTTCACCTGAAATTCTCCCTTCAGAGGCTGTACACCAGCTTAGACATATTGAGGAAGAGGAAGGTGAGGGAAGGCATTACAGCACATCAAAACTGACGATGAGTGATACATTATCTGCAGTGGATGTTATATCAAATAATAACAGATACGAAAAGCCTGAATGGTTATCTGATGTGAAAGTAGTTGCTTCATATGCAAATGACTATTTAGGAAATGGAACATTAGAGTCCCAGAGCAGCAGCAAAGTCATTAAACTGAGAAAAGCAGATATTAGGGCTGAAAATGTACTGAAGGGATCAAGTAGGTGCCAGATTAAAGATGATGACCTTTTGATTTCAGTTGTCATAAAAAATAAAGATTTCAGCCCCCCAACCAAATGTAATTCTGTAAAAGCAAAGACTAGTAAATCAAAAGCTCGGAGAAAGCTCAAGAATCCAAAGGGCAGCTACAAGTTGCTTCCAAGAAGTTTAGGTAAGGGCGGAATGCATTTTGTGAATGGAAAGTGGTTGACATGGGGTTTAAGGACAGTGTTGTCCTGGTTAATTGATTCTGGGGTTGTTTCTTTGAATGATGTAATTGAGTATCGGAATCCAAAGGATAATGGTGTGGTTAAAGGTGGTTTAATTACTAAGAATGGAATCCTCTGTAAATGTTGCAGTGCTGTTCTCTCCCTCTCTGAATTCAAAAGGCATGCTGGTCACGTCCTGGACCGGCCTTGTTTAAATCTTTTTATGGGGTCTGGTCAGCCATTGATTCTGTGCCAGCTTCAGGCTTGGTCTGCTGAATACAAGACCAGAAAGGGTGGCACCAAAGTTTTGCAAGTGGATGAGCCAGATCAAAATGATGACGCCTGTGGCTTGTGTGGTGATGGGGGTGAGTTGATATGCTGTGATGGCTGTCCTTCTACATTTCATCAAACTTGCCTATGTGTGAAGGTCTGTCTTTGGCTATATATCTCACATCTTATCTTGATTTTATTTTCTTGCTCTCATATCTTCTCTCTGATCATGATTGTTATGCAATAATGCTTTCTTGCTTTTGCTGTTGTGTATGAAAAGTTAATCTGATTATTTATTTTATTTTTATTTAGGAGCTTCCTGAAGGCAGTTGGTATTGCCCAAATTGTACTTGTCAAATCTGTGGGGATGTGGTTAATGATAAGGAGACTTCAAGTTCTTTTGGAGGAGTAAAATGTTCACAGTGCCAACATAAATGTAAATCTAACATTTCCACTCTTTTCATTTGTTGTTGAAAATAAAGATGTATAGCACTCGTTGTTGGCTTATTTTGTCCAGAATGAACTGGTTTCAGCCACAGTATGTTTTGCTCATGAATTTATTGCTTCATCGTGAACCTCAGATATTGATTGCTAATAATAAGTAATGTTTCCCAAACAATTTGGTCTATTTTTGTCTTTATGAGAAGCATTACGTGACAAATACTAATTTTCAGGTGATTCATCATTAAAAGTCTGTGTTGAGTCACTGAAAACACTATGATCCTCTTTGTGTTGACCATTATTATTCTAATTTAAGGATTTCTCGTGAGACTCCAAAGTTCACTGTAATAGGTTGATTTGTTTGTGTTATGTATATATATATATCACATTTTTATTGCAAGCTGCAGGCTTGCAGTTGACAACTTTTGTTTTTGACATATCTTTCTTGCAAGATAGGTTTCAAGTTTACCTTATAACAAATATTCTATGACAACAGATCACAAGGCATGCCTGAGAATAAAGGACAAAAACGAGGGAGTGGCTTTTGATTCTTGGTTTTGTGGCACGAGATGTCATGAGGTATAATAATCCTTTGTTTTGTCATCCTGTCTGCAATTGTGAAAAGAGATGTGAAATATGGTATTTATTATGATTTATGTTTACCATGCAAAAATTTTGTTTCTATTTTATTTTTCATTATTTGTTTCATTTTAAGATTCTCTATATTTATTGCAAATAGTGTCAACAACTTAGTGCTAAGTAAAGGAATGAGATTGAAATGGGAATGAGAATAAAATGTGCCATTGTCAGTGATGAAGGAATCAAATTTTTATTTGAGTATAATTATTAGATTGTCCTTCTATATAAAAAAATTAAATATAAAATAAAATAATTTTTTCATAATACAACTAAGATTTACATAAACCTAAATCTAAACCATCATCTCCAATTAAAAACATAATAAATAAATTAACAGCCCACAAATTAAGCCAAAATTTGTGAGTGGTTTGCATTTTAATTTTTTCATTCCCAATTTACAATTATGTAACACTTGAAAGATCAAAGAAAAAAACAACTAGCATTGAGACAGTGGGCTGAACATAGATGGAATGGACACAACATAGATCATCACAGATTTGAGGGATGCAGGCGCCAACGAAGATTGTTGGTGATGGGATCTGTGAAGATGGATGGCAGTGTGGGTTGAGCGTTGATGATGGGATCTGCAGCAAGGGTTAATGGATCTGTGAATGTTGGTGACAGGATCTGCATCTGCAATGGTGGCGGCTACTGGAGACTAGATCTACATCTTTGATGATGGAAGCTGGTGGCAACGGGATCTGCATTGATGATGATGATGGCTTATCTATCGTGATTGCTGTGGTTGCTCTTTGTTGGAGGCATAGTTGATTGGTTAATGACCTTTGAATTTGATTCCTGCGACCATGGGAATGATTTAAACCCTGATATATGGGGTAATCAAAAAAATGGATTTTCATGAGAATCCCATTCCCATGATTTTTTCTTACCAAACAAGGAAATTAGAATGGACTTGAGAATCTTACATTCCATTCCATTTCCTCCTACCAAACGTGCTATTAGAATACTAATTAAATTGTCATGTCAATTTTAGTATTAATGTTTTATTGGATGGCAACTGGGGAACAATCTTGCATTGGAAATCAATGCACTGATATGTAGCTATTAGAAAATACTGTTAGCCTTGATGTTAGTAGTTTTAGTAAATTTGAAGGATTTTCCATATTGTAATGGGCTGAACTTTGTTGAATATATAGGTGTCATGTCAATCTATGCACTTTGATTATTATCTTTCTCTCTCTCTCTCTCTCTCTCTCTCTCTCTCTCTCTCTCTCTATTATGGTATTAGAGGAAGTTCTAAGCCTATGGTTTTCATAATTAGAATTTTGGTTCAGCTTGTGACTTGTACTCAAAATTGTTTTTCCATAGAGTCAATTACTGTCCTTATCAACTGTTTTACCTTTTACTTTGGTTCTTTTTTCACGGTTCCCACTGCTGGAGAAATTCCTAAGCCACATATTTGATTCAATTATGGGTGATTATGGTGTGGTTCGATTGCCAATTTAGTTGTTTAGGAGAGTGCTTTGTTTGATGATTAGTGTGAGCATCTATAGCAGTTCGGTCTAGTTGTGAGTGGGTTTATCATTTGTCATTTTGGTTGTTGTCAGTTTGTCATACACTGTTGTAAATCTGTTGTCATTGAGCACAAAGAAGATTCTCAGTGCAAGAAAGTTGAAACTGAGAAGAAAAGCATGCATTTAATGAAGTGAAAAACTTAAGACAATATGACTTGTATATTTTTGACAAATAATATATATATATATATAGAGAGAGAGAGAGAGAGAGAACTGAGATGTATACACTTGTGTGTGCGCATGTATTTTCCTAAAAGCTACTTGGCCATATCATTTTCTGCTTCAACAAGCCAAGTTCACATGACTTGTACATAGACAGTTTGTAACTAATTGTACTTATGTGTCATGAAGGTACAAGAAGAGATATATTGCTCTTGAGAATGAGAATTATTGTCTGGTCTGTGATTACATTTGGTGACAGCGAGACCAATTCTGCTTGCTTTTTCTTCTTCTGCTGCTAAATTTTAAAATCTCTTAAACTCTTGCAGGTTTCACATGAGTTCTGGAACATTTTTGACCAATTATTTTCTGGGGTAAAATTACAGAGCATATGTACTATATTTCCAGTGCTTGTGTTCTGTAGTTCCATTTCAAATCTTCACCATAATCCTAAGACAACACACATATATTGTTTTGAGATGCTTGCCTACTAGTTGAATTATAAATGTGTACATAATGTATGTTCTTCAATGGTTTCAATTATAAATAAAAGAACATGAGAAACCAAGTTACCACAGAGATGGCTGTGACTAGAGATCTATAATTTACATGTAGAGGGTTTTATGATTGATTGTTTTTGTTCTTTGGGCTGACTAATGTTTCACGTATCTTTGTTGAAGTTGAATCTTTTCTTCTCTAATGAACTTGATTCACTGTTTGCATGCAGTTATATTCAAGACTTGATTCTTGCATTGGAGTCATGAATCATATCCCCAATGGCTTTGTCTGGACACTTTTGAAATGTATTCGTGATGACCAAAAGGTTCATTCTGCTCAGCGTTTTGCTTTGAAGGCAGAATGCAACTCAAAACTAGCTGTTGCTCTTACCATAATGGAGGAATGTTTTTTGTCCATGATTGATAGAAAAACAGGCATAGACATTTTACCACAAATGCTATACAATTGGGAGTGAGTGCCTTGCTTCTCCAAACCTACTACTTACTGTTCTTCCCGTGTTTTAGGTTTCTGGCATGAACATATTATTTTATATACTCATCCTAAATTTTCCTTTTCTCTTAAGATGCATGCCTTTACAATCTGGTTTCGGATAAGGTAAACTCTTGAGATGAATGTTTGTCACTGATTTGCTGTGCTTGCATACTTGATTATTCGCAGGTCTAGGTTTTTAAGACTGAACTTTCATGGTTTCTACACTATCGTTTTGGAGAAAGATGATGTTTTGATGACTGTAGCATCAATCAGGTAGTTTTGAATTTTTATTAATCTGTAGCATGGATCAATTTGGTCTCTCTGCTTTTGAAACTGCATAATAATCCTTGCTACTGAATTTTCATGGTTTCTACACTACTATTTTTTTTAAACCTGGGTGGAAGGCAGCTTGTTGAGCTGCTGTTGTGATTGAAGAAGTAAAAAACATGAGTTAGTGTGTGCGAGAGAGAGGGAGGGAGGGAGGGAGGATTGTTCTACTGTGAACAACTGATGTAATTAACTGTTGAAATTAATGGTGTTTTGGTATTTTCATAGCTTTTTAAGTATGTTGTTATCATTCTTATTTTCCTTGGCCAACTACATGCTAGATGTAATAAACTAATAATTAATAGAACCAGCTAGGAGGGAGTCTATTTTGACTATCTTTAAATTTATGGAAAATTATAGAGTGCTATTCAATCCAATTCCCAAAAATAATTATTTACTTTCCCATAATTAGGTGTCCTATTAAATGCCCTGATAATTAATAAATAGTGAACAAAATATTTAAAATAGAAATTTAAATACAAAACGACAATGAAATGACACCAATTCTTGATAATAAATAATTTAATGTTGTGAATATGGGGTGGCTTACATATTGTGACATCATAGCTAATTTAAAACTATGTTATGTTGTTATGTTTTAATTAGCTTTAGTAGCTAATTACTATATCGTTTTATTAAATACAATCATTATCGAAACAATGTAGTTTTGGGGGTCCTACTGGAGTTAATTAGCTCTGGTACCTCACCATATTAGAAATTTTCGGTTTATATTTATATTTATCTTATTCCAAAAGGAAAAAAAATCCTTTTCGTGAACATGGTTCATTTAATTTATAGCTGTATTTTGGCCAGAGGGAACCGACTTTGAGAGTGTCTGTTCTGTTGACTTCAATACTTTTTCCCCTTCAGGTTACATGGAGCAAGAGTTGCAGAGATGCCCCTTGTTGCAACTTGCAGTAGATATCGCCGTCAGGGAATGTGCCGACGCCTTATGAATGCTATTGAGGAGGCATGTATATATAATAGTAATATTCTATGTTAATAATATAGGGACGATATGTTAATGCTTTCCCATACAAAACAAATTGCGGCGGTACTTTTTGCTTGATCATTCCCTTTGATGGCTTCTTTTTCATCCCTGCGCAACAAACTATTGTGGCCCACTGGGCATGCACATCTGCTGCCATTTGAATTTATTAGCTCATACTCTTAGTCGAACTCAGTCAACCATTTGTATTTATATTCTTTCCTGTATTTTAATTGTGTATTTTAGACTTAAGTTTTCTTGTGCTTTGTCATTGTTACTATGGTTAGGGGATATTTTACATCCCATAATGGGACATAATATTCTTAGTCGACCTCAGTCAACCATTTGTATTTATATTCTTTCCTGCATTTTAATTTTGTATTTTAGACTTAAGTTTTCTTGTGCTTTGTCATTGTTACTATGGTTAGGGGATATTTACATCCCATAATGGGACATAATTAGTGATCCATTATTTCTGGTGTGAAGGTTTCTTCAAAGAATGAAATGCCCTTTCTTAAGTGTGGCTTGAACTATTGATTCTCCTAATCAGAAGCAGTAAACCTAGAAATCGACTGTTTATCCAATTCGAGTGTTTTTATAGGATATACCTCAACAGAATGCTTTTTATAAAATTGACTGTAGTGTAAATTACTAGCTGGCATACATAAGAGCATGCAAATTATTTCCCATTGCTTTCAATTTTGAGTTTGGTAAATTACTTTTTCTTTTGGGATGTTTATTATTTCTGAGATATTTTTCCCCTTTTTTATGGCTTCAGATGTTAAAATCTTGGAAGGTTGAGATGCTTGTGATTGCTGCCATTCCAGAACTATTGGAAACATGGTCAGCTTTTGGTTTTGAAGCTCTGGAAGACCATGAAAAGGCTAATCTGAAAAATATCAATTTGATGGTGTTTGCTGGATCTATACTGCTCAAAAAGAGGATGTATGCGAATCCTGAAGTCAATAAACTACCAGGTGAGTTCTTTTTTTTTTTTTTTGGAGGGGGGACTCGCCTATGCATTTCCCAAAACTCTTTTCATTGTTTCAAGAAGTATTATACCATTTGCCCAGACAATGAAGGGCCTGAGCATTTTTTTTCAATTTCCTCATCTTATATGCATTTCCTTAAATCCATTCATTTTTAAAGAATCTATTCTACCATTTGCTCAGACGATGAAGATCCTAATTGTGCGTCATTCACTGATACCGTACTGGGTGAATCTACTGTAACGGGCAGTTTTTCTGAAGGATGTCACGTCATTGCGTCTGGACCAAATTTGATGGTAACTCCGGTAACATAGATTTCAGTGGAAAGTCAAAATTTTGGTCACTCGCTGCAAGATCTCCGCGGAAATATTTCCTTTGAATGACAGGAATATAGAGTGGAGGAAGGCAGCTTCAAGGAGTTGTAATTACTAGTCATCTCCGACTAAACAGTGAGAATTGGGAAGTATAATTAATAATTATGTGTTTTTAGAATAAAGATGGGAACTGCTATTTATATCCAAGCCTTTGTTTTGCCTTTGAATCAATTGGACACAGTGTTTTTTAGGATGCTAACACCCCTCAAAACACTAAACATACTATCATTAATTAAAAAATACCCTTAAAAGCAGGAAGGATAATGTTCAGCAGCATAGGATAATATTCAAACATTCTTATTTATTTATTTTATTATATTTATTTGAAAATAATTTTTTAAATAATATAATTATGTTCTATTCAATGTTGAAAAATTTTGATAGATGTTTTTCATTTATGTTTCAAAGGCAGCAAAATTTAAGTTTTGATGTCTTATATCAAGGGGAAGCAGAGAAAATGTGGGAAACATATTTGTTTTTACCCAAGCGGTAGGAGCTTTTATCATTGTTTTGACCAAAACAGCATCGAGCGTGGCAGTGTTGACAACGTTCCATCAGCGGGTGCTTGAATACAAGTGGCATCGACCATAGGAGTTGCGTGTACCATATTGTGTCGACTACGAGCTGCATCGGCCAAGGGCGACTCAACCAAACTGTTTGTAGAGACTCTACTCAACCAAGCATAACTTTTGTATGCATGTGTTGACAAATTGAACTATAAATATGTAGCTTAATATATTCTATGACTCTTTTATTATGAACTTTCAATGATTATTATTATTTTTAACTTTGACATGTTTTGCCAAAAATGCATCAAAATATTTGATATTGCTTAAATTTACGGATAATAAACATCTAAGTTAATACACTTTAATTAAACAAATAAAAGTTTATAGTACTTCACGAATATTTGGAAATTAATCCCAAGATAACCATAAAATAGTGTTAGAGTACTCCATTTGCCTCCAAACGTGGCGGGTAGAAAGCCTACAAACATTGACAAAAACATGGACGTATGAGTTAAGGGTATAGATGAGGATGACAACATGCATGGAGGGCTTTACACGGTTTGACAACCCAAAGACAAAATAAGTGGTTGCATTCACATGATATGAGAACACATAACTTCATGGAAAGCTTTGTGGGATGCATGTGGTGGCTTTTTCATGTGGTTCTTTCTTCTTTTACACAAGTGTGATGACATTGATAAAGACATTCTGAAAAATGAATCAAGAAATTTGAAACACGACCATCAGTGAAGAGAGAGAAAAAAAATTAGGTATATCTCTAGGTTATTTGTAAGTTACCTGTTTTTTATCAAGTTTCACAAATTCTATCATGGATTTGGCATTAAGATAGAGGTTAGATTAATAGAGAGGTTATTCCAAATTATTTAGATTCCAAATTTTGAGCAGAAATCTCTAAAGATCAATAATTGATCATAAATTATTCCTTAGGCCCAACAATTGTTTATGATTAAAGGCCCTAGTGGTTTGAAGTCTAGAATTACATGGACATGTTTTTGGCCTATTTGAATAATTTACTTTTATAAATTATAATTGATGTTTCAAATGCTGCCTTGAGTTTTTTTTATCAATTTTACTATTTTAAAAAAGTTTGCTTTAACAAATGAGAATGGATAAAATAAGGGCAGTAAATAGATGGCTGTAAAGGAACTTAAAAGATAATTTGTATCTCTATTTTCTATAACGTTAGAGTTGGGGAATTGCCTTCAATGGAAGAAAGTAGGTTCTCGTAGGTCTTCATTATATTACTTACTATTATTACAGGTGTAACTCATATTTTATATACCTAAATTTATTTTTAAAATAAAATATTAATATAGAGAATTAAAATATTTTAAAAAAAATTATATTTTACTATGTTATATTTAAAAATGTTATTATTTGATATAAAATTTAATTTTATATTTTATTTCGTATTAAATTATAATCTAAGAATAATTTATGGTTGGCAAAAAAAATTCGTATACTTTTATAAAATTAGTTTTCAAAAAAATATAAGACACAAATAATAAAATAAATAAATAAAGTAAATAATAAAATAAAACATAAAATAAATAGAAATAAAATTAAAAAATAGACATAAAACTAACATTTGAGTTCTCAAATTTATTATTTAAAAAAATCACGATTTTGAAAGCCTTCCTACCAAATGCAGCATATATTCGTTTGATGTTTTTGTAATTCGATTTTTTAGTTATAACATCTGATACATGATTACTAAATTAGTTATCATCATATTTTAATATGTTCTGCTAAATTTTTTTATAGATTTAATTTAGTAGAATTCAGATATATATAAGTTAATAAAAATGATGTGTGAGTAAAAAAAGTTATTTTAAAAATGATGTGTGGGTAAAAAAAGTTATTTTAATTTGAAGTTCATAAGATATAGTTAATAAAGTAATTTACTCAAGGGTTAAAAAAAACAGACAGCAATTTTCATTTCCAAGGAAGTGGCATCATGTTGAGAGTCATCATCGTCTGTTACCAAAACCGCTCGAGAATACATATAAGATTAAAACGCCACGCGCCACCAACGCACGCCGCGGCGGAACCATGTATGCATCGCCTGCTCCCTCTCTTTCTCAGTCTGAGCGCGAGTATGGGCTTCACTGCCCTCCGATCGAAAAAGCTCTAGATTTCTAGGGTTTACATTCTCTCCCTCTCTTCTCCCCTCCTTACCACCAAGCCATGCCTTCCTCTCCCAAGCTCAAGCTCTTCCACGCCCGCCCTCCGGCCAGCCCTCCCTTCCGTAGATCGACTCTGCTCTTCCTCGGCGTCGCTCTCGGCCTCGCCGGCTTCGTTTTCGGCCTCGTCTCCTTCCTGGCTCCGGCCAGAGGGTACAAGTGCAGGAACGGCGAGCCTAGATCGGTGTCTGTAGTTTGGGATAGAAGCGGGAGTGCGGGCAGTGGGAATGGTGGTGCCGTTGGAGATCGGAAGAGGCATAAGGTGATGGGATTCGTGGGGATTCAGACTGGTTTCCGATCTCTCGGGAGGCGACAGTCGTTGAGGAAAACGTGGATGCCGTCCGATCAGCAAGGCCTTCAACGGTAATTATCATTTTCGATGCCTGTCTCTCTGCAGATCGTATGTACCCTTTTTCCTTGTACTAAATACCAATACTCCTTGGATTGTTCTAGCATGGTGTTTTTTGTTTTGTTTTTCTGTCTTAACGTAACACGGTGTTTATATATAAACGTTTAACGTGGTCTTTAGGTGGTTTAAACGAGTGTTTACAAACAAAAAGAAGCAAATGCATTGTTGTGATTAACTTTAAAAGTAAGACGCGTTAGGTTATAAAACAAATGTGATAATTTCTGACTCATACCCCTATTTTTTTTTTCGCTCCTGGATTTGGCAATAGCTCGAATAAAGATAGTTTCCACTAGGTTCCTGAACAGTAATCAAACGGATTTTTGAACCTGTCACATAAACGAACCGAATTACAACAGGGTGATGTTTGATTCGTGAGTTACAAGCTGGCTTAATTAGAAGCTCGTCACATGATTTTGAGAATGTATAAACATGTAAGTAATATAGGCGCTTACTGGTTATTGGAGGAAATGATCTCCGAAAAAAGTGAAGCTGGCATAGCTTGGAAGGGCAAGACAATAGATTTATCATTTATGTTGTTAACAGTTTCTAAAAAAATGCTAGTTTCCCGCAAATTATATCAAACCTATAAATTCTTTTGGAATTAGTGAATTTAAAATTTTCAATACCTGGAGTTGTGTGTGACATTGGGATGACATGGAAACTATGGAACAGATGATGTTGATAATGGGGCGGACATTTTGCTAAAGTGATGAGTAGATTTACTTTGTGCCCTAAAATTTTGTAATGGTCTGGACACTCCCTCCTAGGATGTCAAGAATGATTAGACGGTCCTACATTTAAGGAAATACTAGTTATGCTCTCTCTCTCTCTCTCTCTCTCTCTCTCTCTCTCTGTGTGTGTGTGTGTGTAGGGGTTCATATAGAATTATGTAAATGGTGGAGTTGAATGTTCTAATATTAATGTTCAATTGGTGCACTTGTGTTCCTAAATCTTTGGTGGATCTGTTGATGTTGTCAACTCCAATATGGGAGTATGTTTAATTCATGTTTCGGGATTAAAAGGTTGTTTTATGTTTAATCCATTTTTCAGGACTAAAAGTTTTCATTATTATTGTTTTTATGAGATTTGGTCAATACACAATAGTATGTTCATTTATGTATTCTACTCACTAATTTGCAGATTGGAAGAAGCCACTGGTTTGGCTTTTAGGTTTGTAATTGGTAGAACTAAAGATAAATGGAAGATGTCAGAGCTCAGAAATGAGGTGGAGGAATATGATGATTTCTTGCTCTTAGATATTGAGGAGGAGTACAGTAATCTCCCATACAAAACGTTAGTGATACTACTGCTGATATTAAAAAAACTATCTCTTTTGCTCTGCGTACATTTCAGTTCAATGATATCTTACCTATCTGTGTCATTCTTACAGTTTAGCTTTCTTTAAAGCAGCATATGCGCTATTTGATTCTGAGTTTTATGTTAAAGCTGATGATGACATATATCTGAGGCCAGGTAACTAGATTAATTTTTTGAGAGCAAGTTGTGCAGTGGATTTTATTTGTCCCCATGCAGTGTATTTACTGTTGTTTGTCTATTGTCAGATCGCCTTTCTCTACTCTTGGCAAAAGAACGGTCTCATTCTCAGACTTACCTTGGATGCATGAAGAAGGGGCCAGTTTTCACTGACCCAAAGCTAAAATGGTTGCTCTTTCTGTGGTTCCTTCCATATGTACATTAAAGCTAGCTTTTTGTTTGTTTTGTCATGGATTGCATGTGCTAGCTCAAGGATATCCTAATTTTTTATGGTAAATTGTAAATGTCATGGATAATAGTTCGTCAAGAACTTTCCTTCAGATGTACATTCTTTTCATTTTCTTCAGCTACTGCTTGAACATTGTTTAAGAATGAAATATCCATCTGCTTTCAGTCTTCACAGAGGAGAATGAGAGACAATTTTGCGAATCTGGGGGATCTTTATAAGAAAAAGTATATCTAATTATTCATTAAGAGTAAATTGAACCATGGGCTGTTTCAGTTATTTTGGCCATTGGGGTTAGTAGGTTGTAGAAAAAAGGGTTTAGGAGTGTTACACAGGCACATATCAAAAGATATAAAGCCATTGAAAGTAATTTTTTGATGAATATTAAAATATTTATCTAATGGATGATATATATAGTACTGCCTACATTCTAATGTGATAACATGTTTGCCCTGATCACTCCTAGAGGGACTTCTCTGTAGATTCTGTGTATGTAACTAAATTAATTGGCCTTAGTTTTATAGTTGTCCTTTTATAAATTCTGTGTATGTTACTAAATTAATTAGCCTTATACAGGTATGAGCCGCTAGGGCATTTGCTTGGAAAGGAGTACTTTCTTCATGCATACGGGCCCCTCTATGCTCTTTCTGCTGATGTTGTTGCAAGTTTGACTACGTTGAGGAATACTAGGCAAGTTCATCTTCTGAATTTCCTACTTTATTTATGAGTCGACTCTTATTGGAAAAAGCGGCAGTATTTCTTTAGAACCATAAATTAGGAAATCAGTTTTAGAACTGGGCTGAAATAAGATGGACAATACCGGACCTATAAGGGATATGTTCTTTGCCTAATGTTTTGTGCCTCGTTTAAATTACAGTTTTCGCATGTTCAGCAATGAGGATGTTACAATTGGTGCATGGATGCTCGCTATGAATGTCAACCATGAGAATAATCATGCATTATGTGAACCACAGTGTACGCCATCATCGATTGCTGTGTGGGATATCCCCAAGTGTTCAGGTTTGATTTGTCGTTAGTGCCTAACCTTACTTGCATCCATTAATTGGGAGTTCATGGAACAGGTGTACATGCATATTATAGATTTTATCTTGCAGCCAATAACTTTGTTTGTGTACATATTATAAAGACATTTTATTATGCAGGGCTTTGTGAGCCTGAAAAGAAGTTATTGGAGCTCCATCAAATGCAAAGTTGCTCGAATAGCCCAACACTGGAATCTGATGACGATTAGCATAGGATCCCTCCATCCTCTTGTTATATAGTACAAACATGAAAAGAACGGACAGTTCTTCAAAGATTGGCACCTCCACCTCTCCATGTTTGCCCAAATAGTTTTCTTTATTTAAATGGTTTTCTAGGGCATACAATGCCCTTTTTTGGTTCAGAAGTTACAGGATATAGGAAAGATGAGTTAATTGTTAATGGTCACGCACAATCGTTCCGTCCCACTCACCGCCCAGCTAGAAAGATGGGAACGTTCTGCACTCGTGCTTCTAGTTACCTTTTAAAAAAATTGTTTCCCGTTCAATTTTTATTTATTTTTTTCTTGTTTGCACATGTAAGCAATCAAGTTAATGTAATGGGTAACATTCAAATTTTGGTTTTCGTTCAATTTTGCTTCAAGTGGTTCAATGGCCAAAAGGAGTGTAGTTGTTACACTGCTCACATCTAAGCTATCTGAAATGTTTGATTAAAAAAATAATAAAAAATTGTTTGCATGTTCAGTTTCATACATCCATGAGAGGTAATCAGGGCTCTCGGATCAGCTGCCACCAATTAGGAACCGGATGATCAAACAACGAAACCTAGCCTACAGTGAGGAAATCAGATGCGAAGTATCCACGGAGGCCAACATGTCCGGGTCCGAGTCCGCGAGCATGTCATTTGGCCGGGTTATGGCAAGATTATGTTTTCGGAAACAAATAGAAGATTATGTCTAGGCCCGAGCCCGTTGGCCAGATTTTGTTTAAGGAGACTAAGAGCATCCACATCAATTTTGGTATTTTTATTCCTATTTTGGAGATGAATAGTATTTAATTTGCTTATTTTTCAAAAACATCAAATATCTCATTCCCTATTTCTATCTACATTTATTACTTAATTTATTTTATATTATTTTCTCTCTCATCTTTTCATTTATTATCACCAATAAAAATATTACAAGTATAATAATACATATTAAAAAATTATAGAAAAAATATTTAGGGATGAATAGTAAATCCCTAAATATAAGGATTTACTATTCATTCCCTATCCCTATACCCTATTTTAGGGAACCTGATGTGAATGTAATTTTAACAAATCTGTATTTTTTTCCCTAAATTATAGGGAAAACTTAATTATATCAAACCTGATGTGGATGCTCTAATAAGTACAGGGAGTTTGGTATATGTTTTCGTTTTTATTTTTTAGTTTGACGATTTGAATTTTTATTATAATTAGAATTTAAATTTTAAATTTTAAAAATTAAAAATTTATTTGGTAGAAAAGATAATGTGTTTTAAAAGTGTGTTTTTTTAAAAACTGTGTACCACAAAAACTGATTAAAAAATTAAAATATGTTAGCCAGATAATAATATAGAGGAAAAGGACGAATTTGGTTTTTAAAAAAGCTAAAAATTTAAAATATAAAACAAATTATTTTCAAAAATAACTAATTTATTTAATTTAATATTTAAATAAAGTAACCTTTTATTCAGAAAATATGTGTACCAAATAAATATATTTTTATCATTGGAATTCTGTTTTTAAAAACAGAATCATTTGTTTGAATCCTGTGAACCAAACAAAATCTAGGATGTCATATTTTTCGATCTGTTTTTAAGAAGCTGGGACCTAATAAGCAACCATTATACTCATTATATATTGGGAAACTCTATGGGCTCTTATCATTTAAAGTATTTTCAATAAAGTTTTGAAAACCAAGTAAAACTTTTTCATATTTAAAATTGGTACTAAGTTTAAGTGTCATAAGGTGCAAACTCTTTTCTATGCATAACTAAATTCTCGAACTTAGTTTTAATAAAATAAAACATTTTCTTTCTTTTGCTACTTTCAATAATGGGTGTTCATGTACACCTTTTTTCAATCGATGACAATTTAAAAAAGCTCATTTGTTTTTTTAGTTTGAATCATAATTCATTAAGATGATTAAAAGTCCATATCGATTTAAGATGAAAATTAATGGTGACAAAGTACACCTAAGGGTGTACGATTTATCCTATAGTGATGGAAGACGAGAACGAAAAATGATAATAAGAGACGGAACGAATAAATATAGATAGGTTAGTCATCATAATAATTTCATAAAATATTTTTTGCCATTGAAATATGTGTTAGGTAATATGATACTGGAAATAATTTTATAAAAAATAATTCAAAGGTGAATGTTTATGTGTGCAAACTAATAAAAAGAAAAGTTAAAATATATTAAAATTAAAATTTCTTTTTCTATCACTCAAGTCAATCTTATCTTAATTTTAAAAGTAGTGAAGACTTGTTAATTATTAAATATCACTCAAATATATGCCCAACTAAGTAACTTGGCACTTTAAAATACCCATAAATTAAATTATAATAACATCTATGTCTCCTTAGGTGTTTAACCAAACTTTATTTTAATCTTCAATTGCAAAAACTGATAAGTCGCTTGCCAATTTCATGAAAAGAATGCAGTAATGTATCGTTGCGGGTAAATAATTCTAATGCAATGACATGAGATTGGCATCCATTAGCCACGATGCAAGCTCATTTTCATGGAAAAAAAAAGTTTACTTATGAATGATATACAAATTTTGTAATATGAACGAATTTATTAATTTTCTGAAATAAAAAAGGATAAATAATTTTATGACAAAATTAGCCAAGCAACTTTTTGCTCATAATTATTACAATTTTACACAATGCTCGTCAAATAGACTGATTCCTTAATTCCTCACAATCCCTTCATTCAACGTAAAGAATTTGTACACTTTTGTGTAAAGTTTCCAACACTAAAGGCAACAGTCAATTTTTTTTAATCGGCCGTCACAACGTGCTGGCCTGATGGATTTTGCTCCATAGCTTCAAGATCTTGAAATTTATAAATCATGTTTTAAAATCGGGAACAACTTATTTGGGCAACTGACAAATGAGTATACGCATTTACTCTTACTCTTTTTTTTTTTTAATAATCAAGAAACAATAAATTAACACCCAAATTGTTTTCCTTCAGACTTTCTATTAATAACCGATAATGATATTGTTTCTCAATAATACAACTTCTTGGTCAAACCTGATAGTAAGTGGCGTAAGAAGAGATATATATATATATATATATATAATATCGATTCAACAAGTCTGACAATTATTTATATTTGTTTGGGTTATAAATTTTTACAAAAAGTCAAAAAAGGAAAAGAAAAAAAAACTAGTGTTATAATGAAGGCGCACGCATTCTATAAATTGAAGAATGTTAATGCAAATGTAAAAGAAGCATATTAATAAATATACAAAATATTTATATTAAGTAAAGTGCCCAAAATGAAGCATATTAACATGATTTATGTAGAGTTTTTCAAAAACAAAAAAAAAAAAAGGAAAGAAAGAAAGTCAACACGTGACTGGATATCATGAGGTTGGGTGGATCCGAATAAAAATAAATAAAAAGAGGGGTTTTCTTTTCTCAGATTTTATTTCTATAGGCGGCCCCCCCCCCCCCAGTTTGTTTTTGGGATTTTCAAGGGCATCGAAGGCGGAAGCCACGCAAATCGGACGGCCCAGGAAGAAACCAAAGGAATACGGGGGATAGCGGATCCCATTCGTGTGTGGGACCCTTATGATCCATACAATACGCGCCACGTGGACAAAACACTAAATTTGGGAAACCTCGGTGTTATTTTACACCTAATAAAATCGCGTATCATAATATTTTCCAGCGCGGACGCACTCTCCCAGTCCACGTCTTGACAATAACAAATTATTTATAAAAAAGAAAAAGAAAATTTAGAGAGAGTGGGTGTCACGCGCCAGAAGCGAGTGGGTTGAGTAGAAGTAAATTTAGAGAGAGAGAGAGAGAGAGAGAGAATGGTGAAGTGAAGGGCCGGGGAAGAAGAAAGAACGAAAAAAAAAAACCATAAAAGCTTCTGCTTCTTTTGGTTGGACCTCACCCTCTTTTCTCTCTCTACTCTCTTCTCTCTCTCTCTCTCTCTAAGCGAAGCGAAAGAGAGAACAGGGAAAGGCTCTCTGTTTCGAAACATGAGATCCCAATCCCTCTCTCTGTTTCTCTGTGCGTGTCTCGTGTCTTGTTTGTAGCAGTTCTATGTTGGTCTCTTCACTCTTGGTTTAGTGGTAGGCATTCTCTAGAGGGGACCAAAATCACCGCATCGGAGGAGGAGATTTGGAGTGCGAGAGGGAGAGAGAGAGAGAAATACGCACCGCCCACCACCCGTTCGTTGAAATGACGCACCCGGATAAACCCATTTCGGAGCGAGGGTTTAGTGCCCTTGCGGATCAGTTCCGCGATTCTGTGAGTTGCAGGGACTCCAACAAGCCTGATTTCAAAGAACTAGATCTTGGTTCACCCGTCTCCCCTCTCCGGGCTCGCCAGAGCGGCGGAACCGCCGCCACCACCAGCAGTTCCAGCTCTTCTGGGTCAGTCTCCGGCCGGAATGTACCATACCCAGTTCCCAGTAGATCCGATAACAGCGGCAAAAGCCACTCCGGTGAGCTCTCAGTGTCCAGCGAGAGCAGTCCCACCGCAGGCGACAGCTCCCGTGGGAAGAATTCCAAACCTGGCCACCGGAGATCTGATTCCTGCGGCAGTTCACACCCGTTGATATATTCCGGAGGCGTGGGGGCCTCCTCCTCCGCGAGCTCGCCGCCGCCAAATGCTCTCCCCACCGGTAACATTTGCCCATCTGGGAAAATTCTCAAGACGGGAATGGCGAATCGGAGCTCCAGGAGCGATGTTCTTGGATTGGGCACTGGGAATTACGGCCATGGTAGCATAATGAGAGGCGGCATTGCAGGAAAATTGAGCGGAGGGGACGCCAATGATGTGAATTTGAGGAGAAATGTAGGCGGCGAACAATCAAAGAAGGTGGGGGTTGCGGGTTTTGATCCAGAGGAGGTGAAGAGGGCAGGCAATGAGCAGTACAGAAAAGGGAATTTTGGGGAAGCGTTGAGTTTATATGATCGGGCAATTTCATTGTCGCCAAACAACGCAGCCTACAGGGGCAATAGAGCCGCAGCATTGACGAGTCTAGGCAGGTTGCTGGAGGCCGTGAAGGAATGTGAGGAGGCAATCAGATTGGAACCTGGGTATGCTAGGGCTCATCAACGTTTGGCATCTCTTCTCCTTAGGTGAGTGAACAAAAGTTAGACGCCTTGTTCTTTTAATTCGTGGTGCTATATTTTGACGGTATAAATGTGTGCTTTGTGATATAAATAATTGGATGAATCTCTCTTTAAGGTTCTAAAGCGTAGCTCATTAGCTGTGAATTGTGATGTGGTGAACGTTACATTTGAGTCTTACTAGGCTTTATTTCCCCCTCTCCTTAGCTTTATGGTCATGGTGTTCTGTTTAGTTATCAGACAGTGAGGCTGATAGCTACCTGATTTGGCATATTTTGTTACTTCGGTTGCGTATGAGGTCACTTTCCTGGCCGTTTGAGTTATGTCAATCGCCTTTTATTTCAATATTTTGTTTTGTTCTCCTCTTTTTGAATTAGGTTGTGGGAATTTCATTATTTCTCTTGCGTTATGCAGTAAGCAATCTAATTATTGAAAGGGTCACAGGTTTGGGCAGGTGGATATTGCATGGAGGCACCTCCGTATGCCGGGGCAGCCATCTGATTCAGTCGAAGTGCAAAAGTTGCAAACAGTAGAAAAGCATCTGAATAAGTGTTGTGATTCACGGAAGGTTGGTGACTGGAGAAGCATGTTGAGGGAAGCAGATGCTGCTATTACAGCTGGGGCTGATCATTCTCCTCAGGTAATAACCGTTACAATCTTTCTTTCACTGGAATTAGAGATATATTTAAATTTTTATTTATTTTGCTGGAAAAAAATATATAGAATGACCAGAACTTATTCAAATTGAAATTTCAGCTTTTTGCATGTAGAGCAGAAGCACTTTTAAAGCTTCACCAACTTGAGAATGCTGATTACACCTTGTCGACCATTCCTAAGTATGAACCTCCCACCCAATCTTGCTCACAAGCAAAGTCTTTTGGGATGCTCTATGAAGCCTACCTCTTCCTTGTCCAAGCTCAGATTGAAATGACGCTTGGAAGGTGAGTGAAGAAATTCAATCTTTAAAGTCTGTTATCTGTTGTATTGTTTTGCCACCCCCTTGGTGGCTTTAATAAGCATTTTTTTCAATAATAATATAAAAAAAGTTCCAGTCTTTACAGCAGCAGACTCTGCTCCTTTGGAGGAAAACTGAAAATGGATTGTGTATGCATTGCAGGTTTGAGAGGGCAGTAAAAGCTTCTGAGAAAGCTGGGAAGATTGATCCTCAAAACGTTGAAGTTTCATTACTGCTTAACAATGTGAGGTTGGTAGCAAGAGCTCGCGCCCGTGGCAATGATCTCTTCAAATCTGAGAGGCTCACTGAAGCTTGTGCTGCATATGGGGAAGGCCTCAAGATTGACCCCTCAAATTCTGTACTCTACTGCAACCGTGCTGCCTGCTGGTTCAAGCTTGGGCTGTGGGTGCGATCCATTGAGGATTGCAACCAGGCTCTGCATATCCAACCTAACTACACCAAAGCCCTTCTCAGGAGGGCTGCTTCAAATGCCAAGGTAAATGGCATCTAAAATCTTTAGCCTTTCCAATGCGTTGGCCTTTCATTTGATTTTTTTACCCCCCAGAAATATATATGTTGGTTGAATGGGTCTTTATATTTGTGTTCTGTAGCTAGAACGGTGGGTAAATGCCGTCAATGATTATGAGGCCTTAAGGAGAGAGCTTCCAGATGACAATGAAGTTGCTGAATCGTTATTCCATGCACAAGTCGCTTTGAAAAAAAGTCGCGGAGAAGATGTTTCCAATATGAAGTTTGGTGGAGAAGTGGAGGAAGTTTTGGGTCTTGAACAGTTCAAAGCTGCAATATCTTCACCCGGTGAGCCCTCATATCCAAACGCTCATTACTCCTAATTTCATTAAATTGGATTACTCAAGGATTAAATCTGTTTCAGGTGTCTCAGTAGTTCATTTTAAAGCTGCATCCAACGCGCAGTGTGAGCAGATAACCCCATTTGTGGACACCCTTTGTGGTCGCTACCCATCCATTAATTTTCTCAAGGTAAATAATCTGCATTCAATTGTCTTACTGATGAAAAAAAATTAAGAATACAGAAAATATTCTCGAGGGTTTAAGATCCATATATATATATATTGCGCAGGTGGATGTAGATGGGAGCCCAGCTGTAGCAAGCGCTGAGAACATCAGGGTTCTTCCAACATTCAAGATTTATAAGAGCGGTGTTCGGGTGAAGGAAATAATCTGCCCTAGTCATCAGGTGTTGGAGTATTCGGTGAGGCATTATAGTTTTTAGATCCCATAACTTTTGTTTTTGTATGTCTGATGTTGTTTTCACCATTTTCACGCCTTCGCCGTCCTGCCCACCCTGCGAGCTTAACGTTGAATTCTTCATCCACATCCCCTACTCCATAACCTTAAAAGTAGAAACCATTGCCTGAGGAGGAACTTACATAGATAGTTTAGTTCCCTTTTCCAATTTTCATTTATTCATTCATTGCCCATTGCTTCCCGGTTCCATCCTCTTCCTATCCTGATTCTACTCTTCCTCTCTGGTTTTTCGTTTCACTATATACTTAGGACATTTGGTTTGCTGTAATTCTGCCCATTGAAGTAAGGTATCGAGAAGGTTGTACAATCATTGTAATTTGCCCTTTAGCTGAGAGAAAGAGAGTGACCGACCATGTAGAAGGGGGATCGGTTACGTGTATATATATGCGATCATGAGAAAGTTGAGGCATGAGGTAAGAGATTGGAAGGCTGGTGGGTTTTTTTTGAGAGGTGGATGAATTTGATGGTCTCTATTTAAATTGTTTCTTTTTGTCAACATTTCACCAATAAAACATTCTTTCTTTGCGTTCAATTCCCGCATCTTCTTTTTGTCTTTTGAGTGTAGCTCATTTTGTACCATTGAGAATTATGTCAAGGTAGAAATAAAGTCTAGAATTCATGAAGCCAGCCCGAATGTGGAAGACAGCCATTGAAATGATTGCCTTGAATTATACATGATTTTTTTGTTTTTTTGGTTAATACCAATTTCCTCTCTCATTTTACTTTTTTTTTAAAAATCGTATATTATATAATACGTACTAACATGAATTTTCTTATTAAGAAGGAAAAAAAAACCCTTCTAACTTGGAATGAAAATTAGAGTATGGCAGACATTCCCTGTCAGTGTCTTGGATCAATTCCCTGATTTGGTATTTGTTGACTTCCATCCAACTAGCTTTACAAGTTTTGTGTATATTCGAAAGAAAAAAACAAGGTTTGAAGTTGATCGTTATTCTGAATATATTTATATAATTTTTAAGAGTAGAAAACCGCTGCTTTTTATGGTATTTTTCTTTTCAGTCTTGTTTTGTTTTTTTCCCTCTTAGCAATATTTTTTTATTTGAAAAAATGTCTGAAATTGACTTGTTGATTATTGTCCACATTTTAAAAGTAATGACCACTTTACTTTTATTTTTTGTTGTCATATTTGCCTAGCACCAAAAATGCAAAATGAAATTCTATGGGAGTAAAATAAGAAAACGCGTTTTTTTTCGAATACACAATAATACTAGTGGGCCGAGAGCAGTGCGTCTCTCTCTCTCTTTTTTTTTTGGTGATCAATATTAATTCAGTTATCATACTACCTAGAAGATATACAATAAAATTGGATTATTGACCAGTTTCACCCGTTGTTTAGAGAAACAAAATCAATAATACAAGAGAGAGATTATGATCTACTATTAATGAATGAAACAAGAATCAATAATATTAAAAAGTTAATTTGTATTGACTATTGACTTTGTAAACCTTATAAGACTTGTTCGTTAAAAATAAAATGAAAAACAGGTCCTTATTTTACTTATAAAAAATAACAACAATCATAATCTCTTTTATATTATTATTAATTTCTTCCTAATTAATAGGCTAATCATTCTATTTTTATTTATCATATTTGTTTATTGATTCTATAAGAAAAACGTGGTCAATTAATCATTTAAAAAATATTATTATGGTGACACTTTAGAAAACAAATTATAAATGAGACTCCGCGAGGTTGCATTATCAGAGCTAAACACTCCAGCAAGGTTAAGACAAAACTGATGAACCAAAACAAGCCCCGAAGGAAGTACATATCTTTGCCGTTGCTTATTTCTCCAAACAAGTCATTGCAGTACATCACATCACCCAACATAAAATATTCAGTTATTGTTTTCTTATTTATAGAAATCAGTTAAAATATAAAATAATGTTGCAGATAAAATCTGTTTCAGAAATTCTACTCAGATGGACGGATCTAGAAATATGGACGTATGTAAAATTATATATATTACTGGAAAAAAAAAATCAAAATTTATTATTCACGTAAACAAAAAATAACAAGCAAAAAAATTATTATAACTTATTTTCATGTATTTTTATATTTTAAAATCATGATAATTTCATTATTAGTGTTATAAAAAATATGTTTTTTTTATATAAACAATTAAGTTATCATCCACTTCTTCTTCGAACTGATTTTTTATAATCTTCATAACAAAGATTATTCGTTTTACAATGACAGTCAATAAATTTAATATAAAAAGTTACCATCAAATAAACTAATGTATAAATTATATTTTTATTAGTCTTAATTATTTTCTAAGTAAGATTATAAAAGTCTTAAAAAAATTAATATTTTGAGTAATGTTAATGAGTTTTATCTAGGCTAAATTTTTATGGACTTTTTAATTATACATTAATTACTACTACTATTATATCAATAAGTTTAGAGTAACATTTAAATTATTTAATCCGCCCAGTGTGTGTGTGTGTGTGTGTATATAGCTTTCATCCGCTATAAAACCGATTTTAAGCATTTGATTGATATCAAATTATCAATAGACAAATTGATAAAATAATTATTCAAAATAAAATAAAAATTAAAAGAATCTAACGTAGGCCTTGTCTGTGGACTATGGGTAAGGGTAAATGATGACGTAGGACGAGCCAAAAGCCTAGGAGAGAAATGCGATAATAAACTACTCAATAAATCAATTTATTGGCGAGTTGCTTACGTGGTAATTTAGGCCTATTATCTGCCTGCAACTGCAAGCATTTGGCTTCAGAACTCCAACAGGCGGCTATGGCCTAGGAATGGCTTATTCATTTTTATTTTTGATGAATGAAATGTCTTTTTAAATTTATTATTTTTATTCTTTTAAGTTTATTATTTTAATTTAAAACCTATTAACTGATAAATTAAAAAATCAGACAAATCGACACCCCATTCATTTTGTATACCTCGTCATCATCAATCCACCAACAACCACTCAAACCTGACCTGAGCACAAGACAAGGGCGCTGGGCGCAGCGCAACAACAAGTTGTGTGCGTGAAAACCACGCGGCTGTGCGCGTGAGGCATGCAGATCTGGAAAAGCTGGTGGAGAGCAATAATGAGGGCAGGCATTACTTTTTTTTTTTTTTGTTTTTAACCCGTACGGCGCACGTAACAGGGGGCGTACGCGGCCGTCAACATTTTTGAATATAACGAGGCGAGTAGGGCCCACAGTAAAAAATAATAATTAATTAATTAATTAAACTTTATTTACCCGTTGCCCGTTGGGGGGTGGGGGATGGCTAATTGGCTACTTGGTTGGGCTTGGACACGCACGCGATAATAAATAATAACAAAATAGAAATATATATATATATATAGCCGTTGGGCTTGTTGGGCACCACTTGTCAGGGTTGACTCTCAGGCCCATGTCCGACTTTGGTTCGGTCAGGTCATTAATACTCGCTTTTGGTCTTTTGCGATTTTGCTTTCGCTCTTTGTGGCGGTGCTGACAAAGGGGGGGAGGGATTGTATGGTTCACGAAACAGAGCAGAATGAAATTTCTATTCATTTAGAAGAGAAAAAAAATTTGAAAGAGAAATAAATAGAAAAATTCTCAAGTTTCATTCTTTTTAATCCATTGTTTAATATAAAATACATTATAAATAACATTCTAAACATACCACGCAATCCCGATTTAATCAAATCAATACAAATTACCCATTTTATCAAATTATAGGATTCAGACCAATTTTTCATTTTCTGTCTAATCTACGCATGATTGATCCGATAGGATAGTATAGAAAGACAGAAACACTTGCATAGAGGTGTCATCATGTTGCTCTCATGCACCATCCAAATGTTATTGAGGCCTAAGCTTCAACGTACGCAACAGATTGGCTCCAATACTAAAACAAGTAATGCCAGGGGACACTAAAACATTCAACTTATCAGTCTACAATCAATCACAACAGGAAAAAAAAAAAAAGTGGGACAATGACAATGACCAATTGGCCACTCAAAGCAATACAAAATCTAGAAAATCCCGTGACATGCCAAGGAACCATGCTCGTGAGTCACCAAGAAGTCATCAATGTGCAGTAAATTTCCCCCCAGAGTTAGGCTCGGTTGACAATGCTCAAACCAGTTGAGAGGACTTCGGTGCATATCCTCATCATCATTTTGGTATTCTTTTAAGCAATTTGTACATACCGAATACGTTCTTCTCCTGCCAGAGGTAAGGGATGAAGAATGACCGGTAGAAGGGAGGTGAAAACTCCCGGTCCAGGTAAGGCCATGCTGCAACAACCTGAAGTACACATTCTTTAGCATACGAGGAGAGAGAAAGAGAGCGCGAAAAAAGAGAGAGAGAGAGAGAGACTTACTTCCCATGTAGATAAGTCGCTTCCCCTTGTAGGGTGAGGCCGATTAAGCTGCAACTCAACAAGGAAAGTGCACTCTTCGAGATTCTGGAGCTGTAAAATTAGTTACACGTGGGTGCTTTTCACTTATGAATTGGGAGAAAAGAAAAAGGGAAAATATGTGAAATATAGTAGCAAAAGTATGCCAACTAGGTCCATGAGAAAGTTAGGCATATATATATATATATATATATATATATATATATATATATATATATATATATATTCGTAAGAGAAAGTTACATATTGTTCATCTGAGGCCTTGTTCTTGTTGTTGAAATAAGGTGGTGCTGCTGAAGTCCCACCCATTGTTGAATTGAATGGGAAGGGGAGGAGCCCTTTGAAACCATCATCAATCCATCGAACATGACCAACATAATCGGGAACAAAGAATGATGATGGGAAACGATGCCATTCACTTCCAACACATAACACAGGTCCTGCATCAAACAAAGTCTCCACAGAATCAGAAAATTTATCAGCAAAAAATATTACTGTTATAACATGTTCCAAACTCTAAATTTTAACAGCTGTCATGACAATAAGCCAAGTTGTCAGTGGCAATATCAGGAAAGCATAGTCACTCCAGACTTCACTTAAAGCATCGACGAATTAGAGTTAAATTGAAAAGTTTCAACGGTTGTGGCGTCAAAGAATTAATTTATACATGATGGTTCAAATTATTGGGATACCGACTTCATCAAATTGAGATGCCCCTACACTGCCCAACTACAATTAGATAGGTATATAAAAAAACCTACAAGATACTCAAAACAAATTCTCCAACTAAATAATAAATAGAATGACAAAATGCAATTAAGCTCCTGTAATCAGCTGCTCCATTTGAAACCTAAGCAAAATAATGTTATTGTGTGAGTTCTCTGAAATGAAACCAAAAAAAAAAAGTGTAGTAAATAACGTGCAAACAAAACATGGGGTCTGTAGCACAATTCTTTCCAGTTTTGCCCAATATTTGAACCAAAGAAGCAATAGAAAAAGGCACTCACCTGATTCTGAATCGTCATGGTGAACTAAATTCTCATAAATCTTCATTGGGGCAGAGTAACCATTGGTAAGTGAAAATGTGCGAGCATGCGAAGCCCATAAAATAAGCCCGAGAATGAAAGGTCTAAGACATTTGGCTATCTGCATGGGCAATGAAATATGTAAGATCTTCATTGCAAAATCCTCAAAAAAACAGTGGAAAAATAGAGGAGCAACTCACCAAAACCATCAGAGATTTATCATGAGGATTGTACTTGTCACGGAAAAAATCTGGAAAGGTCTCAATTACAGCTGAAGCAGCAACACAAATAAGTGGGTATATTGGATATAGAAACCTGTAAATGTTTGGGCGAAAAAGCATAAGGTCAAAATTTACACTTTCAATCAACAATAGCACCAAAAACCTAAGAAGCATAAAGCAGAAGCAGGCCCATGCCCATACAGATAAGAAACAAGGGCATATGCTGCAATAGATAAGCCAAAACCAAAAACACAAATTTTCAAAAGGTTTTAAAAGTTATAAATTAAAACAATTCAATTCATGAGAGTCATCAATATTAAGAGAAAACATGCTTCATCTTCAATTAGTAGAACTAGAAGGTGATTTTAACAAAAGAGCAAGTCAACAAAAAGAATATTAATACCTTTCTTCTTTGTGCAGCTGCAAAGACATGAATCCCAACCAAATGTAGATGGGTGAAACAACAATTAGAAGGTCTGGGGCATATTTCTTCTTTGCGATTGGCAGAATGATTACAAACAACAATGCGAGAACAAAACAAAAGTTGAAATTGTTAAATCCATTCCTTAGATAAAAAGAAGCTCCTTCGGTCCCATACAGATGGCTCTCACCACCTCCTAACACATTATATATCAACAAGTTTAAAACAGATGAAGTCCACCTTCTGTAGTAATAGTGGTCAACAAGAAGCGAGAGAATCTGCAAGAAATAAATACATTTTACACAAGACATAAGTCGATGTCACAAATAACAGGAGACAGTTACAGAATTGTCTACTTGTATTAACTACTGATAACGTAGGAACTCCAAACTCATAGATCCAATAAGCTTTATGCTAAAACTGAGCTGAACTTACCAGAAGAACAAGGGAAGTGACTGCTCCTGAAACAAAAACATTCTTAAATTTCCTAGCTAGAGAGTAGACTGTAACAGGTAGGAAAGCCAGGATTGAGAATGGCCATCCAAGGATAACCCCAACTGCAGCAACTGAAACCGCCATTGCAGGTTTATCAAGAAGAAACAATCCCGAGGAAAGACTCATGGCATACATGGAAAACGAACTTGGCAAGAAACCTGGCACAAAAACAAAAGAGCAAGAGATTAAGGAATCTAAGGAAGATGGTATTTTGCAACATTACCTAATAAAAGGATAAATCCTCAAAAAAATCATGACCAACATGAAGCAAATTGACAGGACACATTCCCCTGGTAAAACCATGCTACATTGTTATAAATAAATAAATAAATAAATAAATAAATAAGAAAAAGACCTACTCACTTGTGCTGGCAAAAAAACAACCACTTGTCAGGCATAGCATTGCGAGTGCATAAGAAGCAATGCGTTTCCCATACTTTCTGGAAACAGCCACCACTAGGACACTATCTGAAATTACAGAGATGAAGCCAAGAAAAAGCCTTACCGCAAAAAACACTTGAATCTAAAAGAATCAAAAGACACACTAGTGGTCAGCCATAAAAGTCATGTCATAATAGAATCAGAAAAGGTAAAGATAGCGTGAGGCATGTAAACGACTTACTTTTTCTCCATTGAACAGCCATGAAGCTGGCTTACCCACTAGTGCATGGAAGATAATATACAGATATGACCGCAGTGCAAACTGGGAACTGCAAGGGGCAGATTAAAAATAAATAAAAAAACATTTAGCCTGACAAAACTCTCAACATTAGTTGATAAATTCTTCATAAATCAGTCGAGCTGTGGTGATGACAAAACCATCATGAAAAATAAAATTCTACTTATCGTTAATGGGATTATTTGTAGCAGAAGAAAGTAAAACTTGAAGTGCGACCCAGTAATTGGAACAAGGGCAAAAATATGGGAAGTTTTTTGAACACATTGTGGTAAAAACATGGTAAGTTATTAATGTGAGAAATTTCAATTTAGCAAACCTGTATTCCCAGGTTTGGAAGCCGGATTTGTAGAGGAGGTAATGGAGAGGCTCCCAGTAATTGAAGACCTCGTCGCAGTCGTGGATGATGTTAGAGGTGGCGCTCATGTGCCTCAGGATCCCCAGCGCTACCAGCGGCAGATACCACCTCAACCCCCTGTCTACCTCTTCACCGCCGTCCGATCTCCCATCCCGCCGCTTATCCACCTTCGAGTACGCCTCCGTCGACGGAGACGACGAGAGATCCGACTGCAGAGGTCGCCTCTGCCTCGTCGCAAGAGCCATACCCCTCCCTCTTTCTCGCTTTCTCTCTCTTTCTCTCTTTCCCTCTTTATGTTCTAAGCTAGTCGAGGCTCTGAAAATGAAATATCAATCAAGCTTTCTTCCCCGAGAAGGCACTGAACCAGTGTGCCCGACATAAAACAATATGACAGACGTTATCGTTCGTAAAAAAACATAATATAAAATATAAAATTTAAATTTTATAATAATTTTAAAGATATATCCTATTTTTTTCTCTAAACAAACTAACTTATAAGAATCAATTAAAATTTATTTATAAGTCATGAAAATGATACTTATAAATCATTTATAACTTATAAGCAAGCTACTAAATGCTAGCCTAATTTTCATGTTCCAACCTTCCATGTGTGATTCCTTTTTTCATTGGATCTTGTGAAATTTTATAATATCATTTTACACCGAGAATTTAATAAACAAACTGCTAATCTATAATTAAAAGCATTTTTTGTAGAGGAAATTCGAAATCCTCAAAGCTTATTCAACTACTAGAGCTTATGGTTATTAAACATGCAACATGCAACATGCATAAACGTTACTGGAACATGAACATGCAACAAAAATATCAATTAAACAAGGAGCTAATTTTGTTGGCGCCTTATTAATTGGCACTTTTAAACCGGCAGCTTTAATCCTGATAACAGGTAACTTGTTGCTTGGTACTTTCTTAAAACAAACAAAATTTACACCATGAACTTATTATGACCCACAAGCAGAATCAACAGCCACTGGTAGCACAAATGGCTAGCCCAGCCTTAATTCCAACTCTGGTAATATCAAAGCAAATAATAATATATTTTCTCATGCCAGGCTTCCTGATACACATAATTTCCCTACGTATGAGAGCAAATAATTTATAAAGCTTTAGGCCGGGAGGGTGTGGAATTCCAACATTCGGAGGAAAAGAAGAAAACCAACAAGAAGACAGTGAAAACAGAGAGTTAGCCAGTGTTCTGCATTCCAGCAGCAATTCCCTTCATGGTCAAAATGAGGGTGTCCTCCAACCCAGGCGCATACTCGCTGGTCGGGTTCAGCTTCACCAACTCATGAGCAGCCTTGTTCGACTCCATGATCTCCTTGGATATGTGTGGCCTCATCGTCACATGGTAGTTTGGGTCACGGATTCGTTTCAGCGTGTAGGCTTGGCACACATTCAGCGTTGTGATGTAGGAATCACGCAGCCGGAGTCTCTGCCGCAAGTAGGGGTCCCCTTCAAGAATATCCTTATGCCCAGCAATCTACCAGTGTAGACAAAAATAATAATCAAATTTTCTATTTGGAATATACTTTATATTCAATAAGACCCAGAAATTCTTTACTTTTGTATCTCAACTCTCGTGTTCTGACCAAAGCTTTCATATTCCAGGGATCAGCCTAGGAAATAAGAACTCAGAGAAGAAGTTGTTACCTGGAGTAGGTACTGCTTAGTCTCTTCATAATTGGCCCTTAGCAGCTCCCCAAAAGACCACAGATCCTCAGAAACGAGAAGTTTATCATACAAAGAAGCAATGCCAGGGTCTCCCTTGGCAAACACCATCTCAACTAAATCAATAGTGACCCTAAAGAAAGGCCATTCATTGTACATCTCCTGCAACATGTGGAGATTCCGAATATCCTTCTCAATTATGTGCTTGAAGGCAGCCCCAAAACCAAGCCAAACAGGGAGATGGAACCGCGTCTGAGTCCATGCAAAAATCCAGGGAATTGCACGGAGTGATTCTATCCCACCACTTGGCTTTCGCTTCGATGGCCGGCTTCCAATATTCATCCGCCCATACTCCAACTCTGGGGTAGCCTACAATCAGAGTCAAAATATAAACTCATCAACCAATTGTTTGTTTAAAAAGGAGAAAAACACAAAATCAATCCCATGCATTAAGTGACACTTACAAGGCGGAAATACTCGACAAATCTGGGTTCTTTAAAAACAATAGCACGATATGCTTCGGTAGAAACAACTGCCATCTCATCCATAAGTGCACGCCATTCTGGCTTAGGTGATACTGGGGAATGCATTCCATGCTCAAGGGTAGCAGCCGTGAAACGCTGGAGAGTTCTAAAGCACAAGTGTTCTTCCCCAAAAGATTGCTCAATAACTTCACCTTGCACAGTAACACGAAGTGATCCATGAATCGTTTCTGGCGGTTGGGACAGTATAGCAAGATGAGTGGGACCACCACCTCTCCCAACAGTCCCACCTCGACCATGGAACATAGTCAGCTTCACACCAAATTTCTTAGCAACGTTTATGAGATCCTCTTGAGCTTTGTATAGCTGCCAGGCAGCTGAGAATCGGCCAGCATCTTTTCCAGAATCTGAGTACCCAAGCATAACTTCTTGTTTCCCATTAATTCTGTCTCGGTACCAATCTATGGAAAAGAGTCGGGCAACAGCAGCTGGGGCAGCATCTAAATCAGCAAGCTTTTCAAATAATGGAACAACTCTCAGTGGTGTCTTCACATGGCATTCTCGCTGAAGAAGCTCAACTGCAAGAACATCAGATGGTGAGGTCGCCATTGAGATGATATAAGCCCCAAAGTTGTCATGTGGGAGTTCAGCTATAACATGGAAAGTGTCCAAAACATCAGCAATTTCTTCAGTTTTTGGAAGATCAGGGCCAAAAAGAGGGCGCTTTCCACGAAGCTCAGATAAAAGCCACTCCTGCTTTTTTTCTTCAGACCATTCTCGATAGGATCCAATTTCCAAGTGCTTTGTGATGGCATCGACAACATCAGTGTGACGTTCCGACTCTTGTCTGATATCAAGCCTAACAAGTGCAAGCCCAAAGGTGGAAACTTGCCGCAAGAAATCAAGAAGGCTTCCATCTGCAATCGGCCGGTCACCACAAGCACAGAGTGATCGATAACAAAGTTCCAGCGATTCCAAGAACTTCACAAATTTTAGAACCCAATCAGTACATAACCCATATAGAGGTATGGGAATACCATAAATACAATAAATTCTAAGTCAGAGGGCAGACAGCAAGTAATGCATTGAAAATTTTCATATAAATTACTTGATCAATGTTTGTGTAGGCAGCCTCTTCAGGAATTTCGGATATCCCATGTGCTAATAGTTGGCGAGAACGTTCACGTGTATTATACAGTTTATCCCTCACGTCACCAAGAATAACGCGATAGGGTTCACTTGGAGGAACTTGTTTCCAGAACTCTGCATTAAAGGGTGAACAAAAGAGGACCATGAGATCAATTGAAAATAGCACCCCAAATTAAACAAAGAAAAAAGCAAAAAGACTATCCGATATTAAATATATTCATTATTTATCTCCAATGGGCAACATAATTTATAAATGGGAATTGATTTGATTACAGAGTTTTTATTATGCTGTGTGGTAATACAAATATGATGGTTCATGTTGATGACGGCATAAGTGGAAGAAATAAGTGATCAATATTTCAAAGGTAACTAAGTTTGCATCAGTTTTTCTAAGAAGCAAATCTTGCTTTTCACATTCAGAAAAATCTATTACAAGCTTTATTCACGTAACTATGACAAATAATTAAAGGCATGATGCAATTCATAAAAGTTGAAGAGGAACAACTTCACAGAATCAACAATAATTTCTGTTGCCAATAGAAAAAAGTCAAGGTTTTCCAGGGAAACAACAAAAAGTTCAACTTGGTTTCTTAAGTAAAAGCATAGGAAACGGTTTAACATCCAAGTTACCTATGTAGTGTTTTGCATCTTTCTTTGAGGATCTATGAAGTTCATCTGCACGGGCACGGAGTTCATCACTGCAACGCCACATAGACAACTGCAAAGACAAATGGAAAAGGAAATCAGCAGCAAAAAGGATTGAAACTTGAATATATACAGCATAGCCTCTTGCCGTAGGTAAGGAAGCTCCTTTCACAAGTTGCAGAATAAATCTAAAGCTACAAACCTCAAACATGAGCTCCTCTATTTGGGAATAGTATAGGTTAGCTGCCATCATTCTAGCCAATAAGCAAACATCCCTTGTGACCTCAGGAGTTACCCTTGGATTGCCTGGACCAAGGCATGCCGAAAACAGAATATTAGAGAGATAAAGCAGAAGGCAGAAACTTGAATGTTTCTTTTCAAAAAAAAAAAAGAATGTTTGGAAGAAAATGCCTCTTTTCAAATTATCAAAACCAATTTTAGCATGCATATTCCCAGTCATATAAATAATTTAATATTACAATCAACAGTAATAATATTACCATCTCGATCACCACCCATCCATGAAGAAAATTGAATAAGAGGGGCATTGTAAGGGACACGCTCATTTATCCCTATATTCTTCAAAGCCGTGTCAACTCGACGCAAAAACTTAGGAACACCCTTCCAGATTGTTTCATGAAAATAACTCATTCCGGCTCTCATTTCATCTTGTGGTGTTGGAGGGCTCCTCCGAATTTCATCAGTTCTAAATGCAGCTTGAATCTGCATGAGCAAACTAGTTAAATTTAATATCTAGATGAGCTTCCAATTTATTAAAAGATCTTCTACACACCATGACTCCAACTCAAAAGTGGGGATACATGGAATATAATATATTTAGAAGTTCCTTGCAAAACAATATATATCTAAAAATTGCATAACCAAACAATAATGCCAAGCATGGTTATGGAACCATGTAAACAGGAAACAATTCAGAAATTCCAAACCCAAAGCATAAACAAAAGTAATGAATATACATCCCATAATGAAAGAAACACCATATTATAAACTAGTAAAAATGCACCAACGCATTCTTAAAATTACCTCTCTTTGGAGAGCCTCATCAAGCTCCTGCTTATCATCAGGGGTAACATCTTTTGCATATAACTGAGTCAAACAATTCCGAATCCTGAGAAAAACACAAAAGGTTTTCATAAACAAATTTGAAAAATGACACGAAATAGTATTTATATGAGAATCACAAAAGGAAGAACAATAGTAAAAATTTAAAAATAAACCTCCCGTGCTTCTGAAGTAGTGATCTGCGTACTGATTGAGTAGGATGAGCAGTAAAGACCAAATCTATGGTCTGATTTTTCAGGGCCTCAAAAACTTCTTGAGGGGATTTTTTCAGCTGCCCCACAAGTCTCTTGAGAGTTTCTTCAATGTCTGATTCTGTTGTTGCAGAATTCTCATCAGCAAAATCTCCCTTCTTCAACTTTATCCTCCGTCGATATGCAATTTGAACTTCTTCGGCTAAATTGGCCAAATTAAGCATGTGGGAAAAAGCCTTAGCAATCACAATAGAATCGCCAGGATCCAAACTTGTAAGCATACTTCCAAGCTCATCTAATTTCTTGGGATCCTGCTTTCCTTCATACTCTGCAGAAAGCTCATAACACTCTTGGACCTGCACAAAATGTAAAACATATTTCTTAATTGGCCAGCTGCCCATAGTTTGTCATGGGGCTAAAACAAACTAAATCCACTATGAACTAATTGATCGCCTAATTTACAAACATAAGGAATATTTGATATGTTCATGTGAAGCACATGTGCAATGATATTAATGCTTTCCCCTCAGGTTATGCACTTCAACATTGAACTTCTTTTCTTGTGATGGTCTTAAAATTTGTTCTGGAAGAAATACATCCAGCAATTGGGGAACACTCCACACTAGAGTATTAAATGATTCCAATCGACCAGAAACTGCCAAGCCAAATGAGAAAATATGTGACGTAAAAAATCAATCACACATCATAAGCTAAGCTATAATGGGTATCCAGAACTCCTCCAATTTTCAATGTGGATCTCACTTTAAAACCATCAGAGCAATACTTTTGCCTTCAGTCTCACAACAGTATTGGCCAGCATCCCATAACAAAATCCAATATGGCTTTCAATATAGACATAAAATTCCATTTTTCTTCAATAAGAAAAGAACAAAAAAGAAGCAAAGATTCATCTCGGAACATATAAACCTAGGTTCGAACCGCAGTGCATAAAAAATGCATACCGTCTCCTTGAGATCTTCTCCGTGCAAATCCTGAAGAATATCAAGGAAGCGGTCCAAGAGCAACGCATCGTACTCCACCAGCTTGTCATCCTCGGACACCTTTGCCGGTACGAGAAGCCTTAGTTGGGCATCTATCGATGCCAACTTCTCTATGTTCCGGTTCGCCATATCTCCCTCTCACCCCCGATCTCTGAAAATACCAATTCATTTAAGTTTTAAAATCGATCAAACCCATATTTGGTATTACAAATCTGATCATATTGGAAACCTATAAAAATCGATCAACTGCATTCGCTCGAGACCCAGAAAAATAGGAGCATATTGGAAACCTAGGACGCGGCTAAAAGTCCCGCATCACATGGTCAATTACAAAATGCAGTTTATGGGTAATGGGATTTCATTGTTTCTGACGAGACCCGGATGCAAATATCGAAAAAAAAAAATGTAAATAACGAATTACCTGACTCTGGGCAAGTGACGATTAAGGCAGACAATAGATGGCGAAGTGCAACCAGAGAGCTACGAGGACAGGGAGTGTAGGAGGAGGGTATATATAGAATAGAGATTAGAGACGGTAGGCAAAGGGACAACTTAAATGTAAATAAATTTCCAATTTAAACAAACAGAAATAAATAGCATTTTGTTGCGCGCTCTCCCATGCTCAGGAGCCCATGCGATTGTAGATTAACTCCTGAGTTTTGAGCCAAACCCATTTCAGGCAACTACGGAATATGCCTCCGAGTATTCCATAATTTTTAGGTATAAAAATTTGAGCCGTCTGATTTCACCGCTGTTTTATAAGGGAATTGGGCAAAAATTAGGGTAGGTTGTTGATTTAGATGAAGGATTGGGGACAACGCCAACACGGAACGGCCTCCCCATTCTTTCAAATAAGACAGAAACACAATTGAAGTAGGAGCAATGTTACATATACATCTGTTAGATATTATTTTAAAAAAAAAAATCTTTTCAAGATGTTCTCGCATGATTTACTAACTTTGAATTTTTAAAAATGTTATCACATTTTATAAAGAATACAAATATAAATATATCAACCCGCGCATTTTGCTTATGAGGATTGGTAGCATCGTTTTTTTTTTTTTTTTTGGTGTTAGATGAGTTTTTATTATTTTGTTAGTCTTTATATTTTTTTATTTTTAGTTTATTCAAGGGTAGTTTGGTTTTTAGGAAAATAAATTTAAAAAATTAAAAAATCATTCATATCCTATATTTAACTTTCTATATAATTTTTTCTAATATATTAAAAAATATTATTTATTTTCTATAATTATTAAATTATATTTAAATAATTTATTTTATTTATCTCTTTCATGTTTCTCATAACATTAATTTTTATTTTATATTAAATTATAAAAAATTATTATTAAATAAAATAAGTTATATAAAATATTATTTTAATTATATAGAATTCGATTTAATAAATTTATTGTGATATATATTTATATAGGAAAGCAAAATGTAATTTAAAACTATAAATTTAGACAATTTACTATAAATGATATTAGTAATATATATATACACAATTCCATATTTTTCAATTTATTAATTATATTAAATGATATATATATATATACACACATTTTTTATATTTTTATTTTATATTAAATTTTAAAAAATAATAATATATATTTTAACAATATATAGAATAATTAAAAAATATAGTGTATTGTATATTTATATAAAAAAATAAAAAAATAATTAAAATTGAAAAAAGTAAGAGAAGTGCTAAAAACATTAATATTTTAATACAATAATAAAAACATTTATATCATTTGAAGTAAAAATAAATAAACGAAGCCCTAAACACACAAAACCCTCTCGCATCCACGAAGCCCCCGATTTCGCTGATTGCCGTCGATCCAACGCTCCGCTGCCGTCTTCGCCGGCTCGATTCGTCTTCAAATCTGTGTCGAGGTTGGTGTGGAGAGCGCATCCTTGCATTTCCAATTAAGGATTTTAGGAGTTTTTGTAACCAAGCTCGTTTCTGATAATTTTTGTTGTCTCGTTGCAGCGATTCGATTGTAATGATGTTTTTGAGTAGAGTTTTTGGGAGGGCTCTGTCTGCTGCGGCGAGATCGGAGACTTACGCCACTTCTGCCGCCTTGGCTCCTGCCGCAGGGACGCAACCCAACGCCTCGGATTCTGCCGCAACGACGCAACGCAACCCTCTCGAGGAGTTCTTTGAGGCCGACAGAGGTGTTGAGGATGGCAAACGGGTTGTTTATGGTACGAACATTCTCTTTCGTCCATGGTAGACTATGTTTTCATGAAATTATTGTTATATTAGTTAGCCAGCAATGAGTTTCACTTTAGGATATACTCGGGAGCAATAAAAAAATGTTGTCTTCTTTTAAGGTCGAAGCTGGAAGGCATCTGAACTGCGGCTTAAGTCATGGGATGATCTTCACAAGCTATGGTATGTTCTTTTAAAGGAGAAAAACATGCTGATGACCCAACGGAATATGCTTAACGCACAGAAACTACGATTTCCAAATCCAGAGCGTCTTCCTAAGGTACTGCTAAATTGGGTGTTTTAGGATGTGATGGCCTTCTGACGTACAGTCTTATTCTTGTCGTTGCAAACTGTTTGATGACTGCTCATTGGTAAATAGTTAGCTCTAGTTCCCACTCACGCAATAAGGAAATGCTAATAATTGAAGATAGCAAAATAAATGCCTTCTTGCTCTGGAACCATTATGCCATTTCCTTCAAAACCTTAGTATTAGATTTATTCATTTCACGGGAGGTGCTGATATTGTTTCTGCTTATTCGGGATTTTGAAGAATGGCATATCTTGAATGAGGATATATTAGAAGCGGAAGAAGCATGACTTCTGATAGGAGTGCATGCACAGGAGGATTTATTTAACGACCAACATGATTGCTTGACTTGCTTTTGAATACTGGCTGAGAAATTTTCCAATTGTGTGGGTGCGTCTTGTTTTGCAGACCCAGATTCTTGAAACTTACGGGTTGTTTTTTGTTGAAGATATTTATGTCAAAAAAAAAATTAAATTTTTTTGGATAGTAGCTTGTTTGTATCCAAGTCCCATGATTAACTTGTTTGTATTCAAATCACACAATCTGTGGCCAGATGTGCTGTTCAATTTAAAATTAAATTTTTTGGTACTCAGTTAAAGTGATAATCACTGAAGTCGGTATTTGGACATCAGCTCAGTTTCTAATTTTCTGCTGTGGTGTTTAAGTATTTGAATGCTACTTGTTTGATTGAACGGAAACGAAAAAAGAAAAAAGGAAAGAGGACTTTATGTACAACTGGTGATGTGCACTACAAGTCTGATCATTTATATTGCAATCCTGCTGACATCTCTTAAACCATGGTCCTTTGATTTGGGATGTGACTGCAATAATAGCGGCCACTTTCACTTGCTCCTATAGATGATCTTACTAACTGGTTCTTGTACAATATATTTTGATAACTGTTAAATTAGTTAGTTTGCTTCCTGTTAAGATAATATTCATCCTTCCTTATTATTCATTTTGAAAATTTTTTGTGGTCTAGGAACTGGTAAACTGTTCGTGATAGTATCGATAAGCCTATTTGTGGGTATGCATAGACCATCCAAGATTGCCAGTGCATTGGCTAGTAGATGATGGTCCGTTTTGGATTTTGATGATGTGTTCTTGTTAGTAAGCTTCATCATGGTGTTAATAAATTACAACTCAACATTAATGGTTACATGTCTCTTCAATTAAATTAATTGTTCGTCTTGCTGTGTTGGCTTATAAGCCTAGGCAATGTATAAATGCATCTCTTAGGTATTTGCCAAAGCCCACTCGACATGAGTTTTGTATCTTCACAATGTCATTAAATTTGCTACACTGGGGATTCAGATTTATTAAATGATTTAATTATTTATCAAAATTGATGTAAATTTTAGTTTTGGATGTTGACATTGAGACAGGTGAGGAAGTCTATGTGCCGACTCAAGCATGTACTCACTGAGAGAGCAATTGCAGAACCAGATCCAAGGAGATCTGCTGAGATGAAGAGGCTGATAAATGCTTTATGAAAACTTCCAAGCTGCTTCATTCCCATTTGACTTAAGAAAGAATGAAATATGGAGAGAGAAGCTTTAGTGCGGTGGTTTGTGGCTTGCACTCTTTGTTGAAAACTAATTTTGTTTTCCTTATTAGTAGGTTTTATTCCCTCGCTGGTTACTTCATCGTCAATAATGCCTGCGAATCATGCTGTGGATGTAGAAATGCACATCGAGACCTGTCATTTGGTTAAGGGAAATGCTTCTATCACGACTTTCCATTAACAAATTAAAGTTATAAATACTACGTGGATTTACTAATAACGACAATATATGATACATGAATAAAACATTTCCATTTGGTTAAGTATAGCTTGTTTAAATTCTACTAAATGAAATGGTAACACAAGTTTATTTTTTCTCATAATTTGATTTAGCCGAGCATATCCTCTGGAATGATTTCAAAATGCTCAAATACCTTGACCTACGTTACCCAAATTTGTTTTTTGTTGAGATTGGGTTTGCAAATAAATTTCTGGAATTTCTACATTGTTTCACTAAGAAAACACCATTAAAAAAATTTGATGGATGTAATTACTTTTGGTTTGTAACGGCAATGTACAATATTGTATTCACACATTCGATGAAAATGTTTCATTTTGCTAGACTAAATTGTCATTGGTATTAACAACCAGAGTTTTTTGCATTTGCTTTTAATTATATTCAATATCATGTACTGCGCCTATGATTTTGTGGTAGCAACATATGGATGGAATGATTTAAAGTGATTTAAAGTGTTCGTTTTTTTGGTATTATGTATTATTAGTGTGTACCAAGTGCGAAATAATAATATATGTAGTTTTCAAAGAAAATCTATAAAAATATTCAATATATTTAAACATTATAAATTAAATTAGTTTTTTAATATCAAATATTAGTTTTATTAAATAAATTTTAAATAATATATTTTGTTTTGGAATTAATAAAAAATATATATATATATATATATATATATATATATAAGGTGAAATGAGGGGTAACGTATTTGGCTGAACAAAAGTCGCAGTACGTGGTGCAATATCACCGTCAACTTGGGAGTGTGGCGGAGTGGAGAGGTTGTAGCCCGACAAACGCATCACGTTGTCGGGGGGAAATAGCAGCGCCAAGATAAGTCTTGGGTAATGAAGCAACGTCTCATTGGCCAATGGTCGCTAGTCATTCTGTCAGCACAACTCCCACCCAAGTGGTCCGTTTTTTTATTTTCGTTTTTAAAGATACAGACTATTAAAAATAATAGTTTAAGAGTTTTCGTTTAAGATAATAGACTATTAAAAAATAATAGTCTAAGATAATAGACTATTAAAAATAAGATATTTTTTTTGTTTTAAAAATAACAATAAAATATTTTTATTTTAAGAGTTTTTAAAATTTAAAATATTTTTTTATTTTTTTATATTTAAAAGTAACTATTGTTTTTTAAAACAAAAATAAAAAAACATTTCAAGTGTTTCTACTACTTTTAGTTAATTATATAATTTTTTATTATAATAATATTTATTTTAAAAATTAACTGTTAAATTAATATTCATAAAAGAATTTATAAATATAACTATAAACTTTAACCAATCCAATAATTAATTTCTATACAAATTTAACCGAAACAAATATAGTAAATAATTAACTAATTAGCGGCGGCTTAGGACCTTTTTTTTTCCCCTGGCTTGTGCAATAATGTTCTTTTCTCCAGACTGATGTGATGATGCAGTACCATCATCAAGGTCATCACCGCCAGGCCCTATTTGCCTCCGCCGTGCATTAACTCTGGTCGTTCATTCGTGAAGAGAAAAAACCCAGAAAGCAAAAGGTCAGAAGGAGCTCCCTCACCTTTCCTCTTCAGTCTGACGGGTCCCTCCTCTGCTTGCATGCTGGTAAAACTCGCCCTCTTCTCTCGTTTTGGATTCTCTGCAGTTTCCATGGGCTAATTTTAAGAGCCACATACGTACTTGCGTTCAAATCTTTTTAAAAAATAATATAAATTACACCATCAGCAGCAGAGTGCAGTAGAGGGCACTATTGCCTTTGGGATATCTGTCGCAGTAGCTTCTTACTTTTGTTCGCCTGATGAGCAAATCGGCGGCTATTAACTGTTGGCATAATGGCATGGCACTTCATTTTGAAAATGTTTCCTCGTGGGGTTTCATGGTTCTACGGGCTATTTTCCCAGCCAAGATTTAATGTGTTAGGTTTTCTCTTATTTTGAACCTTCCTTCCTGTGCTGATGTTAGCTTTCTTCACTCAGTGGGCCTCTTCTCTTCAATCAATCCCCTGTTTCTGTTATGCGATACTCCTCGTGCTAATGTTAGCTTTCATCAATTACCTTTTCCCTTTCAAAAACCAAGAAAGAAAAAAAAGGTAGCTTTCATTACCTAGCTAGTAATGCAGCAGTAGTTTTCCTTTTTTTTTTTTCGGTTGGGGTGGGGGGGTGATAGTTTTCTTCCTCTTGGTCTGTGCGTGTTCCTGTATGCATCTTCTAAATGACCCTTGCTGTGATTTTGGTTGTGTAACAATCAGCAACTTATTTTGCTCACTTAACTGTTTTAACAGAAGGGGATGTTTGGTAGGATTGTTATAATTATTTTTAAAAATAGTAAATTCAGATATTTTAAAACTATTTATGAGGGGTATAAATTCATAAATAATCCTATCATGGGCATGACCATCCTTTCTTCCCCCCCCCCCCCCCCCCCCCCAACACCCTTTATTCATGGGCACAAGCACGACAAGTATGCATGCACACATATTTGATTAGCCTTGCGGTGCATGTTTGATTAGCCTCTTGGATCTTTGATGCGTTCTTTGCTTAGTTTTTTTAACATTTTATGCCGATCCATCAGATTGTAGTTTTTAAGTCTACACTCCTGGATGCAAGTGAAATATTGGTGAAGCTGCCTTTTGTTTGAAGAAATTTTGCCTGTTTAGTAGTTTGTGATGTATGTTTAATTAGAGTTGCAGGAGTTTGATGCATTAAATTCGCTAGCTATAACATCAGAGTTTAGGAATAATAAATTCAAATGTGTTTAGAGAACTCTAGGCTTAGCCACTTATCACAGCACTTGGCTTTGGTTTGCTTAATTACACCCAATTTTTGTTTCTATCTTGTAGGAACAATAGTTGGAATCTGTAGCTTTTAGTGACTGAAGTTAAGGGCCCATGACACCAAGAGCAAAAACCTATCGCCCCAGATGTATAACCCTTAAGGAAGAAGCATGTCAAGATGTCATGGCATCAAAGATAAAAACCTATCAACGCCGTTGTTTTACCCTTAACCAAGAGGAAAAGGAGACCAGTGAAGGGCTGCTCAATGTTGATGAGCAAAGGGAACAATTGGCCACTCTACAGAATCAGGTGGAGACTCTGACCTGGCAAGTTCAGACCCTCCTGTCTGAACGAGAGGAAATTAAGGATCTGAAGGCACAGATTGGTGCATTACCAGAGATGACCTCAAAAGGCTCCAAACTGAGCAATCCTGGTGATGTTTTGCAGAAGCAAGTTCACACTTTAACCTGCCAAGTGGAGGCCATCTTGTCTGAAGTAGAGGAAATTAAGAAGGTTCAAAATGGTGGATTAATAAACACAACCTCGAAAGGCTACAAACGGAAGAGGGAGGAGGAGGATGCGCCTGAATTTTCTTGTGAGACCCACGTTTCCAAAGACGCGATTATGGGGCCATTACCTCCCAACATCAAAGTGCCGGTAATGAAATATTGTGGTTTGACTGATCCAAGGGATCACTTGGAAAGCTTCAAGGCTTCGATGGCTCTCCAAGTCCAAGGCGCCCCAGACGCAATAATGTGTCGAGCCTTTGCAATGACCTTGAGGGAAATGGCCCTGTCATGGTACATGACATTGCAGCCAGGCTCGATTAGTTCGTTCCGCAAGCTGGGCGAGCTGTTTGTGACCCGCTTCACGGGCAGCAGTAGTGTTGGGAAAACAAATCATCATTTGAAGAGCATTAGGCCTCAAAGGGAGAATGAGGAGCTGAAGGACTACATGGAGCACTTTAACACGGAAGCGTTGCAGGTTGGGATCTTCGATGTGGACTTAGCAACGTGCGCTCTATGGGAGCGCCTGAGACAGAGCTGCAAAGCTTCTAATGCCCTATGCAGATATCTCAAACTCAGTCGCCCACAATCCTTCTACGAGCTTATGGCACTAGCAGAGAGACACATAGAAGCTGACAGAAGGTGTAGAGTTAAGCAAGAAAGAAATGGTAATGCTCTGCAGCTGAGGCGTCCTTAGCTTCAGAAATGGATCGTGTGTGAACAATGGCTTGAAAATCAACCTTTTTGCTGCATTCTCTTGTTTGATGGTACAAGATGGATCTGCTTCTTTTATTTAGTCCGGAAACGTTTGATGCTATATTTTGTTCTTTTGGTTGCATGTATTTTGCGTCTTACTTATTCTGGGCCTGCCTCCGGAAGAAAGCCATTTTCTGTGGTATTACTCGTCAGCAGCTTGACGTTGGCTACATCGTTATGCGTGCAATCTGTGATGTTAGTTCACATCGTGTCAATATTGTTGTCACTTTTTTTCATGAGTTGTGCGCACCCATTTTTTACTTGATGCGTATGCCTGAACGGTTAACATGATTGCTGAGATGTTTACTCTTCCCAACTTTCAAACGTTCTCAAAACTATTTAGTTGAGAGTATATCATTGTAATTAATTTTAGTGTTCAAGTATGCATGCCTTGAAAATTTGATAAACCAAGGCGTAAGATTCACCATACTATACATATATAAAGCTAAGTTTTCTCATAATTATGAGATTGAGGTAGGTCCCGGGAAGTAGCTAAGATCATTGGCATTGATTTCAAGTTGAGATAAAAACGTTTTTGCTTTGAAGGTTTTTTTTTTTTTAACACGTATCAATACAGTAAAATTTGAGTTCAAATTTTAAGAATTACATCATACCTATCATATTATGAGATATTATATGGTATATGAATCAGGAGTCTAGTCTAAAATCCAGTAAACAAAATTACAGCCCCACTATAAGAAAACACATTTGGTACATTATTGTGAATTCAAATTTCGTATTGAATGTACTAATGGCCAATAACGAGAAATCTCATTAGACTGGAGAAGAAAATACACACGAAAACTTTTCTGTACACCACAAAAAGGTGGGAAATAGCCTTTCACTATACTCGTGATTGGTGAGTAAAATACCCACGAATTATATATCACACTTTTGTTTTTTGTTTTTGGGTAGAAGCGTGACACCTCCCATTATTAATTCCCGGAGCACATCAAGAAAGAAACTCAGTCAGCTATACAATAAACGATCAACACAGCAAATGGCAAAATGGAACAAAGGAGGTGGGAAGTATTGGGCGTATGACCATATGAGATACAAGTATGTATGTATGTATGTATGTATATAGGTAGGTAGGTAGGTAGGTGATGGGGAGGTATGACACTTAAAATTAGTCACAACATACTGGGCAGCGTCTGATCCCATTCTCGTTGCAATCAGGGCAGCGCCTGAACCCGAACTCTTCGTCGTCACCACCTTCTTCATCATCCACCTCGTAACACACCTTACAGCTCCCGGAACACGTGTGACAAGGCACAAACCTCACATCCCCGCACGCGCCGCACGCGCCTCCGACCGCCGCTTCGCACCTTTCCAGCGCCTTCTCCAGCTGGCCTTCCTCGTGCATCCGCCGCACCTCCTCTACGCCGCCGATGAGCCGACCGCCGATGAACACCCTCGGCAAATCGACGCCGCCTTCGCCGAGAAGCTCCTTGAGCTCCTCCCTGAACCCGGAATGCATCGACACGTCCCTCTCGTCGATCCGGACCCCCACCCCCTTCAGGATGGTCCTCACGCTGCAGCAGTCCTCGTACGTCTTCCTCACCCCCCGGAGGCTGGTGAAATACAGCACCGCCCTGTCCTTCCGGTACGGCGACGGAGGCGAGAACTTGTAGGGCGTGGCGTCGCCTCTCATGGCGACGGCGGCGGCTGCGGCGGCGGAATGACTCTGGACAGCCTTCCTCTGGCTTTCCTTGTAGGAGTGCGGCGGCGACAGCTCCTGCATCGCCTTCTTGAACTTGTGAATGATGTCGGGATCGAAGAAGGAGACAAGGGACCTGGAGTTGTGTTCCCATTTCGCGTCGTCTTCTACTTCCAGCTGGTGCCAGAACGGCTTCGGCGACGGCGAGGCGACGTCATTTTCCGGCCTCTTCGCCGGGAATTGGGCTGGAAAGACGTCGAAGGAGAAGCCTCGCGTGTGTTTGTTTAGGCGGCGACGGGGAGGGGTGACGCCATCCTCGAGGCCCTCCATCAACTCCCACGCGTTGATGGTCTCCGGCTCCCCCGGCGGCGTTCGGGTGGGAGTCCTGGGTCCGACTTTGGGGATTTTCTCTTGGATCATGTTGGACCAGGTCTTGGCTTCCATCACCCCCATCGAGAATTCTTCCCTGCTGCTGCTGCTTTTCCCTACCATGTTAATGTGACCAACACCAACACCTTCGGATTCGGAGGATCCCGCGTTGTCGCCCCTGTCGTCGACGCCGCCGACACCTTTGACGATGAGAGGGGTCTTGGTCGAGTCGGAGTGGGAAAGGTGGTCGAGGTTGAGGGAACCCATTGTGGAAGATCGGAGGGCGACCAGGTGGTCGCCGGATCTGCGCCGCCGATCTGGGGCGTGCATGGAGGAGCTCCGCCGCATCGGCGTGGAGTACGTGGAGGTCCTGCAGTCGGGGCATCGACGCTGCTTGGAAGAAGCGCAACCCATCTCGCGGCGCGCAGCTAGACAACTGCCCAAGTCAAAGAGACAAAGTACGTACTGTGCCCAAATTTGAAGCAACAAGCTTGTAGTTATAGGGAGGCCGATCCGATTCCGATTTCCGAGTGTAGTTGGAGAGTCGTCTCTCTGGCAGCTACTTTGTTGTTGGATTTGGATAGTGACGGGGCTTTGAATTTCGTGTGGGGAATTAAAAATGACAGATTTGGCTTCTCCTGCGCGAGGACATCACGAGGATATATGTAGTAATGTTTGTGCTGCATGCATTCATTCTTTCATACGCCACAACAATGGATTGAAACCACAAACACAACTTGAACAACACCAAGATGACAGCCTCGGATTCACCCTCGACACTCTTGAAAAAACGATGCCCCCCAAAATCCAAATCCAAATCCAAATCCATATCCTTCCAATTAACAACAACCCACGACCACCTCTCCCAGCTGCCAGATGACTACGACTGCTAAAACCTGTGAATCTCCTCCAGGCTCCAGCGAGGCATGAAGGGCGAATCAGATCAAATCAGATGAATCACACCAAATTTGGAACACTGCCTTTGATTCAGCAATAATGCCTCCTTCATTTCCCTCTCTTTCCGGAAGGTGACGCCACATTTAAATGCGTTGCGTGAAGGGAAAGGGCGTGTTTAGTGGGTGTGGGGTGCATAGGATGGCAACGGCACGGATGTGAAAATATCGGGTCGGAAACTTTAAGATATTTTAAGATAAAATTAGTAAAAATGAATTCGATATTTTAAGATAAAATTAATTAAAAGCTTTTGAAAATATGGGCTGGGGTGGCCAATACCCTTGGAATAGGATGAGCCTAGATTTAATTGATAGTGAGTGATTCAAATTTGTTTCGAATATGTTTTAAGAAAGGATAAATATTTTAAGTTAAAATTATTCAAAATTGTGCAGGATTGTCATCATAGGTGTGCATTAATGTTTGGTTATGAATTATTTTCCGTTTTTTTTTTGTTTTAAGCTGTTTTATTTATTTTGTCAACAGTGTGAAAAAAAAAAAAAAAAGGAGGAGGAGGAAAATAGCGCGGAAAGCGGGATTTATTGCTTGAATGGCTCTTTTGATCATGAACAAGTCCACGACAGCGGCTGCGTGATTGTTGTGCATTAATGTGGGGACCGTAGTCATGCTCCCATCTGTCTCGTCGCTGATTGTATTTTATTTTATTTTATTAAATGTTTTATAAATGTAATTTTGTCGTTTTTTTATTTTTAATATAAGTTAAGATGTAAGAAAGGTTCCATATCTTCGTGCAGTAAATGAAAGATCCTATAATTCATATCCCATCTAATATCCCAAAATATCCTAGGGATTAGGGAACAATTCTTTGGTTGAATTTATTCTCAATAATTTAAATTAAAATTTTATATGATTAAAAACAGAGTTAATAGTTCAAATTTCAAGAATTACATCATACCTACAATATTATGAGATATTATATGGTATATGAATCAGGAGTCTAAATCCAGTAAACAAAATTACAGCCCCACTATAAGAAAACGCATTTGGTACATTATTTTGAATTCAAATTTCGTATATTATAATTATTATTTATCTTTCATATATTTATGATCCTTTTTATCCAATTTTGGTAGCTCGTGATTTAAAAAAAATATACCTTCTTCAACTTTTTTTTTTTCAATGATTCAAACTCCAAGGTTAATAAAATAAAAATTCATGAAACAAAAACACGAAAAATTGAAATGAGTACCAACTAACTCGTTGATTTTCATTGGAGTGCAAAATATACCAAACAACTATCAACCTTAGACTAGTTAGTGAATAAATAACTATATTGAGCAATTTAGATATATTTCTCTCCTTTTTCAACTTGTTGCCGTTAAATTTACACCGTAGACTAGTTAGTCGGTGTTATAGATAGGATAGGCCGATGGAGCCTAGATCTACATACAATAAAGAGATAATAGTCAAGTTGTGTACATTAACGTCGAAGTCAAAATCGAAAATAACATTAATTTCCCTAATAACTTGCCCTTTCCAATCGAGGGAATAAGTAAAATAAGTTTCGTTCCAAATTTTCTTCTCCCACCACTTGCCTTTCCCACAACATAACTATTTTTACATTATAAAACCGTAAATTAAACCTAATAATTAAAGTATTTCTTATTTTAGATTTTTAATAGCTAATAATTGAGATTTGAAGAAAAAAAAAAGTTCCAAATCCACTCCCATCAATCAATTATTGGTGAACGGCCACAACAATTTTTGCGTGATCAACATAGCTATTATTGGTGCTTAGCTAGGATCCTGGTTCATTGATAGACGAAAATTTGATGGAACGTAATAGATGACACAAGTGGGGAGTTTCTATCATCCCACGATCACTCTTACCCGGGGCAAGTTCTGGAAACAAACAGGTTGACGAAGAACAACTACGGCTACACGCAGGCCATTTGGAGAACAACTCGTGCTCAACACAGGCGCAGTGAATTTGGAGACACGATGGGCTTATGACACGCATTTCTGGAGCGGGACTGATTCTACCAATGGCCTAAAAGAACTTAGGCGGCGGCCATAACAGATGGAAGCTTGTGTGGTTAAAGAAAAGAATTCAAGCATAATTATTTTTTATTATTAAAATAATAATAATAATAATAATAATATATTGATGCATTGAAATAGAATTACGAATAATTAAATTTTAAATTTATGAAAAAATGACAGTATAAAATGCTTGTGCCTCTAATAATATTACTCGTAATAACTAAATATTTTAATAAATTTATTTACATAGAATAATATTAATCACAAATTCAATATATCGAAATTATAGTTTTAGTAATATTTATATTTAAGATATAGATTTTGAATCAGATTTGTGACCAATAATATTTTATGTAAATAAATTTATTAAAACATTTGATTATTTCATCGTGAATGTACTTCCAAGTAATGATATAAAGTAGGCTTAACTTCACATGCCAAAATAGTTAAATTCCATTCCATTTAAAATAAGGGCTTGGCCTAAGTGGATTCCAGGCTGGCTTGCAAGCGCTACTTTTTTTCCCTACTTTTATCCAAAACATCTTAAATTTTTAATACATCTTTTATATGCTAAAAATTTAATCCTATAATCAAATTTCACATTTTATACTGATAATATTATTTTTAAAAAATATATGATGAGACTTGCTGATATATATTTAATTATAAATAATACGTTGAAGTTATTTTATATTATATTAGTAAATATTAAATTACTCGTCACTCAATATATAAGCAATTAAGCAATAAAAATCAAAATCAAAATATTACATTATATAAATTTGTTTTGTCCACTGTGGCTCACCTCTTTCATTTAGTTGAATTTAATATTATTTTTTTTAACATATAGATAACCCATGGACTCATGGACTGGTCTTAGCCGATCCATTTCATTTCCGTTTAACAAGTGAGGCTAAACAAGCCAACCCAATTAAACACATGAATGGACTGGGCCGGGGCAGCGGGTTTTACACCACTACTTCTGAGCGCAGTCGTCCACGTTAGTGGGCCCACACCCACTTGTGTATGACGTCAACTTGGGCCACGCTGGGTTTATCCAACCTGAAAAACCTGTAGCACAACCCGAATCCCCCGCACGGTTCCGGGAACTCGCATTCGCTGTTTTCGTCGGGCCGCGTCGAAAAGAAGACCTAAGTTTCCTCCCACGCGCCCCAATGCACCGTAAGATCCCAGGCTCCCGTCCTGTATTTGGGCCGGGCTAGCCCATGTCCAAATATGTGGGGAACGACACTCTGGCGGACCATCGCCGCAAGCCCATGTCTGTGGCGCAGTTCGGTCCACCTTAAATCAGCCGTCATTGGCGAAGTGGAGAATAGGGATGACAGCGGGGCGGGTTTGGGACGGGTCACCCCAATCTCAAACCCATTCCGTTTAAGAAACCATTATCTCAAACCCGACCCGAATCCGTAAGCTGACCCGAAACCCATCCCATTAGGGTCAGGGCGGGATGGGTACCCGTTAAACCCACTATTTTACCTTATATATACGGTTTTGGGATGAGTACCCGCCCCAAACCTAACCGGGTCAGAATACTCAAACCCGTTACCCGTTTCCAAGAAATCATTATGCCCTGCCCCATTGTCATCCCCAGTGGAAAAGGCTGTTGTATTGTAGTACATATGTGGGGATCCGGTCCTTATCCAGCACCACCCGGCCCGTTCACTATATCTTTATTGGCGGCCCGGGTCACGAGCTTGGATCCGACCCGGTTGAAGTGCCCCGTCATTTGCCAACGAGGATCGTGTCGGTGGAGTGGTTCACGCTCTGCTAGACGAAATTGCCCCTGGCGTGGCGTCATGCAGCAGCGGCCAGCAGCACCATGTTGCTAGCCGGTAGGGATCGAGGACTTTGAAACCGACAACGCCGCGGCTGGCTGTTGGTGTGTCGTCTGCCACGCGACACTGTTCTCGCCGACGGGGGTGCGGTAGCTGCCGTCCGTCGTATTCGACAACCTGTGGGCCGGACTCGCCAGAGTTGACCGGCCAGCTGGAAGAGGTTTCGTTGGAAGGCGCACGACAGCTCCCGACGGAGAAATGGCTGCACCCAGGACGATGTAGATGAGGAGCGGAAGGAGAGGAGGAAGCCATGGTTTCTCGGTTGTTGCTCAACTTGTACAATAATAATTATTATTATTATTTAGTTTAGTATTATTTTACTTGGGGGCTGTGCTACCTGTTGCATGGTTAGTCGTCGCCAGTTTTGAATTTGAATTACCAAAAGAAAGAAGGGTGGTTTTGCCATCGAATTCAATTATTTTGGTTGTTTAGCTGTAAGCGTAGCAATCATGGGCATTAGATTTATAAATGGACACTGCTACATTGGCCATCAGCGTAGCGTAGCAATCATGGATGATGATATTAGTGAATGAGTACGTGGTTCAATCACGAAAGGTCGAATCAGCTTTTTTTTGGGCGCCACGTACAAATACTTTTTCCTTCATATAGTAATGAAGATTTTTGTGAGTACGCGCACGAATGTTGAACCTGCAGTGCGCGTCTACGTACATAATTAATACTTCATTGACAAGTGGACAAAAAAAATTATATGGATAGGATTAATTTTGGACGATTGGTGTGGTGGCTGGCTGCAGATAAGATTTGGACACATGCATATGAATCTTTCACGCGGCAGGACCATGTCCGTTGTCCAATCAACATCGACAAGTTGCGCCGACATTGACACACTTACTTTCAACCACCTTGGGTCCTCCGGGCTGGAATAGGTTCCCAATTTTGCAAGTAATACTCCAAAAATCATACATACTCGACCCCTATAATTTCTTTTATCCAAACATCCGTCCATTATAGAAAACCGCATCCATGACGCTGAGATAGATTTGTTAAAGATAATTGCCAAATTAACCTATTTATTTGTATTGGAGCACGATAGAAGTTCAATTCTTTTTTTTTTATTTAAGAAAAACAAGTATAAAATCATCTTACAGTTGAAATATTAAATTTAACTTTACTTATATAATATTTTTAAATATTAAACGTTTGCTCTCTATAATTATTAAAATATATAAAAAAAATTCTCTCATATCTCTTCTCTAAATTTCTTATAATTTTTACTAGTAAATTATAAGCAAATGGAAATCTTTCAAAAAATTCAAACAAACCTGAATAAATAAATCCTAACATATAAAACAAAAATAAAAAATAAGAAAATGGAAATCTTCATCTTCATTGAAGCATGATGCGTTATATATATATATATATACATATATATATATATATATATATATATATATATAAGGAATAATTAATAACAAATATCAAAGATTAATCTTTAAATGCAAGTAAAAATATCAGCTCACAGTTTTAGGTCTTTAAACAGTTTAATATTTAAAGAAAAGTACTGAAGATATAACTTATAATTGTCATCGGATTGCCCGATAAACTACCTCAAAGGCTAACTCCATAGGTACATACTCCACTACCTTAAATTCAAGAATGATAAACCTCTTTCGGCACATTTTAAATTTATTATATTTTATTATTTGTTATGATCACAACAATAATATTATATTCATAATTTTAAAATTTTGGATTATAAATACTTATATTCTTATAATAAATATTATTATGTTAATTTTAATATTTAAATTTAATTAATATTTTTTACAATTTTTATAATGTTTTATTTCGATGAGGTTAATTATTTACTTGATTTTAAGATTTTGAAATAATTATTTATTTAAAACGAATAAATTCAGATATGATATTTTAAAGAGCAATGTTAGGCCTGTGGTTGCAGGCCAGAATCCAGATACGGCGCCATGGCTGATTAATGATTTATTTTGCCTTTACAAATATTATTCTGAGGAGTTTTGAAAACTTTAATATTATTTTTATTTTAAGAATAAATTTGTATTATACATATAAATATATATAAAGAAAAACCAAACAGATTTGAGTCCTATTCTGAGTTTAATGGGATCCAACGCGAATCCATTTTCACACCCTATGTCAAATGAACGTATATATTCTATTCAGAACGTGGATAATCAATCAATGGTTTTCAGAATTTTTCTACGTACTTCTTTCGCTTTCTTATCCTTACTCAAATATTAACTATTTATTCATTGTTCCGTCCGGGCTTTTGTTTGTGTATACATATATTCTATTAAATATGTCACGTTGGAATTAAGATGACTTACATTTGAAGTGGGGCGCCAAAAAAAAAAAAAACAATCAAATAAATAAATTTTACGCCCCTAACGGCGGACCCGTCTAATCCATACATGATACATCCATTGGTCCTAATTCCCTGTGGTGTGGACCATATTTGATCAACAGATTTTTAATATATAATCCAATATTTTTTGAATTTTGCACTGGTCAAAACATTATAGTTGCCGCATATTGATATTCGATGGCGCACACCAAGTTTTTTTTTTTTTTTTTTTTTGATGTTATTCATATTCAAAGATGGCGACAACTAAATGACCAATATACCCTTCTGGCTTGCTGTCTCCCTACATAAATACCAACTATACTCATCAGCACCAAACATTAACACCGCAATAGCACAATAACAATAATCAGAGAACAAGCAAGCAGCCATGGCTTCCTCTCTGCTCCTCACGTCCATCGTCTTGGTGGCAGCCGTTTCTCTATCGGGAGCTGTGGTGCCTGCCAACGAAACCTTCCAGCTGGTGAACTCTGCCGACTTCGGCCCCTACATTGTCGAATACGACGCCAGCTACCGCCCCCTCGACCCCTTCAACGCCCCATTCCAGCTTTGCTTCTACAACACAACCCCCGACGCTTTCACTCTCGCCCTTCGCATGGGCCTCCGCCGCTCCGAGTCCCTCTTCCGGTGGGTCTGGGAGGCCAACCGAGGCAACCCCGTCGGCGAGAACGCCACTCTCACCCTCGCCGCCGACGGCAACCTCGTCCTCGCCCACTCCGACGGCCGCGTAGCGTGGGAGACACGAACCGCAAACCGCGGCGTCGTCGGCTTCAAACTCCTCCCCACCGGCAACATGGTGCTGCATGACGCCAGGGGCAATTTCGTCTGGCAGAGCTTCGACCACCCCACCGACACCGTCCTCGTGGGCCAGGCCCTTCGGGTCGGATCCAAGCTCTTGTCCCGGGCCTCCGGCAGGGATAACGTGGACGGGCCGTACAGCCTGGTGCTGGAGAAGGACCGGATCACCATGTACCGCAACCGCCTTCTCTACTTCGCCAGCAAAGACTGGTTCAGCGGCGTTACCAACGTCACTCTTGTGGCGGACCTCAACACGGACCAGGACGGCGCCACCGACCTGGGCCTGCGGGCATCGTCCGGCGTAGTGTCCTTCCTGGCCCGCCCCAAATACAATGCCACGCTGTCGTTCCTCCGCCTCGGGTCGGACGGCAACCTGCGGATCTTCACGTACAACAACAAGGTGGATTGGGGCGCGTGGGAGGAGACGTACGCTCTGTTTTCGAGGCGCTCCGAGGACAACAGCGAATGCGGGTTGCCGGAGCGGTGCGGCGGATTCGGGTTGTGCGAGGATAGCCAATGCGTCGCGTGTCCGACCCCGGCCGGGCTGACGGGTTGGAGCCAGGGATGTGCGTGGCCCAAGCTGACGTCATGTGGAGCCAATGACTTTGACTACTACAGGATGGTGGGGGTCGATCATTTCGCCACCAAGTACACCAGCGGGAGTGGGCCCGCCAGCGTGATTGACTGCGCCCGGAAGTGCACCAGGGACTGCAAGTGCTTGGGGTACTTCTACCATGAAACGACGTCGCGGTGTTGGATCGCGCACGAGCTCAACACCTTGACCCGGGTCGCGAATTCGACCCACGTGGGTTTCCTGAAGGCCCCCAAGACCAAAAGTGCTTAAAACAGCTTTACATAAATTAATTGAATCACGTTCATGCTTTAAACAAACAATAACAAAGGAGAAGGCGAATGGTTCTTCTTCTTCTTTTTTTTTTTTTTATAAATTATTCGGCATGGGTGCTTTTATTTGTAACCTTTCTTTTTCATTATTTATGTTTGTTTCGAAATAAAGTTTGGAGATGTTTTTTTAAATAAATTATTAAAATATGTGTGTTTTATTATATACTACCTGTAGCTATGGAAATCCGAAAACCTTATGAAAAATATATTGAAAATTTGTTTTTCTTTGCTTGATTGACATGAAAACGGTACAGTAAGACATTGATTTTGTATTATCCAATTAGCCGTGAATTAATATAAAAAATAGTAATATTAGTTTTTAAAACTGCAATTAACTTCTTTTATCTGCTAATAATATAAAAAAGATAAAATTAGTATTTTAAATATATTTTTTTTTCTAATTATAATTAAAGTTTAAAATTTACTATTTTCATATCTCTTTCATGCAAATCAAAACTAATTTTTTCACTTATTTTTTTTTTTCAGTCCAAATTCCTTCACCTCTTTACCACATTTACAGCATCATCTTATGGTAAGCAAATGTTATGACCATTTACGTTTTTAAAGTTTCATATTTATATTCATGAAATATGTTATGGCCGTATTTCGACTTTTCTTAACTGTTAAGGCTTATTTGTACATATATAGTATTTTAATGAGTAATATTATAGAATTAAATAAAATCACAACAAAGTTAAAAAACAATAATATGATATCATGAGTAACACATTTAAATTAATTTAAAAGTCATTTAATTCAAATATGATGATGTCATATTATATTTTTATGATTTTGTATGATTTCATTGTGAGAATTTATTGCATGATTTCTTTTTTTGTTTTAATTATTTGATTGAAACCATGAAGTTAATTAGAAGCATAACTTGATTCATGAGTATAATTATTTGAATTTTCTATCATATTTTTGTCTCTTTTTGCCATTTTTTAATAGAAAAGATCATTAGTCAAAAAAAAAAACACAAGTTTTTGTACGCTTTTTCAAAATATTATAATTCGCTGGGCAAGTGTTTGGTGAGATTTTTAAACCTCAAGGCAAGGTGTTGTTATTTTTACCTAATTTCAATGGGTAGAAAGAGAAAAAGAAAGTAACTAATTTTGTGTATTCTGTAACTGATATATTGTCATTGTTCAAGGATATTACAGTGGCTTTGTTTGATCACTGCAATGCTCTATTAATTGGTTTTTGTCTAGGTTTCTAGCATCAATAGAATTCTATAGCCAAAACCAAAATCAAAGTTAACGCAATGAAAAACGTATGTAGGGGCTATTGGGATCATAAGAAATTAAAAAAACAATAGAATTTTACGTGGTTTAGTAAGATATCTACGTCTATGTGAGAAAGAGATTGAATGTACTATTTATTTTCGGCAAAGTCAATATGAGAGAAAATTACTGATGACTCGGATGATGATGCTTCAAATGTGTATGACACTAAATGGAAGAAGACATCATTTATAAGAGACACTTCCACAAAAAGACCAGCAGTTCCAAAAAAAGGAAGGGCATGAAAATTTCTTATGACACAAGGCTTTTTGAGTTGCTTGTGACACTATCAATTATAAAATCGGAAATTGAACTTGTACTCTAAATCGGACGATATCAATTTTTTTTTTCTTATTGTCTTACACCAATTCATGATATTCAATACCGCTTTTACTGTATCAAATATACATGAAAATTCAATTAAACTCTAGCTCTTATCCAAAAAGGCTGCCCTCAACCTCCTGCCGTCCAAGACCAAAGCTGCCTATAAGGTTTGAAGAGCTGACAACAGTCTTGATTCCTAAATTTGAAGTATCCCCCACACGGGCTCCCATCTAAGTTATCATGTTACAGACAATTTTGAGATGGTATATCTAGATGATTATGATAAGAGATCAGACAATCTTTAAAAACTGACTTGACATAAGTTAGCTTCCCACTTGGATGCATTTCTTGTTCGGTTGTTTGTCTAAGTAACATATTTTATTGAAGAAGAGGAACAACAAATTTATATAAAGCCTACCAAGACTCTTCAGCCACTTATTGGTTTTTAAAGCGTGGAAATTAAAATACATGGGTCACGCCCTGGTGCTTTTTGTTTTGGGGGCCTTCAGGAAGCCTAGGTGTGTCGAATTTGCGACCCGGCTCAAGGTCTTCAACTCGTAGGCCATCCAACAGCGCGACGCCGTTTCGTGGTAGAAGTACCCCAGGCACTTGCAATCCCTGGTACACTTCTGCGCGCAGTCGCCCACCTTGGTGGGTCCACTCCCACTGGTGAACCTGGTGGAGAAATGGTCAACCCCAACCAGCTTGACGTAGTCGAAGTCGGTGGCCCGACATGACGTCAGCTTGGGCCAAGCGCATTCCTTGCTCCAACCCGATAGCCCGGTGGGTGTCGGGCACGCCACGCACTGGCTGTCCTCGCACAGGCCGAACCCGCCACAACGCTCCGGCAAGTCGCACTCGTTGACCTCCCCGAATTGCCGGGCGAAGAGGGTGTAGGTCTCTTCCCACGCGCCCCAGTCCACCCGGTGGTCGTACGTGAAGATCCGGAGATTGCCGTCCAACCCGAGCCGCATGAAGGACAGGGAGGCGTTGTATTTGGTCCGGGCCAGGAACAGGGTCTGTCCGTCCGGGAGCCGCCAGCTCAACTCCGTAACCCCCGCCCAGTCCTCCCGCTCCGGTTCCGCGTACAGCGTGACGTTGTCTTGGCCCAGAAAGCTAAACCCTGCCGGGGTGGCGTAGTAGAGAACCGGGTTCGGGGTCGTCCGGCTGCTGTAATACATGGCCCACCGCCCCTTCTCCATCACCATTCTGTAGGCCCCGCCCGCGTTTTCCCGCTCCGAGGCCCGGCTCACCAGGCTCGACCCGACCCGCATGGTCTGGCCCACGAGAACCGTGTCGGTGGGGTGGTCGAAGCTCTGCCAGACGAAATTGCCCCTGGCGTCATGCAGCACCATGTTCCCCGTGGGGAGTATTTTGAAGCCGACCACACCGCGGTTGGCGGTGCGGGTCTCCCAGGCTACGCGGCCGTCTGCGTGGGCGAGGACGAGGTTGCCGTCGGCGGCGAGGCTGATGGTGGCGTTCTCGCCGACGGGGTTGCCGCGGTTGGCCTCCCAGACCCAGCGGCGGAGGGAGGTGGATCGGCGGGTGCCCATGCGGAGGGCGAGGGTGAAGGCCCCGGGGGTGGTGTTGTAGAAGTTGAGATAGAATGGGGGGTTGAAGGGGGGCAGGGTCCGGTAGTTTCCGTCGTACTCCACAATGTACGGCCCGAACTCGCCGGAGTTCACGTAACTGAAGGTTTCGTTGGGAGGGACAACGGCTCCGGCAAAGGAGATCATCAGGACGGCGGCTAGGAGGAGGGAGAGATCAAGTGGACAGAGGGAGGAAGCCATGGTTTGCCTTCGCTTTTGCTTCTGCTTCCTGCTTCCTGCTTCCTGCACCAGTGTGGTGTGGGGTGTGGGGTGTGTACGTGGTGTTTGGTGTGGATAAGGCTTCGTTGGGCCGGAGTGCATTTATATAGTTATATTAATGGTAGCATTGGGGGTAGGTTCTTCATTTAATTGCCGTACGTCTTCGCGATTCGACTACATTTGAATATTGGATAATTAATAATTTGATCGATTGATTTTGAATGAAATTTTCATTCCACGCCAACCATAAACTTATTTATTACAATTTGCTTACGCATCAAAGAAACTCGGCTGACCAGAGAGTTGGAAAAATGGACTTTGAGTTGCTCCGTAAAATAATATATTTATTTACATAAAATAATATTAATTATAAATTATATTTAAATTTATATTTTAATTATAAATGTTATTAAATTTTAAATTTTAAATTTTAAATTAAATCTAATTAAATTTATTTCAATATATAATATATCATGTTTATTTCAATATTAAATATAATATATTTTAATTATTAACTTTAAAATATAATATATAATATATAATTAATTATTTCAATGTTAATTATTAAATATTAAATATAATATATTTTAATTATAATCTAATTAAATCTAATTAACTTTAAAATTTAAAATTTTAATATATTTTATAATAAAAATAAAGAATTCAAGTAAAAATAATAATAAATATTATTTCATGTAAATAAATTTAAAAAATTTATTAAAAATTTAATTAATTCTTTAAATAAATTTAAAGAATTCGAGAATGAGGCCTGATATATGTTTTAGAAAAACAACACAAAACAAAACTATGAGTTATAAGATGGTAAGATGGGTTTTTTAAAGACATAATTATTTTAAAAAATAGTGAGTACTAGTTAAATTTAAAATTATTTATAAGTAATAAAAATAGTTTTTAAAAATAATTATATTTTAAAAAATAAAACATAATTATCAAAATGCCGTAGCGTGCTCGTGCCCTTACCGTATGCGCCGCATTGCTGGTCTACTTGAAAGCAAGTTGGGCATTGCTGGTATATGACTGGAAAAAGTAAACGTTTACGACAAAAAAGTACCCGCGGTCTGGCCTTTAGAAGATTAGGTGTATTTATGTACACTAACCACCACCGAAGGTCAAGGATGATGCGGAGGGTCGAGAATGGGAGGCTTGTGGACATATTTTATTGGGTGGATTAACTTAAAATTAATATAAACTAACTAATGTGGGCCCCAATTAATTCAACGTTAAGTTTAAATATGACGTCAGTAGGATTGACGAAATATGGTATTTAAAATAAAATTATTAATACACCCTACTTGAGCTATGAGGCTGCTGCCTGCTGGAGCTCTGACCGGCTGGGCTGCTGGACCAACTCGGTGTCGGTATTATTGAAATGGCCACCACACTCTGATGGCATATTCAATTCTGATAGCTAGCTTAGCTGTCTTCGAACCCCGCCAGCCTTGACCGTTGTTCTTGAACTTTAAATGCAATATTCAATATCATGTGCCTAGAGGCTAGAAATAATTAATAAAATACATATATATATATACACACACACATTATTTAAAATAATGTATTAACTAAAAAATTTTGTTAAATTTTAAATTTAAATATATTGACTAGTTAAATTTAACTATTCAAAGTTTTAAATTTTAATAAAACTTTTAATTAAAATATAAATTTTAAATATAATTTATAAATAATATTACTATATAAAAATAAATTTATTAAAACTTTTACTGTCCTCTTAAATCTACTAAACTTGCAATCGAGTTTTCTACTTTTCTCCTCCAACCAGCCTGTTTTATTGGGCTTGTTTCGGGCTCGGCTTGTTTTGTTTAGATTTCCCTAGATTTAATCTAATTGGGGCTAGTGGCATAAGTTTTCGGGATTATTGGATAAAGCATTGTCTTTCAAAATATTTTTTAAATTTAAATTCGATTTATATTTTATTTTCTCTTTCTTTCTCCCGGTTATTTGAGTCCGTTATTTTTTTCTTCTGATTTTTGTAATTCTATTTCTTTTTAAATATTTTTAAAAAACGTATTTATTCTCATACTAAATAAAATTTGTTTTAAAATTTAAATTTAAACTCTAATAAAAATAAAATAAGTCATAAAAATAAAAACAAATTCAAAAATAAAGACCCAATACTCTCGTAACATTCTTTATATGCCTCGTTTTTTTTTTCTTTTTTCAACTTTTTCCTTCTTATTTTTTACATAAAAGTTTCATTTAATTGAATGTTTTCAAAAAGACATTAATTCGTTTTTCGAATTGGAATGCAAATATTACAGTTTAAAATTCATATAAAAACCTAAAGTTTACATTTGTATTGTATCTAATATGGGACGAGTATAAGCATGAATTTGTAGCTAGATTATTCGAATTTTTTTTTTAAATTCGAATAACATGATTCAATTTTTTTTATTTGTACCTGGCCATTTTTCATATTCATTTTAAATTATTTGCCATTATAAATGTTTGATTTTATAACTTGTTCATAAATCACAACGATCTTCATTTGACTTCAAACATGGAATAAACTTCTTATTCATATTGAAAGGTATTATGTACAACCATACCACGTCATTGCCTCACAAGTGTGGCTACGTGGCATAATGTGATTGGACTACATAAAATATGTAGCCTAATCAAATTGTGTCACGTCAGTGGTACGATTGTATGGTAATGACGTGACATGGTAACATTTTTTTTGTCCACATTACACTGTTACTAATTAACCATACTCTACCTATATATTGTGTGCTTGTAAGAAAAAAGCCATAAAGAGAAACCTTGATTTCTTAAAAATGACATTCAACGTTATTAATGCTTGATGGAGACTGTAGAGAAGCATACTATTGCAAGTAGGTTAGAAGAAGAGCAAGCACAAGGTGAACCATAAAATAATGGTTATTATAATAACAAAACTGCCGTGCACAGTCCATCAATCGTGGCCTTCTTTATCATCATCATTGATAGTTCAACAAACAAGGAATGTACAACAACATTCTAAGGGCCAACACTTGCTTCCGAAAAGACTTTAAAACTAGAAATCTACCAAAAACAATTCAACATATTACGAATAATGAGTAAATATTAAGTTGACAATGGATGAACTTAAGGAATGCCGTAATGAACGTGATCAGAAAATTAATGCAGGAGATTAAACCAAAATAATAATCTCTAAACCACATATACTCAAGAAAGAAATAGTTCACAACTGTTGATTAGGGTCATAAAATTAGGCTCAATGTGATTGCTCTAGCCAAATGTTTATCAAATTACAACATCCAAACTCTAAACTGAGTCACTAAATATGCTAACATCATTAGTTGGCCAATAAACTCACAATATAATAACACTATTATTATAATAACTTAGGAGAAATCTACAAGATCTAATTAGATTATTTATTTTAATTACATTGTTTGCTTAGACGATAGGAACAAAACACTACATCAACAGGAGACCCAAATCAGATTTCAACCGACAAACTATTCTCCGAACTGGAAGCTGTTTTCTTGATCTTCCTAGGATAGGCAGAACACAAGAAAGTGTGGGATAGATATTTATAATTAATGAATTTTACGGAAACGTTCAGGTACCTTCACAGTGCTGATTTCTTATCTTAACACGGAAATCAGTAAATACTAAATTATTTGCATACCAAGGACTATTGTTATGTCGAAAGAAGGGTGCCAATTTAGACCAAAGATAGCAGGATACGATAATGATCCAGAAATTCTCTTTCATTGCAGATATTTATGTTGCATAAAAATGCTATTTTCAACAAACTCAATATCTTTAAATTAAAAATAAAGATCTACTTAATGCCAATTCATCCACCACTTACTAGACATTCATTTTCCGTAAAAAAAAAAAAGTAATATAAAAGCCTCACTGTACATTTAGCATCTCCTCAATGGCATTCCCCATATCCTCTTACAGAAACCTTCTTTCACTGACAATGTCAAACTGCGTCTTTTAGAGATAACTAGAAAATGGGTAATTTAGAGACTGCATGAACCAAAACAATAAAACAAGCCCATAATTTTATAAATAAATAAATAAAACACAAACACAGTCTCCAGATAAACCAATAAACCTTTACGTGGATAGATGAGGGGCCAGTTTCTCATTGAGCAGATTTCCAAGCCTCCTGTCACTCCTGGATTGATAACCAAATGCACTATATTATTATCAAATGCAAAACAAACCGCAACATAACAAACTTACCATGTACTCCAATAATAATCACATTATGAAACCTGACTATCTATTCAGAGATTTTGCTCATACCCAACTAACAACCGACAGCAGAGCCTTATTCGAATACAGCTTTTACATGACTATCCATTTGAAGCTGCAGAGTTCAATAATTACTTATTTATTCATTGCAATCTAATTTCCGGATTCTTACGTCTGACAAATCCTATTTAGTACACTTGTTTTTTAATAAAATAATACTTCAGCAAATATCTTTCGGTTGTGTTTTTCAAGGATTTGAATAAGATATTATTTTTGAAAATATATTTAAGTTGTTATCTTTCTTTTTTTTCAAATCTAAACTTAAATTTTCGTATGGAATCTAATTTATTTATTTTTTCTCTCTTCTCTACTAATTACCTAGATCAATCATTTTTTCCCAATTTTTGTGAGATCCTATTTAAAAAACCACTTCATTTTAAAATACATTCTACGAAATTAGTTTTTCAAATTCATAATTCAAAATCCAACTTTAATAAAATAAAAAAAATCATGAAATCAAAAACACTTACTAAACACACCTTGAATTCCAATCTTCAGCAATATTGGACTTCAAACATATTTCCCAAAATAATCATTGCCCTAAATTCATGGCATTTCTCAGGCCTAAGCCAAAGCTCTAATAAAATGATTAGTATATGGCAATCAAATTGGAGGAAAATCATTAAGGGAATACGTAGGTGATTCACATCAATTCATTAAGAACATAGCACATAAAAGCACCCACCAAGAAGAGGTGATGGTAGAACTGTGTACTTGGGAAGCTCTGTACCCTAATCTGCTTCCCCCAAAAGAAAAAACAGGCCACAACAAAGCAAAGAAATCTAACACTGCGCATCAGGAGAGCAGGTACGGAGCAACAAATTAAGGAGGACAAAAGACATGTTTTTTTATAATACATACATAAGCATTGCCATAGAAGCTACAATAAACCTTAGGTCCTTCCTCTTTCTCTATTCAGAATCAGAATGTAAATGTGAAGCAAAAGCAGATTCTTCAACTGTGGACATAGGAGGTTCATCGAGATAGAGGTTCTGCAAACCTGACATGGCTGCAGAAATTCCTATATTCTCCATTGTCGCCTCCTTTACTCTTCACCTCCAACACTCTCAAAGAAGGCGCAATTCAAATACCTTCGCAGCAATTGCCAAAGGTCCCTTGACACCTTCTCTGGAGCCCTCCAAGCTCACTCTACAATCCTTGGTCCTCACTGTGAAGCTCACCACTTGAGCAATCTCCTCCAGTTTGGATATAATCTTGGAAACCAGAGCACCCGACGCAATCCTGGCATTTTTCCTGCAGACCAACTCCATGAAGAAGTAGATCTTGGATTTGGTGGCCATCACCTCTAACATCTAGATGATGCTGGGGTGTTGGACCTGGTGAAAGATCAAAATCTCACACTAGATATGCGCAGTGCCGCAGTCAGGCCACTCTTGAGAACCTTCTCCTTGCCAAGGACCTTGATCGTGATTTTGGACTCTTTTTTTGCTTTTTGGGAATGAAATATTTGGGTTGGAGGCAAGAGAGAACTCATGCAGCCATTGTGCATCCCGGGCAAGGCCACAGACTGAGTGATGGCTGGCCGACGATTGCATTTTTGAATCCAGAGTTGCGGGTGGCGTTGGCGGAGGAGGCTAGCAAGCGGTCAAGACTGGAGCTGAAAGTGCTGTTGGGTTTGTACCTTGGAGGAGGAGGCCCTAATGATGACAACCAAGGGAGGAGGAGAATCCATGTTATTATAAATTTAGGCATTGACGCCATAGCTGGCAGAGGAGTATGTGGTTGTACATTTTGCTAGGGTTGTGAATGTTGTGGATGATTTAAGGCGTTTTAGTAAAAAAATGATTCACCTATGTAGGAAAATATTTATAAACTTCACATGGAGCTGGAATCAATTTACCTTTATGTAGTGGCAAATCATTCCCAAGGAAATTGTTCAATACAGTCTCTCTTGGGTGTATCAAAGGTGAAAAAGAAGACACTTGATTCATTTCTATTCCTTTTTCATGTACCAAACATGCTATAAATACCTGCTCATTTTACCAACCTGCCTATCACATAGAATCTGGCTTAAATGTAAGGAAAAATAGCACACAAACAGAAAGTTGGAACACGGATCACTGGCCTACTACAGGTATACTGTGACGCTTTCTGCCATTGAAAATTGAACCTGTATATTTTTTAAAGTGACACCATGGGAATGGCTGTTTTAGATAATTCTACATCAAATGCTACATTATATTCTATACCATCTCCCTGTTGAAATTGCAAATACAAATAAAGTCGGAAGTCTGTATCGGATGCCAATGTTGTATTTGGAAGCTGAAGTCAGATGCCAGATTCATATTCGGACATAGTCAGATGTTGGTTCAAGGTCAGATTCAGAGATGTACCTCAGATTCCCAGTTTTGGATTCAAAATCAGATTCGGAGAGTGAAATCAGTTTTCGGATTTGCACAATTTCGGACTGAGGTGCAAAGTCGGATTGCTGCAAGTAGCTTCCAATTTGGGATTGGAGCCAGCATGTGCATGAAGCAAGAAAAGAATTAATTATGTTTTTTAAAATAAATATAATTAATTGTGATGCGCCCTTCCAATATCTGTCGCCTCCTCTTTTCTGTTTACCGTAATTATATTCTTGGAAAGTAAGAATATTAACTGTATTAGGTGTCATTAATCGTAGCCATTTCATTTTTCAATCCATCTGTTTCCAATGCCATGTTTGTCTTGTCATATATATGCATATATATTTGAATTATGTTGTAATCATATTAAGTGAGAGATTGGGGAATAAGAATTGTAGTTTTGTTACTTTTGTAAAACTCTGCGTGTGATTGTTTCCTGAAATTAGTTTGTAAACTGGTTTCCAACACTCCCGACTGCGCTTTTTCTTTCAATTTTTCTTGGGTCAACATACCATCTTTACTCTTGGGCCTAATTAGAATCAACTATCAATTCATTACTATCACAAATTTAGCAACAAGCTTAAAGTTTTGTCCACAACCCTGGCACTAAAAATTTTGAACTGCTACACCACGACAATAGAAACAAAGTATGAAGCACATTTTAGTATTATAATGAAAATACCTGCTAGACGAGTGACTTTGCCGAACTGCAGCTGAGTTACACTTCTGCGGGCAAACCTATGGAGGGCAAGCGGCTAATGTCCCAACCAAGAACCCTACAAATGGCCTGCCCATAAGCTCTGTGAGCCCTCCGCTTCTTTGTCTTCGATATCGCCGCGGCATGCTGAACAAGCGCCACACAGCCCTTGAATCTCTTCGCCTTCGCCTTCTTCCCACTCCTACAACCACAAACGAGACACAAAAATTCCCCTTTTTCCCAATTCTTCTCATAATAAGCCTTCAATTCCTCGTCCCTCATAAACACCGTAACGAGGAAGTTCTGAACTTCGGATTCCTCAACATCGTCGTCTTCGCCGTCGCTCTTTTCATCGACGGAGTCCGACCCCGTATCCCCGGAGAAAAAATTCCGGCACGCCGTCATCCCTCTCTTCTGAACCTGATTCGCCGCGTGCTTCACAAACTCCTCAGCAGAGGGAGAGGGGGGAAGCGCAGCAGTAGGGTTAAAAGGAGGCCAGCAGGAGTCCACCGCGGTGGTGTCGGATGAAGGCTCATGGCACGGCCACCGGAAATCGGAAACCACCAACGGCGGATCGAATTCCGGCTTCTTCGATCCAACAATTTGGAGGGCTCTGCGATGGGTGTGGTGGGCGTTCTCGAAGAGGATGGAGTCAGGGTAATCTAGGGAGTGCAATGTTGGATTGGGGAGGCGTCTGTGTGCAGGTGTGAGTGCAGTGGGATTAGGGTTTGGTCCGTTGGGACGAGGAGGGCCTTGGTGCCACAGAGAGTGAAGGTAGAGGACCTCCTCGGCCAGTCTGCGTTCGTATGGATCCATTGGCAAAACCACCATCGAACCGAAGATCCTACGACTCTTTATTTTATTTATTTTATTTTTTATTAAAATAATAATCTATTTTAACCTTTTCTTTCTCACACTATATTTATTTTTGATAATATAATAGTTTTCTTTTCACTTAGTCATTTATATTTTCTAATATAGCATGATAAATAATGAACACTTACTCTTACCAAAATTTTTTTAAATAATTATATGTTTTGTACACTGCACTTGTCACGTTGGTTATCGTTTGGGTCCATATGAAACGAGTTCAATTGAAATCTAATCATTAAAAGAAATAAAATCATTATCAACTATTTTTTAAAATAAGTTTATACATTTTATGTTAAAAATGCATTTTATGTTAATAGGGATAGGCTTGTGAGTTGATTACCATAATGAAAGATTAATATTTTCCTATAATACTATTTCAGTGTTTATCTTAAAAGCATTGAGAACCTTACTTTACTTGATTTTTTTTTGTATAAAATTATGTTTGATTATTATAATGTTATAATATAACCAATAGGTAGACACTTTATAACTCTTATTGAATGTTAGTTATCCCATTTAAAGCATGTCAAATGATTTCTAAGTTTTTTTTAAAAGAATTATAGAGTTTGGTTTATGGCAAGAGTTAAGGAACTATCCTAAAAACAATAAAATCATAACTTAAGGGTTTTATATTTTATTATAAATAGTCATATGAGGAAAAAAGTTGACTTGAGAGGATTTTGAAAAGGAACAATGAAATGAAAAGGTCTTTAAATAAGTATAAATATTGTTTTTTTTGTCTGGGTTTTACAAAAAAGAATAATAATTTTGAAAGAAAAAAATGTAAAAGTTATTTTATTTTCAGCTTACACTTAAAAAAACATTTTTTTGTTTGTTTTAAAAAAATACATCTTGTTGGTTTAGTATTATTTTTTTTATTTTAAATAAAATAGATCTTGAGACATTTGAATTATGAATAAATTTCAACGTTGCCTCATAGTCATATGTTATTATAAATTAGTTATGCTTTTCATATGGACATCATGTTTTATTCACATAAAGTGGAATGCATATTTTATATATACATACTAGTTAATTAATGGTATAAAAATGATTTAATCGTTTTTACTCAAATATATAATACACAAAGGGGAAAAAAATAGATGTCTTTATAAATAAAAACATATCCAAGAAAGTATTTTAAATAAATATTTATTAGATCATCAATCATTTTATGTACGGTATATATGATTTAGTTTTTATTTTATTTTTGTTAAAACATATATTTTTTGTTTATACTTGTTTTAGTTACTTAAAAAACAACAACACAAGCAGCATATATCGACCTTTTATTTTTTTTAAATAACCAAAATAAAAGTTAATAAAGAATAGATGTCAAATTATTATTTTAAAAACACAAACAGCATATTATTTTTTGAACACTAATCCGGAACGGAACAGAAACCTTATCCGTATACAGACAGCGTGCCCTTTCATTAAAATAGGTTTTTTAATAAATGAATAAATAAAAACCACGCCATCGCCCATCGGGCTTCGACGGACAAGACGCGAAGAAACACTGCTTTCAGAGACGAAAAAGGTGTGTCTGCGTGTGCGTGTTTGGAAGAGAGATGTCAGGACCAATATCGCAGGACTGGGAGCCGGTAGTGATCCGAAAGAAGGCGCCGACCTCCGCCGCTCGGAAGGATGAGAAAGCCGTCAACGAAGCCCGTCGCACCGGCGCCGATATCGAAACCATCAGGAAGTGTTAAGTCTCGTCTCTCTCTCTCTCTCTCTACATGTATGTGTTCATTCACTGTTTTGTCTTGTTTTGTTTTTGTTATACATGGGTTGTTTCATTTTATCGATGAGAAAATCCCCAAATAATTAACCTTAAAATGGTTGGATCTAACGCTCTCAAACTCAACCCTATCTGATTTGTTTTGTGATTGTTAGGCTTATTGATTTGGGTCCTCCTAGAAACCCTTGAAATTATTGTTCCTTTATATTCCCAGCAAACCTTCAGAGCATCCTTAAAAAAGGTTTTATTATTTCTGTAAAAATTTAATTTTTTGGTTTTATTTTGCCTGACTGAAATAAATAACTTGCGCTAATATTGTATTAGTCATCAATTTTATTTACCCAAACCACAAATGTGCTACAAGAGGTGTCCAATGATTTTTCATTGATTTTGGAATTTTCAAGATTTACAAGTATTTGTGTTATTCACTTAAAGGTATTAGCTTGCGAATGTTTATTTTGTTTAGTGGTATTAGTAGTGAGGGTTTCGGTCGACACTGGATAGTGGGTAACTCGAACCTGTTTTGAGTGGCTTCGGGTTGGGACCGTGTCGTGGGTTGGATGAGGTAATACCTGGTATTCTTAAACTAATATACAATAAAAAAATAGGTGGATCATGGGTCAAGTAAAAATCGTAACCATCCCATTACATTGTCCGAGTAGTACCTGACCAGATCAGGGCAGGTAGGATTGAAATTGCCATCCCTAGTTCTAATAGCGTGGTCATGACACTAATAGTTTTTGGTACTCAGTGCTCCTTTTAAAATTAATAAAGCGTTAGTTTGTACCATGATAATGGATAAAGCCCATGACTGAACAATGCTAACGTGTAAATGTCAATAATATATTAGTAACGCGTCACCGATGGCATTATGTTTCTATTACTCATACTTTAAGATGTGCTTATGTGATTTGTAAGCAGGCTTGAAAAAAAACATTCAAAAAATTTGATTACCGACTGTGTTCAAATTGATTAAAGCGAATATGTATTTGAATAAATTGAATATTATCCGTATTTGGATTTGTTATAATTAAATCAATTATGGATGTAGTAATATTTGGTTTGATAAAGATCTGTTCAATATGAATATATTTTATTTAATATTAATTTCTTACAATATATATTTATAATTTTTTCAGATAAATTTAATATGATTAGTGTTGCTCTAGCGGGTGTGGGTGTTGTTGCTTTTAATTGTATGTCCAACCCAGGCTCGAATTGTCCCATCATCTCTTTTTTTGCTTTAAAATTTCCTTATAATGCATTTAATCTCACGTCCTTCATCAAGCCAAGTAGCCAATTATATGATGAAGAATCTCAAATACTTTGCAACTCACACAGTTCAGCCATTAATGGGCTATTTGGATGGCCGTTTTGATTATGGACTTTTAAATGGAGGCCTGTTTTAATTATGGGCTTTCAAAAATAAAATCTGCTATTGGCTGTTAGTAAGTAGATATAATATTCAGGTAGTATTCAAATCTGTCAAATTGAACTCAAATGTTTGAATAGTTAGCTTGACAATTTTGAATCCGAATTCAGTTTAGTTAAATTTTCGATTCCAAATTCGGATGGAGTGATATCCACTCCAAACTCAATTCGTTTACAACCTTATTTGCAAGTTGGTTAAATGGATGGATATGTTCTAGATTTTTTTTAAGCTTACACAGTTCTTAAATATACGGTTGAGTTTTTGGGCATCCCCAACTATCTAAAGAATTGTCTACCTAGAGTAAACCTTATGCACTGTCTCAAAATAATATTAATAATAGAAATTAATCTTTTTAGGCCGGGATTTGTCAATTGACCTTTTTGGAAAGAGTTTTGAATGGGTTCTGCATTATTTGTTCTTTATTTTTTAATGATCCTTATTTGTTCAGTTTACTGATTATTAGCAGTTGAAATTTCTATAATTGTTCTGCTCTAGAGATTAATATATTCATGTTTCAGCGTTGACAGTATTTTTTTCATTATTATCTTTTACATCGCAGCAACTGCAGGAACAAACAAGGCTGCCTCTAGCAGCACTTCTTTGAACACAAGAAAGCTTGATGAAGATACTGAGAATTTTGCTCGTGAGTATTTTTTTTCCCTTTTATGTGCATATGATCTATACACAATTTTGCATCTTCATCTTTATTTGCCTTGCCTAGTCCCATTTTAGAATTATGGCATTGTGATTGTGCATTTTCCAAATATTCTTGAGTTGCTGTGTTGACTAACTTTTGTGTTTGTTTTTATGTTATTGCCTTGATAGCTAGTGATGTCAAACAGTATGAGTTCTTGATCGAAATTGTTTCCATGTAATTGTGGCTATTTTTTAGTAAAGAATGACATCATAAATGCAGAGAGAGATCATATAAATATTCCTGCTATATATGATGGTTGAAAGACATTTTGAAGGTTAATAGAAGCCACGCTATACACTACCCATTTTTATAACCACACTTCAAATTTATAACGAGGGGACTATCTATAAAAATACCGTATCAATGGGATATTGATGAGCCTTCACGCCTTCAATTGTTTTTTCCTAAATTTAATCTGCACCTTAAATGTAGACTGGCTTTTAAATGCAGATATTGGTCAGTCTTCATGCTGACACTGCTCGATTTTATAATCATGCTTTAAATTTATAACAACGAATGCCTTCAAAAATACCGTATCAGTGGGATATTGACGAGTCTTAATCCCTTCAACTGTTCTCTCTAAATTTAAACTGCACCTTAACTTGGGCTGACTTTTAAATGCAGCCCTTATCTATGAGTAAGACCTTAATTGGAAGAAAGGTTGTATTTTTTGGCTCTTATTTTTGAGTAAGACCTTAAGGGACACGTTAGGTTTTCTGGAATGGAATGAAAAATTACCTTGTTCATTCTCATTCCCTTGTTTGGGTACCCAAGCCCATGGGAATTACTGATCACCATGGGAATCATATTTCCAAGAAATCCTCTGATTTCATTCCTTCCACCCCTCTTCGTATTAAACCATTACTTCAGCTCAATTTTGTTCTAAAAAATTTTTTTCTACAAAATAAGATCCCAGCCAGTGTAGTCAAAAGCGCTTGTCCCAGTGCTTAAGCGCACAAAGCACAGTGCTAGGGAGGTCCATCGCCTGAGAGGGGGCAAGGCGCAGCGCCTTCAGTGAAGCGCACGCCTTGCCGCGCTTCGTGGGCTTTTTGTCAACGCGAGAAGCGCACGCCTCGCTCGCTGGCGTCACGCGACGCAGACGAGACACGATCTGTGCCTCCATCGACGCGATCTCTGCATGACCTCGACGACGGCGACTACCTCTGCAACGATGACGATGACGACGACGGCGGAAGACGACGACGACGACCTCGACCTCTGCAACGATGACGACAACCTCGGCAGACAACCCCGACGACGACAACCTCGGCAGACAACCCCGACGACGACATTCGCAACAGACAACCTCGACGACGATGACGGAAGACCTCTGCGACGACGACGACGACGACGACCTTGACCTCGACCTCGACGTCCTATTCCTCCATCGACGCGAACTCTTCCGTCATCGGGGTCGTCTTCAGCGTTAATTTACTTACGGGCTAAGATACTGGGTCACCTATTTCATTAAGCTTCATGATTGACCCAGTATATAATTATTATTAAATAATTTTTATTTAAGTTTAATTCATAAAATAAAATATAGTTATATAATTTATATTAAATAATAAAATTATTTAAACTTAAGTCTCTAAGTAAGATATAGTTATATTAAATAATAAAATTATTTAAACTTAGTCCGTAAGTAAGTAAGATATAATTATATTATTTGTTTTCAAGCTTTTAAGCATTAAGTATACATGGATATATCTTATTTAATATATAGTTATATATTAAATAATATATATTTCTTGTGCGCTTCGCTTCAATAAAGCGAGCGCTTTTTTTGCGCTTAAAGCGACAGGATATCCTGTGCGCCTAGCGTTTTTGACTACCTTGATCCTAGCTGGTTTTGTCTTGCTTCCTGTTGTCTTCGTCATCCTTGGATCTGCGGCCGAAAGAACAAGGCTGCAGTGTTAGAGGGGATGGCGGACCTTGCAGCTCTAAAGATGGTGGCGGCCAGTGAGGTTGGACCAGACAAAATAGCAGACTGGGAATGTGAGGGTTGGTGTTGAAGCTACAATCCGCAGCCATGGCTTCGTGGTGGAGAAGGATTTTTCTAGCGATCTGTGGTGGTGAGATGGACCTGTGGGCGACGGCTGGTGTGCAAATGCGCGTAGGAGGGAGGAGGATCCTGTAGCTTCGTTGACCAAAGGAGAGAGAAGAAGAATTGTTCTCTCTAATTGGCGTGCGATGATGCTATTTTTGGGGCTACCTGAAACCCTAGCCAAAGAGGAAGATCAAAAAGATAGATGGTGATAAATGTGTTTTAATTTTTTAAATTATTTATTTAAAAGAACTTTTAAATATTTATAATAAAATCAAAAATTGATTCCTTTGTAACCCAAATAAGGTAATGATAATCTAAAATTGCATTTGCCCATGTTAATTTCATTTCTGATTTTATTTTTTCCAATTTTTTTCCTAGGCACCAAACATGCCATAATTGGAAGAAAGTTTGTATTTTTCAATAGGCAGCTTGCCTGTCTTCTTTTTTTACTGCATAAGGTTTAGCCAAGGTTTAATTCCCACTATGGGAGGTTGTCTGTTTGTATTTACTTATTAAAAGAATTTAAAAGTAAAGATTTTTTGTTATGGACAAATTTACTCCCCTGTTGCCTATTGTTGTTGAGTGGTAACTAAAATGCATTGCTATTAAGAGAATTTTGATTTTTCGTTTTACTGATTGATGTGCTGTGGCTGGTAAAGAATTCAAAATAGCAAAAAATTACTGCCATGTTCAGATTACACGATAGAAATGATGTGGGTCCTCGGACATTTCTTTTCTTATGTGAGAAATGGAGATTGCCTCTGATTTTGAGGGCTCGTTGGATTGATCCTTGCATGTTGAACCTTTATGTGTGACTGCTTTTCCATTCACCCTTTCTCTCGTGAATGTAACGTACTGAATCCATGCATAGATGAACGGGTTCCAACTGAGCTGAAGAAGGCCATTATGCAAGCGCGAATGGATAAGAAATTAACCCAGGCTCAACTTGCCCAGGTCTCTGGTCTCTCCCATTGTATTTCTGTGATATTGTCTCTCACGCCTGCTTTTTTGACTCATGTTTTGTTTGTAATCGGATAGATGATTAATGAGAAGCCTCAAGTTATCCAAGAGTACGAATCTGGCAAAGCCATCCCAAATCAACAAATATTGGGCAAGCTGGAGAGGGGTCTTGGCGTGAAGCTTCGAGGGAAGAAGTGAGATATGCAATAAATCCTGAAACACATCAATGCCTCCTAAGGTTGTCCTTTAAAGAACAGATAAGCACAGGTGTACGCGAACTGTCTCCAGCTTATGAAAAAAATACCTGAAAGGAGCCGTTGCTGGCTTGGACTTTAGTATAAATTGATTGTGTGAATTTTCCTGAATATTACTAGTTGACATTATGACTATTAAATAATGGGATTTGACTAATCATGCGTGTGAAGGGGCTAATTTGTTCTCTGAATACTCCCAAGCAAGCACCGCTACTCCGTGTGGTAATTTTGTTTTGTGGCTTTCTTGTTTGCGGTTTCTGTTGTTAAGTCATGTTTTTAGATTATTTTTCGTGCGAATATCCTACCCAATATGAGGTGGAAGAAAATATGAAGGGTTTTAGAATTTGTTTCTATGGTTGAGGGAAACTGCTTCACGTGGTATCAAATGCCTCGTGGTGTAAATGTCACCTCACCTCACCTCACTTGAGAATAGTTTCTTCTTTCTTTGTGTTCAATGCGAAAAATAATAATGAAAATCCATTAAAATTTAGATAGAAGGTATTATATTAATTAGGGTTACCAGGGGTTTCATGTTCTCATTTGGTGTAATAACATATTGTATTATGGATTTGCGGCCTTTTTATATTTTTATTAAAATGATATTATTTAGGTGAAACTAGAATGAACTTATAATGGTGTGTTAAAATTAGCATTAAAAAGCAAAAATACACTCTAATATACATGACAAAAATATTAGCATCACGTTGTTTGGAGCGTGATACTAAGCACTTAAATTTTCATTTTTAATTTTCTATTTCCGGTTTGTTTTGTGGGTCAACCACACATAAAGTCTTGTTTGTGTTCAGCGGAGAATTTCATGACATGGATTATTACCATATCAATACCTTTTGTACCATTTGACTAGAAAGGTGTAGTTTCTGAACTTTACAAGCAACATATCCATAGTAAGAACATCAAAGATTACTGGGAGGAGCATAAATTTGTGCACATGCCAACAAAGCTCCTACAATACCTCTTTACAAATTATAAATCTTAGTGTTATATAAGACGTACCACAACCTGCGGAACATGCATATGACATAATTTGTTATTGTAAAATATTTATGTAATTTTAATAATTTTTAAACATAATAATACAATACCTTTTTATAAGTAATTTGCTATGGTGTGATTAAAATTTCTTTTTACTCACTTTAATTCAAATTCAAATAATTGCAATATGAATATAAAAAAAATAAACATTCCAGTAAAATAATAATATATCCATTGAACTAAATTTTAGTACATAGTCCTCTTTATTATTTTGAATGACAAATGGTGGCTGAATTTGAGGATATAATAGCTTGAAGTATAAGAAACTTGTCAAGCAGCAAAGAACTAGAGCACAACACAACAACACTGAACACTAACTGAAGCAGTAACAACTAACAATAGAAGTTGGACTTTTTTTACTAAATTTTGTGATTGTTCCTCGTCAATGTTATGAGAAATTTCAGCAAAATTCTATGATCGGTAAATGAAATAGCATACATAATAAGAAAGAGAATTTTCTACAAGTTAATATTAAATATTGATAATATCACCACCTAACTCTCCTCCATTATATTTGAACTTATAGTGGTCCCAATTATTAAAACTCAAATTCTTTTAATTCATGAATTTTGTTTTTGATGAGAGAGCTTATTATTATAGTAAGATTATTTGTTTCCATCTTTAATGATTTATTTGAAAAAAATTATTGATTTTCCCTTGAAGCTTTTGAATGCAACATAAATTAGCTCGAGTCTTTCACATCGACACAACAGATTAAATATAACAAAAGCAATTAACAATTACATTATAAAATAAAATTTAAAGTGTACTATATATGAGTTTCCCATCTTACTTTTTGCATCCGTTCATTTTTACGATAATAGAATATAAGAAAGATTGTTAAAACCAGAAGTTAAATAGTTTTCCAAGTATGAACACTTGCATAAATAAGACAAATGAACATGAACTTTCCAATGTGTTCTAAAATATCCTCTTGAACTTTCCGTGGGTGTATAAGAAAGATTGCTGATAAGGCTTGCTCAGAACATGAACTTTCCAATATGTTCTATGGCCTGCAGATTAGGCTCGCTTATAACCCACGGATAAGGCTTGCTCAGTTAACTCTAGCATGAACTGCTGATGTGAAAATAATGTTCCACAATGAGTTCCTTAAAGGATGCTGATGACCGAGTTAAGTGAATTAGTGACTTTGGTATCTACGTGTTGCTGCTGCTAAAGCCTTGATAGAGTTAAAATAAAAAAACTTATTATTTTTTATTAGACTAGTAAAAAACAGCACGACAGCACCTGCAACACTGACAGAAACAGCAAAAGCAACAACAAAAAAACAATGTTGTGTTAAAGCCGCCAAATTTATTCTTGGGTTACAACCGATATTTACATTTCAAGAAATCAAAACATGAGTCATTCATAACTTCCGGATTATTTAAAAAAAAAATATGAAACTGGTTATTGTACAATAGTGATACCATATTAATTATCTGCAATACTTTATTCATTCCTTATTTATTCCAACAGTAATGAGTCATTCTTTTACGTATCAAATGTGGGAATAAAAATATATTTGATTTTATTACGTATCAAACATGCACTTCCATATTACATGTTCATTAAAAAAACTCATGAAAACTTATAGTTTTCATGGGTACTTTAAGAGATGCACTTGTCAAACACAAAGGCATTAGGTATCCTGAACAAAACAAAACTCATCGCAGAAATTCAACAAGAAGTTGCTTATTATAGAAAAGAGGCAGTGCCCAGGAAACGGAGATGCATAAAATCACTTTAAATCACAATATCGTTAGCATAATCCAACAATACATCACATACATAAACTGAAACACGTACATGAGATTCCCTTCTCCAATAAAGCCGGAGCAGTTCAGAGAAACCATAAGTTAAACGAGAAAATCATACATTTAGTACATCCATCTTGCACAATTATATTTATACAGGTGACATGAAGACAGACTACTCACAAGCCAGTTTAGTTCCAAAGCTAGTAAGGCAGATGGCAAACGCCTGGAAGGCAGACAAGGGCTGCCTATAATCCATGGTGAAGGTGTCATCCCCAACCTTCCCAAACTGGAGAACTGTTTCATCATCTCCTTTCCCTCCCAGTTGGCTTTGGTCCACCGTGGCTGCCAGTTGAAAGTTCTTTATTGATGCAATTGTGACCCGTCCATGGAAATTTAAGCACCAACACTGCAACTGCTCATGCCACCTTGGAGCTTTGTTCATCAAAGTTGTGCGCAAAGTCCCACCATCATCAGCCTTCAGCATCTTGGAGTTATCTAAATGCTTGCTACTGTTTATATCTCTTGGCTGAGGGCAACTGAGAGAGCAAACCATCCTTCTTGGGCCACGAGATTTAAGGAGGTTGAACTTGTATGTGACCTTTCCCACTTCAAAATTGCCTGCTGAAACTTGAGGGCTAATCTGTTTGCTAGCAAAGCGGCGGGTAGATCTACTGCTGGAGGGTTTAGCACCACAGTGCGGTGGTTGGCTGTCATAGATTGTGAAGTTGGTGCCAAGGAAGTCAGAGCTGCAGTTCAGCAAAATTGCATAAGAACACAAAATAATTATAAGAGAGGCACCAACATTGTTCTGCAGCAAACTTGCTCCATTTTTTTTTTCCCACAAACACAAATATGAAGTGTATGTATATTGTATGCGCTCGAATTCTCAATATTCACATTTCATTCCATTGGCCAGCATCAAAGTCATTTGTGAACAAGAATATCTTCTATGGATCTTCCAAAATCTAGATGTACTGCACGTGAATCATTCCACAGCTAAGGCATGCATGAAATTTTCTCATTTTTCTTGTGCTAATAAAATAGCGTTTGCTGCCCATAAAAACTTCCCCAGCTTTGATTGATTTTTGTTTTGTCTATTTTCTCCCATGACACAATGTGCAAACAGGTGCCTTCAATTATTAATGAAAACTCCAACACACCCACCCAAACATTTCTTTGCTATGCTAAGTCAAAAAAATCCACTAATCCGTGGAAAAGGAGAAGAGCAACAGATTTAATCAGCAGTGACGAAGATGATATCAAGGGAGGCAGCAGTTATATGGATAGGGAAAAAAGAGACTAGATGGGATGAAGCAGAGGTAAATTTCGAATGTCAAGGACAAAGAGGAAAACAGAGTGGGGGGAGAAAAGGTCAGATTCACACAGAGAAGCAGGGATGTGTACCCTTGATTTGATACTGCTGGGTTTCTGCCCAGAAAGGGCTCTACAAATGTTTTTTTCATTGGCTTTGAGCAGCTTGCTGAAGCTATTTTGGTTTGGTACACTGTGTGACATGATAAAAAAGTATTTCCATTTATACAGCTATTGAGAAATCTCATCAAGAGTCACCATCATTTTTGAAGAGGGGGACTGAACATAACAGATTCACATAAAACAGGAATCCCTTTTTAAAAAAAGAGTGGCAGATAAACTTTCAGAAAGATTAGGTTCCAGCTAGTAAATGTCACACATAGAGAGAGGAGAGAGAAAAATGAATTATAAGCAGGTATCATATTATGAGGATACTTCATATTAACAAATACAACAAATAACTTTACCTTATCTTTCCAACATAAGCATTACTTCCTTGAGACAGGTCATCTTCATCAAGCGATATTACATACTCTATGTGAGCCCCATGTCTATATCTTCGTGCAGCCAACAAAAGCTTCCCCATATCCGTGAAGGATGCTGCACCCAAAACTTAAAATTTTCAAGAGTTCAAGGCCTGCTAACTACATATGATGCACTTGCAAAAGCATGAGAATCAAATTAAGAGAAAAAAGAACTGGATGGCCTTACAATTAATGGGTATGTAACACCCAGAGGAAATGTTAATGTTGAAGATTCAACTCACATCCCCTACCTGTCTTCTAAAATATCTGACTCATGCCACTCGAACATAATCAGAGACCCAATCCATAATTGACAACTAAAGGGGGGCAATTCCTCAGATTGTCAGTTCAGTAGATGATGTGAACATATACCATGTTCGCAAATGTGGCCAGTCACATAATGGGTCAGGCTTGGATTGGCTCAATCAGAGCCTGCTTGATTGGTTAATGAGCCTTCTTCAGTACAAGACTAGTAGACTACAAGTCCAAACAGATGCAGATAAATATAATCTGTTTTGCACTTTAGCTCATAAAAGTTACCCTTTGCCAAAAAATGAATTTAAAAAGCACCTCTATCTGTAAGAGTGATGAATGAACAAATGACCACATCATCCTTCCTTTTAAAAAAGCCACCACTCCAGATAAAAAACATAAACTAGTTTCAAAAGATCACTTGGTTCGCTTCAGTGACAAAATTGATTCTATGCAAAAAATTATTTATAAACAAATTTCTATGCATTACATATATTTTAAACATGTGTTTATAAACAAAAAGTAAAATCCACAAAATGCCCCCAACAATCCATAAATAGATGATGCCATTATCTGCTAAGCATCAATACCTATAGCTGCCCATTTTGAAGCAACGGAAAACAACAATTAAAATAAATTTTTAAATCAGATATAAGGAAAAACAAATATATAAAAGTGCTACTTACACGGACTTTGAGCAAGACAAAGGTAAAATGTTGCCCTTTTCTTGTCACGCCTTATGAGACACTGGAGGGGAAATTCTTGGGGTCCTGGCTGCATTTGACATCAAAGCAATAACACCATCAAATCCAAAGTAAAAATTCTTTCCACCTACCAAATATTTACAAGTCCCATGAAATCCATTGAACTGTAAAATTAATAAATCAAAACACCAAGTAACATTACAATTTTCACCTCCCATTTGAAGAGACATATAATTAAAGTATATAACATCCCAGCTTTAAAACACCATGACAAATTTCAATTTTCATCTTCCATTTAACCAGTCAAAAGTATCTTTTGTTTCATATCAAAAGACTTTTGTTTTATTTAGAAAAGTGCAAACCAAATTTAAGAAATATGAGAAACATTTCCTTTTCATCCTTACTCTCTCATAGTCCTCCAGATGGATTTTTTTTTTAAACATTTAAAATGTGAATGTGGTTGTGAGAAGAAGAAGAAGAAAAAAAAAAGGAATCTGTAAACTATATGGTTTCTGCAAACTGTGCAACCAGCAATAATATCTGATAGATGCCAACATAAGGAAACGTTAAAAATTAAGGTTACAACAACGAATCCAAGATCCAATATAGAGCATGTTATAAGACAACAAATAGATCTCTAATTTTACAGGATCGGATTTAAAAAAAAAAAACAAGACACAATATTGTATCGATTTTCTCAAATACGAGTTATAGAAACCTTAGAAGAAAATCAATTGACAACCCAACTCTTAGAATCCTAATTAAACAATTTCTAAAACAAAATACCCAAACAAAATATATTAAAACGATTTAAGACCTTCTTGAGGCAAGAAGAGAAGGTGAGTTTCCCACTCTGAAGAGGACTCGGAACGATCTCCCTAGTGATGTCTCGCCAACGCCTGCACACGCACGCGCAAGCCACGACGTTCCTGCGCAGTGGCCACTGGTCCTCACTGGATTCCACTCGCTGTATGATGTCTCCCAGGAGCTCCGGAAGCATGGTGGACCACGAATCGCGGTGCTCGGTCTCGCCAGCGTCGTCACCGCCGCAGGAGACTCTCGGCGAGATTCCGGCGACCGGGACTTGTAGGGCTTCGAATTGCTTGGATTGTTTGGATAAGGGTCGGGTCAATTTGGAGGTACTGCTTCGAAGCAGGGACCTTCTCAGCGACATGTTTCGTGCCCTGGCTGGGCTCTGCCCTCAGTGACAGTCACAGGGAGAGGAGAGTACTAGGTAATTTCGAAGATGTCTTGTAGCAACAAATTTATTCGCTTTCGATAACGTTCGAATTTTTGTCTCCGAGTTGATGACTTGGCAATTTAATGGCGCGTGAAAATGACCTCGTGTCAAATAAAAGTTTATTTTACATAATTCAAAATTTAAGCCCAGTAAAATAACATATGTTTTAATTTTTTTATTATATTTTTATGAAATTTTAGAGTTTATGTTAACTTTTGATTTTTAAACATAATTTTTATTTAATATTAAAACAAATGTAGTTTACAAATAGTGTCATAAAAAACTAAAAAATAAAATAAAATACGCGAGTTAAAAAGTAAAAAAATAATTAAATTTTATTTTATTCTCACACCAAAATAAAAAATAACTTAAATAATTTTTAAAAATAACTGTGTGACTGAGTATTTTAAAAATAAAATTTAAAATTTAATCGTATATTGCAATTGTAAGGGACTTGTGCTTTTGAAATTTAAAAATAAAATTATCTTCCCAAAACAAGATATCAAAGAGGGTCCAAAATAACATACCAAAGACACATATCAAGCACCTCTAATTACAATGATTTTTAAAAATTTGTTCGTTACTAATACTACCACTACCAGATTCATTAATACACCCACGATTAATATATCATTTATAATAATAACAAAATATAAAGTAAATATTGGAATAATATTATTTAAATATAAATATTTATTAGAATTACTCTTTGAAATATAAATATGATATTTGAAAATTAATTTTAAAACAAATATAATAACAAAAATTAAATATAAGTGTTCATTGAAATATTCAGTTTATGTTTTAAAATTATTATTTAAATATTATAAGAAACCATTTTTTATGATACTTTAATAATTTCACATTATATTAAAAATGATAATCATGTCGATTATTTGTATGGGTTTCTCTTATTATTTTATAAAAGAAGGACGCGCTAATGACCATTTATAAGTAGTGCTTGGTGGAGCAGAACAAATTTGAATGTATGTTTGTAATTGTTTGCATGCTCTGATTCAATTCAATTACACCTGTCAGCTCTGTTTTCAATTACATCTATATGCATGTGTGTATACATAATATATATATATATATATATACATACATATATATATATATATATATATATAGCCTAACATGATTTTCATTTTTATTTGTTATGGTATCATATTTGTCTTTGTTCTTGGTTTCTGGTGGGGAAATTATGATTTGCTGGTGCTTCTTTTGGGAGAACAAGGGCTAGAGGCCTCTTCATCAAGTCCTTAATAGAGGTGGTAGGCAAGCAGCACTAGAGTTGGTTTGTCGTGGATTTTGTGTGTATAGGGGAGAATGTTTTTGATGGTTTGTATAGTGATTTGTGAAGTTTTAGTTCTGCAAAAGAAATAAAATAAAAAAATAAAAAATATTTTATTGATTCAATAATTTAATTAAATAATAGCTATAATAAGTATAATTTGATGAAAATCAATTAAAATTAATATAATATTATCACGTGACTTTCCACTCTACACGAATTATATAACATTGATATTTTCTATTAACCTTGCCGCATAGCGCCACGGCCACTTCGTCCGCGCTGCAATAAGATTTTTTGGAAAACAAAAATTTATTTTTAATTTCCCATTTTAAGCGTGCCTCATTTTGACCTAACACTATAAATTCCATCGCATACCCGAAACCCTAATCGCACTTCGGCCATCTCTTGCCAACTGCGCCTCTGCACACACACACACCCAACCACCCAAAATGGTTACCGCAGTCCCCGCCGTCAGGCCCCTGGTCACTGTCCAAACTCTCGATGCCGACATGGCCACCGACGGCTGTAACGCTGTCTCTCTCCCCGACGTCATGACGGCCCCCATCCGCCCCGATGTCGTCAACGAGGTTCACTCGAACATGTCCAAGAACAGCCGCCAGCCCTACGCCGTCAGCAAGAAGGCAGGCCACCAGACCTCCGCCGAGTCGTGGGGCACGGGACGTGCCGTGTCGCGTATCCCCCGCGTCCCCGGCGGCGGCACCCACCGCGCCGGCCAGGGAGCCTTCGGCAACATGTGCCGTGGCGGTCGCATGTTCGCACCGACCAAGATCTGGCGCCGCTGGCACCGTCGGATCAACGTCAACCAGAAGCGCCTCGCCGTCACTTCCGCTATCGCCGCCTCTGCCGTCCCCGCCCTCGTCATGGCTCGCGGGCACAAGATCGAGAAGGTCCCGGAGATTCCCCTCGTGATCGGCGACTCTGCCGAGAGCGTGGAGAAGACATCTGCCGCCATCAATATCCTTAAGCAGATCGGAGCTTACGATGATGCCGAGAAGGCTAAGGACAGCCTCTCGATCCGACCCGGGAAGGGAAAGATGAGGAATCGGAGGTACATATGTCGTAAAGGGCCTCTTGTCGTATACGGAACGGAAGGGTCGAATATCGTGCATGCATTTCGAAACATCACCGGCGTTGAAATCATCCATGTCAGCCGCCTTAATCTCCTGAAGCTTGCTCCTGGTGGACACCTGGGTAGGTTTGTGATCTGGACCAAGTCTGCGTTCGAGAAGCTCGATTCGATATACGGGTCTTTTGACAAGCCTTCGGAGAAGAAGAAGGGTTATGTGCTGCCCAGGGCTAAGATGTCGAACGCTGATTTGACTAGGATCATTAACTCCGATGAGATTCAGTCTGTCGTGAAGCCCATCAAAAAAGAGGTCAAGAGGTCCCAGCTGAAGAAAAACCCATTGAAGAATCTGAATACCCTGCTGAAGCTTAACCCTTATGCAAAAACTGCTAGGAGGATGTCTCTTTTGGCTGAGGCTCAGCGTGTGAAGGCCAAGAAGGAGAAGCTTGACAAGAAGAGGAAATCCGTCTCAAAGGTATATTCTTTTCATATTTTGTTCTTGTGTTTTTATTGGTTGGTTCCCGTTTTCAGCTTATTTTTCCCAGAAAAGATATGAAACCTAACAGTGTAATAAACGGAAATTCTTGTTTTTTAGATGTTAAGCGTCTTTTTTATTCAGTTTTAGTAGGCGATGTATCAGTTAGTCTGTGATTTTGTATTCACTTTGCGTCTACCAGTCTTCATTGTATGAAATACTTATGATTCGGATTTTTTGTAGAGCTAAGTCATTCTGATTCGTAAATGCTATGCCTTTTCATTTGTTTCCCTTAGTTTCTGAACTTTATTGAATTGTCTTTATTTAGCGCTGAACAAAAGAAAAGAATTTACCCGACTGCTTGGTTTTTGAACTGTAGATGAACCTACGTTAAATAAAATTAATCTTGGTATGCATTTACGGCTCCATGGTTTAGAGTGCACTAATTTTTTCCTGAATTGATTCTTGATTAAGCTGTGAAATTTGCCACTCCACTTTAGAAAGCATTATTTGAGACAAGGAACCCAATTTATCTTGAAAGTTCGTTGGTTACTTATTGACTTGCTTTCTTAATCACCAAGATTGTCTATGTACTATAAATGATTGAATATAATTCCATCTCTCAACATCAGTTTTTTATCTATGTTTTGTGGTTTTAATATTTATGAATTTGATGTCTGAATAATGTCGGTTACGTTTAATATATGGTACATATGGTATTGGTTTTAATATTCAAGATGGTGCTCCTGCTCCAGTGTTTTATCTCTTACATTTTGAGTCTTGTTGAAGCAAGCCTTGTACCCTTTATTAAATTGGATAAATAGTTGGGGTTTGGATGTTACATCAATTCTGATGCCCTTGCCTCTGGATGTCTCTATTTATATTATTGTTTGCCTAAGTTGTTTCATCTCCCATACTTACCTTTCGTTTAATCCACAACAGGAGGAAGCAACAGCCATCAAAAACGCAGGCAAGGCATGGTATCAGACGATGATTTCCGACTCTGATTACACTGAATACGATAACTTCTCCAAGTGGCTTGGTGTGACAGAGTGATTTTGTCTCTTTTACGTCCGTGGCTCACTATAATACTTAAGTTTGTTTAATGCAATTTTTGTTGGTCTCTTTTTCGCTGCCTGTTTTCCTAACTTCATGTGGTGGTTGGGTGAGAAGGGAATGTCTTAAATTAAGAAGGTTTCATGCGATGCTTTTATTCCTTTCCGCCATTTTCTTGCCAGATGGATGTGTTCCCTGTTATAGCAGAACTGGCATTATGTTTTTTTTTTTTTTCGTTTTGGTGACACTGGAATGAGTTTATTTAGCATCCGAAAGACAAATTATTGAACTTGGTTTGTAGTGTTATTTGGTTTATATTACATGGATGCTTCAAAAACATCTGTTGCATGTTTATCGTGCTAATATGATCTTTTTTGTTTGGGAAAAATTTTAAATTATATCGAAAATTAGGAATTAACTTACTATTATCCCGGGCTTTCCTCTCTGTACGCTGGTTCTCTCGGCACCTCTTAAAAACTCCCTTGATGTGTTTGCTATCTTCTGTATGTTATGATCAACGGGCTAAATTTATAATTTCAAAGTTCAGGAACCCGTACAAAAGCATCACAAGTTCACGATCTCCTCCTGGTTGTGGTATTGTCCTTCTGCAATTACAATCCTAGTTTGCGGTTTTCAATCTCTGCATTCGATTCGCCCTTTCTGTTTCTGTTGACCCCTTTTGAGTAAGTGTTTCCTTTGTATGTTTGGCTAAAATTTTAATTTTGAAGTTTCTGAAACCCAAAAAGATAAGCACAAATGAACGATTTTAATTTTGTTGTTGAAGCGTGTTGCCTTGTGCGACTACTCTTGTAATGCATCCTTGAGAAGTTGCGGTCTCGTGCCATGGTGCTGCCAAATAGTGGGCATTCGATCGTCTTCCGGGATCATGCACATTGCTTTATGCTTCCCAGGTCAAGTTAGAATTGGACATTAGATCATTGTTCTACATTTATAGTGGACATTCGATCCTTGAGAAGATGCGGCTCGGCAGGCAGAGGAATGCAAGCTTTTGGTGGATAGCAGGGTGAAAGATTACTAAATAATTTTAATAGACGAGTAGGATATATTAGGTAATGCATAATATGTATCCAAGATATACAGGAATTTGTTCGAGGCCCTTATTTTATTTATTTTCCATTTTACTACCGATCATTATTTAATTCTTTTAACTCAAATAATTCACTTAAAATTAAGAAAACAAGTTAAAATCAACAACCTTGTATTATTGAATATATTATCATTACGATATTATTAACAATAACGAGATATTATTTAATTTCGCTATCTCAAATACAAGTACTTACACGAGCGGGATGAAAACTTCTCCACTACCATTAATGTCGTTGAGTGATTGTAGTAGGCGGGGATCAAAGTTTGCATGGCACGGTAGCGATCATTCGCTTGATGATTGCCTTGTGCTAGTGTTAGACTCTTGATTAGAATCTCTATGTGAAGAAAAACCAACAAAAAACTAATAAAATAAAAAATGAAGGAAAATTAAAATAATAAAATTAATGATAAAATAATATTAACTAGTGAAATTTGATTTAATAAATTTGATCAGTTATTTATTACAATCCCAAATTTACTCTAACTTTATTGAGTCATTGTAACTTGTGAGAGTATTGTTTACATTTTAGCTACCTTTTAGCTATGCTTTACCTTTGTTGAGCCACTACTAGTCGTTATGATAATTTATAATTTATTAATAAAATTCAATAAGACTTTTATTTTACTCATTTTGTTAAGACCTGTCTAGATAATAATTTATATTAAAAACTATTTTTGAATGAACTAATATTTATATATGGAAAATATATAATACAACCAATTTTAAAGACTGGGCTATATTTTATTATATTATAAAAGACGTGGTTACGCATAAGCATCATTTATGAGTATACCATACTACTCTTCAATAATACTAATCTTCAATAGTCTCTTTTTGACTGCAATGATAAATTTATATATTTTATTAGAGTAATATTAGAGTTTTTTTTTTTTACAGTTAGACTGGTATAGTTTGCCCGTTAACTGAGTCCTAAATTATACATTAACTTTTTTAATATATATATATATATGTAAATATATTAATACCAAAATATGTTCGCTTAATTATATACCATATTGCCATGGTCGGTCGTGACCAGCAGCCCATTAATTGTTTCGATCCAGTTTCAACTTTCAAATGGCATTTAGTACATACATAGATAGAAGCAAAATTTTGTGATATTTAAATGCTGAAATCTATGTTCGAAAGGTCAAATCCAAACGTTCTTTTGATTCCTTAGACTGGGAAAAGCTAAAGCGTGGCAAAACAGTTACTCTATCCCAATTTATTATCACCTCAGACTCTGTCACTGTCAGTACCCAATTTAGCATTCTTACAGGGCTTCTTCTTCCACTGCCCACCTCATTACTCTCTCTCTCTCTCTCTTGCAATGTCCACCCCCGACGAGCTTTCTTGGACAACTTCGTCCTCGGGGACTTACAATATTGATCTGCCTGGTTCAAGCATTCAATTAGTTCCGAAATCAGTATCAGACAGGCTTCTCGGCAAATTTTTTGATGCATCCAAGTTCGACTTCGACTATGAACAGAGTAGCCTATGGTCTCCGATTCTTCAGCCAACCTTCCTTATTACCACCACCTTGCCGCCTTCGCCGGTGCTTGCTAATATATGCTCTCCTGACAAAATGCATGCAAAGCTTAGGAGCACGAGAAGGGTGTTCACGTCAATCGGAAGGCGCATTGCCTGCTTTAGAGTACGTGCCTAATTAAGAAGCAGTGTAGTGTATATATATATTTCTATACGCAATTACTTCGCATGCTCCTGGAATTTAATATGTATTGGCATAGCTAAATGATGCTTGGATGGTGTTTCTTAATTTGCAGGGTTTCTGGCACTTTTGAAGAGACCAATTATAACGCCAATGGCATTGGGATACACATGATTCTTCTTTTTCTTCTTCTTCTTCAAGGCAAGCTGTTAAGTGTGTAAGGGGGGGGAGGACTCCCTTACACATTTGACGTATCTAAGTATTGTAATGTATCTGATTATTTGCAGTTGTATGCATCTCAATTTTTTAATGGATAATTGGAATATATATAATATATAAGGGAGATCAAACTCGAAAATTGTCCAAGATATATGGATTGTGATACAAACCTTTGCTCTTGTTGCACATTTTTTATTTTGAGTAACATATAGAGTTCATCAGAGTCGATGAGAAGTATATTAGGGTGAAATGAACATACAAAATAAAGGGGGAAGATGAGAAGAAGAAGAAGAAGAATGCAACCAGAGGCTGCAAAAAAAAAAAAAAAAAGCTAACCAGAGGCTATAAAACAAGAGAATTTACCAATGAAATTAAATCCGTACGTTACAAATGCACTTAACGGCTTGCTGCAGTGCATGCAAGCCAAAGGGTGAGGCAGCTGGGTCCTCACTCTTCGATTTGCCAAAGCGTGCAGACATGTTTGTTTTTGTATCTCTGAAGATTTCAACAGTCGGTAGCTATTATATATATATATATATAGGTATATATATATTTAATTAAAAACCTTTTTTCTCCTTTATATGAAAACGGCACCTGCCCGTTATTACTGCCAAAGACGAATCAGATGCTTTAATTTGTGTTTTGTAGACATCCAATTGCAAACACCACCCTAACCACTGCTTTGAGCTGTTCTTTTAAAGCGCGCTAGTTTCGTACGCGGGAGGGAATGGAATCAACCAAAGATTGGTGTACGCGGCAGCTGCAGCTCCTTCTCGACCCGGGCTTACAAAACTATTGGGTCCTGAATTCCTCCTCTATGGTTTCCTGCAACTCACAAACGCGTTTTAAAAAAAAAAAAAACAAAACAAAACAGTAAGGTAGTACTAAATTAATAATCGAGATATTCTAGCGGCCATTTCCTGAAAGTGGAAATGTGATTCAAAGAATAATTCAGTTCTGACAATTTCATGTGAGCCTTCAAACCAGGAGGGAGGCATTCAAAAAACTGAATAAGGGCAGTGAGAACCCATAAAGAAGCTCAGTACAAGTTTGTTAACTTTGTTAACCTTCACTATTTTTTCTGGTTGAATTAGTAAGCAGAAAAAATAGTGAAGGCAATTCAAACATTAGCTTCCAATCTTACCCAGAAGTTCCTCAGCAGCTCAGAAGGTACTATAAGTTACTAGTTTGACATAATAGTAAGACTAAACTACCTTAATGACTTACATCACATAACACTGTTAAGTTCATAGCGCAGGCTAGTCCATTAATGGTAGAAATTTGAATTTTCATTGATCTTGGTTTATTCTTTTCACACATAAAGTTGGTGCAATTTAAACAAAGCATGGTCAATATTAACAATATTTCTAGTGATTATGCAAATATTTTGTCTGCATCTTCACATTTGGGGTTTCAAGTTGCACACTCAAAGACCTCGCCACAAGAGTTGTTGACCTGCATTTATTTATGTTGTTTCGTGTTGCTTTTCCCTCTCTTTTATCATTTTAAATATTAATACAACAGTAAAATATCTACACAATTAAGACTGTTTATTAAATTTTAATTGTTGAAGTTTATTATTATCTTAACATTAAAATAAAAACTTTAAATTGTCAATAATGCCCATACAATAATATTTTATTTGTAAAACAACCTTGTGCATTCCTATTGTTTTTTTCAGAAAAAAAAGTACTGATGTTTTTTTAAAAGAAAAAATTATATTTTTTTGATATAAATTTTGATTTCTATATTATTACAATTGGTGTTGAATTGTAATTTAAAAATAATAAGAGAGAATTCTGTTTTCAAAAAATAAAAAATTTTAAAAATTGAGTTAAAACAATATTTAATGAATTTAAGTAATAAAAATTAAAAGATAAGAAAAAAATTTAAAAGTAATATAATTTAAATTTAAATTTAAAAAATAGTTTTACTTAAAAAAAAAGTTATAATTTAATATTTAAAAATTTTATTTTCAAAAAATATATTATTATTAAATTCAAACAAACCAACATAAATAAAATGCTTAGAACAACAGAATCAAATGCTTGGGGTTTGGTGGGATCCCACACTGAAGTGAGTTCTGGTCTTCTGGATCTGCTCCCACGGCGTGGCACCAAAAATGTTGAAATTGAAGAGGCCAAAATCAGACGCGGTGGACACGCCCTTCAGACTCGCCTCCCTCCTCCGTCTCGAGAAGAACCCCACCCTTGCCCTCCACCTCTTCCTCAACCCCAAACCCAAACTCAAACCCTTCCGCTACACCCTTCGCTGCTACGATCTCATCATCTCCAAGCTTGGTCGCGCCAAAATGTTCCCCGAAATGGACCAGGTTCTTCGCCAGCTCAAGCGCGAGACTAGCTTCGCTCCCACCGAGGTCATCTTCTGCAACATCATCGCCTTCTACGCCCGTGCCCGCCTTCCCCACCGCTCCCTCCAGGTGTTCGACGAAATGCCTTCCTTTCGCTGCCCAAGACGGGTCAAATCTGTGAACTCCCTCCTCAACGCGCTTCTCATCTGTCGCGACTTCCAGAGATTGAGGGAGGTTTTTCTGGGTATGAATCGGTATTCGAAACCCGATACGTGCACGTACAATGTGTTGATAAATGCTTGCTGTGCCAGGGGGTCTCTGAGGGACGCATGGAACGTGTTTGGCGTGATGCTGAGGAGAGGTGTTCCGTTAACCTCTACAACGTTTGCGACTCTGATCGCACGGCTTTGCGATAAGTCTAAGCTAGAGGTAGCGTTTAGGTTGAAGCACAGTATGGACAAAGTATTTAGAGTGAGTCCTACTGCTTTTGTATATACTTCGTTGATGAAGGGGCTTTGTAAGGCTAACAACGTGGATCTGGCTTTCAAGCTTAAGGAGGAAATGTTGGAACGTAGACTTGATTTGGATTCGGCTGTGTATTCCACTTTGATCAGTGGGCTGTTCAAGGCTGGGAGGAAGGGAGAGGTTCGTGGGGTTTTGGAAGAAATGAGAACAAGTGGGTGCAAATGTGACACAGTGACTTACAATGCATTGGTTCATGGATATTGCATGGAGAAGGATTTCGAATCAGCCTGTCGCCTGCTGGATGATATGGGGGGTGGTGGGTGTAAGCCCGATGTTGTTGGCTTTAATATACTTATTGGCGGTTATTGTCAGGCGGGAAAGCTGAAAGAGGCGAGAAAATTATTTGATGCTATGCCGAGACGGGGTTGCACTCCCGATGTGGTGACCTACCGCACGCTTTTTAGGGGGCATGTTGATGGAATGCAGTTCAGTGAGGCAGCGTTAGTTTTGGGTGAGATGCTTTTCAGGGGTTATGCCCCTCATTCTGTAAATGTTAGTAAGTTTGTTGATGGCTTGCGTCGTAGAGGTAATATGGATTTGTTATGGTCGCATCTGTACAATCTAGTGGAAAAGAATGTTATTGATGTAAAGGCATGGGAAAATTTGATATCTACCGTCTGTAAAAATGACGTGCCATCAAAATCCCTTGAAAATATAGGCATGTGATCGTTCTGTAAACTTGTACTGCACGTTCAATTTGTTACCCTATATTCTCGCACACCCCTGCTGTTGTGAAACAGAGAGCGAACGGGTGATCTTCTGAATGCGGAGTGTGACTCGTTCACATAGCCTTCTATAATTTAATATTTATTCATGAAATAGTTGTTGGATGATTTAATTTGAATGTCATGAAAGAGTTGGTGTAGGGGATGCTTTTAAAGGAAGAAGCTGGCAAAGGTTGGTGCGTAGTCTGCAAACATAGAATTTGGCCAATATTGATTCATTTTATATGGATGAGTAGATGACTTTTGAAGCAGGTCTTAACGATAACAGATCATACATTTAATTAGCTGTTAATGATTTGATTATTATTATTTTTTTGTTCATGGTGGAACCGTATAACAGATCATGCATTTGGGTCACGGTGGAATATCTATATCGGGTTTGAAGAATGAAGATATTGAGGACAATCACTGTCCAGGAATTACAGTTGCAGGGATAAGCATGCGTCATAACAGATCATGCATTTAGCTCGTGCAATACTCTAGACTAGCTGGTCACGGGCCCATAAAAACAGGAGGTTCGCTTGCAGTTTCGAAAAGATATGAGCTCGTGTAATTTCACTAATTTGTCGCTACAACAAGAAATACGAGCGACGGTCGGTCGTCAACTGCAACCCCCAACTCATCCAGTGAATTTAAACGATTGTGTTCTCCGGGACATTTGCTGCAGGCATGCATTGAAATGATGACATCAGTGGAAAATAGGGTGGTTTTGTCCACGTGCAAATCCGTCTGATGTCGCTAAATGCTCTGCAATTTTAGAGCCTCCCTCTAGAAGAAGGCATCATCATCGCACGCGCGTCATCAAGAAAACCTCAAGATACTCTTCTCTAATTTACCATCGAATTTTCCAATCCCCGCTGGTAGCATGGGATTAGGACCATTAGGTGAAGATGTCTAGCAAGAACAGTGGCCTGTTGGTCGAGGATTTGAGAACAACAAACATTACTGTCTTACCTGCGCTCATCTTCCTGGAATTTCACGCCGCCCATGTAGATGTTGGGGCCTAAAAGCGTCTTTGCCATTATTACTAAATAGAAGCGTCCTGAAATGTTTAACTACTTCACCGCATTCCTAAATTGCCATTCGGGTTTACTCTCTTCAAATGTTCTGGTTTTTCATGTAGATGTGAATGGAGCTCTCTAATTTCATGTTAAATTAAAATACATTTTCCATTTAAAGAAAACAAACAAACATTAACATTACCCTATGAGGTTCACCCTAGTCGTGCTTGTGATGGGTGAAATTATTTGGACATAGAAAAGGAAAATTTTAAGTTATATATATATATATATATATATATAAACAGAGAACATGCTTGTTTTGTTTTCTTCTTTAATTTGGTGCTGTTTCAGTCATGACGGACAACCATCACCCTCGAGTAGGAAAAGGAATATAGACTAACGAAAATTCAAAACAGCCAACCGTTCTGAACACGGCTATTATCGTTTTCAACTTATTAGAACCACCAACCCAAACACCCACTTATTATGAATTGATGACAACGAAGTCAATAATTAAAAACAAGGAAGCAACTTACAAACCCATCCAGAAGCTTGAGCGCTCCTCTCTCTAAGACTAAAGTAGTGTCCTCTTTTCTTCTTTTAAATCTAACTCGTATTGCCAAGGCCTGAACACATAATATGCGCCCACAAGAGCAACGAGAACTTGGATCACAACAAACTACGAGTAGACACAGAAATCGTTAATATACATAACAAAAACACGGCCAGCAAATTGCCTTATCTCAGTCAGACAGCTAGCTAGTATTCACAAACGATGTGACCAACAATGACACAGATAGTTCTCTCTCTCTCTCTATATTTTTTAAGCATTCAACACAGTCCAGGAACCACCAGTCCTACCCAAAGTGGCCACGCTACCAGAAAGGAGACCAAAAAAAAAAAAAAAAAACAGAAGCCCGTGTGAGCAGGCAGCACAATGCCAAGTTTCTAATCCCCTAAGGCCGAGGCTGAGGCTGAGACGCTGAAACTGGTGAGAGATACACCTGACACCGTATCAGAGTTTTACCGATCCTGAATCCCGGAATTACAGTGAACCCCACTTCCAGGCCAGACTCCTCCGGTAAGTCAAACTCCGGAGAAGCATCGGCCACGCTCTCCATGTAAACCTCCGAAAATCGGCATTTCCTCCGCAACCGGAAGATTTCGGCGGCGGGCTCAAAGGAGAAGGACAGGCAATGGAGGAGCCAAACCCACTTCGCCATTTCTGCAAAGGACATGAAGAACCTCGTCTCCGGGAACTCGCCGGCGTTCACGAGGTTTCGCTGGTGCAGGCTGCCGAACAGGGAGGACTCCATCTTCGGGTGGGTCAGCTGCAGGTACTTGACCCGGCAAAATCTGGCAAATCCGGATTTGGGATTGCCGGAGAGGAACTCCATGGGCTTCGCCGACTTCAGCTCCACGAACCTGTCGAAGAAGAAACGCCGCCGCTTGTTGGGGTCCGGCGGGGATTCAACGGGCAGAGAAAAATCAGGGCGACAGAAACCGTCAAACATTTCGCGGGAAACAAACGCTTGGAATGCGAAACGGCGGTGGTGGTCGGACACGAGTAGGGCGCCTGGTTCGATGGCAGAGGCGGCCAAGCCCAAATCCCAGTGAGCATATTCCATCTCGTCCATCATCAGCCTCACGTGGCTTTGGATGCCTTTCACCGCGTGCCGGAGAAGGGTGACGAAATGCGTGGGGTTTAGCCCCGAGAGATGGAGACGGTCCATGGTAGACAGTAGCCCGCTCGGATTCAATCTCTTTTCCAGCATCCTATTTTGCTTGTCGGACTCCTCCAATTTCTCCCTCAGCAAAACCATCTCCGACTCCTTGAGCTTCAGCTGAGACTCCAGCTTCTTCCCCATGACCTCAAACGAACTCAACATCCCCTTCTGCTCCTGAATCTCTGCCGCGAGCAGGGACACCTCCGGTTCCGAATCGAACTGCCGCTTGATAAAACACTGCTTCAGCTCCGACAGGCTCCGCAGCTCCGAGACCACCATTTCGTCAGCCGACTGTATCTCCTCCGCGTCGTACGGGGACTGCGCCGCCTGCAGCTGCGCGTAAGCTGCTTTTATGCAGGAAATGTTTGCGAATAGCTTTGCGAGGACAGCCTCCATGGCCGCTCGGTTCTGGGCCTTCTCATCCTCGTCCTGCGACAGGGACTGAGCTCCGGCCGGGGCCCGCTCATCCTTTGTTTTCCCGGCGAAAGCGTTCCGGCGCCGGAAAACCTTGGCGAAAGCGCGTGACAGCTTACTCTTGCCACCGGGCCTCACCGCCGCTGGCTTAACCGGAGAAAACATTGCCGGTGACGTGAAACCAGATGTTTACCGATTACCAAACTGTGGCGACGATCCAGGAATGGTCTTCCGTGGGGGTGGGGTTATTCAACTTCTTCACTGATTTAGAGTGATGAAGAATAATTGTTTGGTGGGGTGTAGTACAGGGGTAGAGGACAGCAATGATGTGGTCTCGCTCTGAAAAGAGAGAAGAGAGAGAGAAAAGCAACGTGCCTATGATGCCAAGGTCGAGGTCTTTAACACGACAGGTCTACCATACGATCCGAATTAAATATAAAAACAAAAGCAATCAACAACAAAGCAGTGACGAACCTAAATTAATAAAATCAGAGGATCCGAGAAGAGAAAATATGGTATAAACCAAATCAAAAAAAAAAAAAAAAACGTACGACCTCAACGACGAGACACGCACAGAGGAGGAAGAAGAAAAAGACATGAACAGCAGGGAAGAAGCCAACAAAACGCGTCTTGATCGAAGCAAAAACATCGTATCAAATGTAATAACTTAATACTAATTATAAATAAATAAATATATAATAAATAAACTACCTCGAGCACATGACACGCTAATAGACGCGTCTTGATTGAAGCATTCAACAGTGTCAAACTTTCATTTCTTCCACGAATAATAATAGTTATATGCTCCTGCATAAAAATTAGGTGAGAAATGAAGCAGAGAGATTACTAATACTTTTGGGGAATGAGCAGGTAGTAATTTTATTTAATTAACTGCGCATTTAAAACTAGTTGTCCTTTTAAAGTTAGTAATAAATGTAAAAAAAAAAAAAGAGGGAAAAAAAGGCTCAGCTAGCTGGCTCCTACCAATACATGGTACATACTAAAAGCATAAAATAATACGTATGAATGCTAAGGTCAAGTATCATAGTCTCATATTAATGCAACCCAAGAGTAGTGCATACTGCATAGTATAATATTTTATATTTAACTTTACATTGAACTTTTATTTAAATGATAGTGGACTCTTAATTTATAAATATATATAATATAAATAATTAAATACAAATTTAAGGATTTATATTAAAATTATTACATGATACAAATGTTATTATTATGGTGTTATATGGATCCCGTGTTTTCTTTTCCTGTTGTTATTATTATGCCAAAGCTTCCCTCATAATACATAGTACATATACTAAAAGCATAAAACAATACGTATGAATGCAAGGTCGGTTCACATTATATGGTATCACATTCATGCCATACCAAAGTATTGCATGTATAATAATAATTTTAATATTAAATACAAAGTCAAGGGTCTAGATTAAAAATATTACACCAATACACCATAAATTACTTTTGGTTGTTATATGGATACCATGTTTTCTACGAACTGTTTTTTGGTTGCTATGGAAAAACCACGAAAAAACAGGAAAAAAGATAATATATTTTTTCCCGTTTATCAAGGATATAAATATAAGCTGATTATTTTTATGATAATTAAAATGATTAACTTTTTATTAAAAAGTGTTAGAATTACAAAATTATTTTTTCACATACTTCACGTATGTAATTAAATTTGATAATTATAATAAAATTTATAGTTAATATATAAACTTTAAATATAAATTATTTTTATATAAATAAAATTATTAAAATATTTATATATTTCATTATTAATATCGATGGAGCACTAATAACAAGTTTTTTTATGAAAAGTTATTTTTTTTTAGAAAAAAAAAATCATTCCACTTTATATTTAATTTTCTTCGAAAATATTATAATTTTTTTTTAAAAAAAATATTAACATTTCTTTTTTATTGTTAAATTTTTAAAAAATATATTTTAAAACCTATTTTATGTTATGATCATCCAGAAGTTTCCCTTTCTTTTCCTACTGTTGTTTGTAACCAGCCTTATATATGTGCGTGCGTGGAGAGGCAAAAAGATGGACCCCACCACCACAGAATGGTGATTTGAATTCGTCTCTTTTTTAGGGGCTTTTTTTAATGTAGCAAAATCAAGTGGGCCAAACACAAATAAATATATAGATTACGAGTGAGGGGGATGGATATTCGCACCCCACCCCAACAATACGGCCAATAATAGACTTGGAAATACCTCTCTACCCCGACAAAAAAAATGGCCACAGAACGACACGTGTACGATTCGATGGCACAGAACGCCTGAGCCTCAAATCAAACATGGCCGCGGCTCCACCAGAATATCTGAGTGGCTCGTAAAACAAAAAACAAATCAAATATTCGTTTCAAATACGGCGATTTTACCCACAATAAAAATAACGTCACACCTTGAGCCTTGAGGGGTCTATAAATTACATTTTTCAAAAAATATGATATTAAATTTTTATATATAGCATATATTGACAATTAAATTTTTCAAAAAAATATAATATTACATGTAAGAATGTAATAAACCCCCTTTTTCATCTGAGCTGAAATATATTTTTCACATTTTTATGTAGTTATATATTATATAAAATATTTTATTTAATATCTATACAATAATACTAATACCAAAAAAAATATTTTTAAAATTTAAAATATGAATAAAATTAAAGTATTATTTTTTTATTTAAATTTAAAATTTTAAAACTATTATAAAATAATAAATTTAAATTATTAAAATATAATGTGCAAGCGATTAAAATACTGATAAAAAAAAAATCAAAAACTATAAAATTTCCACAGCGCGCGAGGGGTGGGTATTTGTAACAATCTCCTCCGTGATAATTGGTTTGGAGGGACCGAAAGTTGAGCTGGTAGCCATGAAGCGTCCGCGCGTGGGAAACTGTCACCGTGTCGGTCCCACTTGTCCCGCTCTAATTGGCTGCAGTCGCCAGACTGTCACCGTTGAAAACGACAACGACGACGGTGACAAGTCTTTTTCTATTGTCCTTTCGATGAACTCGAGCATTTTTAATAAAGAAATGTTTTTTTAAAGAAAAATATTATTAATATTACACTTGCGCTGCTGCCAGATAAAAAAACATTTTGTGATTGTTATTAAAATAAATTTTAATTTTTATATTTTATTTTTAAAATTATGTTGAAGTTTGTATTAAATTATAATTTAAAAATAATTTATATCTAGTAGTAGTGGAGAAAGTGGAGAGAATGAGTTTTAAAAAAGCATGTATTTTATTAAAATTAAGTTTAAAAATATTTATTTTACCCAAGTAATAAAATTAAATAAAATAAAAGTCTTTCAACATAATTAAATTTGAATTAAATTAGAAATTAAAACCCAAAAAAACCATAAATCTTCCATCTATTTCAGCTTTTATGAGAGCTCAGTTTGTAGCATGGGACTATAAACTAGAGCATTTAGTAGGGCGGTGCTGGCTTATTGATGCCTAAACCACATGGTAGGGTAGGTAATATGACTAATCATAGAATTTCAAGTGCCGTCATTAATATAATTAACCCGAAGAATCAGCAACTCAATCATCAGTATGCCAACGGCTCCTCCTCCAACGTGCAGCTAAATTGTGAATTAACAGAAACAAGTTTGGTAGTCTGCAAATAGAATTTTGCTAACCGTCACTTCACTTCTATTGGCCACGGCGCAAATTGCAATCGTGTTCGTGTATAATAATCAATCAGTGCAAGTGCAAGTGCAAGTGCAAGGCAAGCCGATAATTTTACTGTTGTTCAATCTATTCGGGGATGCCACATCAACCCACTCACAAAAGGAAGCCTGCTGCACCTTTTTTTTTTTATGCGAGACTAAATTCAATATCAGCCTTCATATCATATCATGGAAGCCAACTGGTGGCTGATAAATTATTGCAGATTTTTGAAAAACAAAAAACAAAAAACTTGGATGATGTTGCGATCTCATTAAGATTATGGTGAGGCAGTGAGATACGCTACCTCCCTCTACACACCAAAGTTTTAATTTCTATTTGACAATTTGAGCATCCCTATCAAAATATTAAAAGTTTAATTAAATTTTAAAAAAATCAAAAATTCCAGTCTTGAAATTTTAAATAATCATAATTTTTTACTTGTTTGTTTCCACGACATTTTTGAATGTTTCAAATATATATATATATATATTACTAAAATTGGCACATTCAATGCAAAAGAAACCTGCAAAGCACTCCTTCCTTTCCCTAGAGAATGTAAACATAAATCCAACCCAAAACCCTTTATAATAAGAGAAAATATATGGCATCATTTTCGTATTAAATTAGTGACCAATTATCTACTAATCACACATGACACGTTTGCAAAGACTTTATCTAATATTTCTCTTATAATAATCCAATATCGAAGAGGGAAAAAAATTATCCAACAGCATAGGAACTCTTTTATTTTTTATTGTAATATTAGACTCTACTTGAACCTGTCAGTTAAAATCGGATTACCATTTCTATTATTTATTCCACAGGGGTAGGGCACACTGCAGCAAATCGAAGAAATGAAGGAACAAGTAAAAACCCTGCAAGCAAATCTTTAATGTAGATTTGTCTTTTCTCCTAGGTTTGAAAGCACAAAAACACAACAAGACTGCCCTAAAACTGAGTTTCTTGGCGCATAAACGATAACCTAAATTCTTATATCCACACAAAATCTATTATTGGGGGGCTCATTGGTTCCACAGGAGACACCTACAGGTCAAAAACCAAAGAAACCAAGCTCCGTAGCTCTTTCCTTCTCAAATGTCTCAAAATACTGATAAATTATTGTTACCGCAAGAAGAATTCCTGTCCCTGAACCAATTGCCCCCATGAAATCAGCCAACACAGTAAGTGCACCAATGCACATCCCTCCAAAGGCTGCTGCTGTGGGTATGTAGCGGTTCAGCTCCTTCTGTAAATTCGCTTCCCGGTGTCCAGGCATCACCATTTGTTGTTCCTGCAAACATAAGCTTGGTTTAGAAATCAGACGCCACCAACTGAACTGGCAGTGAAATGGGGGTAAAATAGAACATCATCGCATTATAAAAATGTAATCTAGCATTTCAATAACCAAATCGAACCCAAATAGAATAGTGAGCCTAGCAATAATTTATTTAATTGGAGACCTCGGCAGCAAACCAATAATAACCCAGAGAAACAAAAAATTTGCTTGCTGCAGCCTCTTTTACAGTGTGCTTGCCTTGGGCACGTAAGCAGGTAATGTAAGCAGTTCAAAAACAACAAAACCAAAGGGCAACACAGTATTCACACCTTAAGTTGTTTGGCCACATCTCTAGCAGAAGATCCAGAAACCTCTATCCAAGTTTTTGAAAACAAAGCACAGGCTGACAACATGAAAACAATATAGAATAGAGCATGGAATGGATTGGCTGCCATATCTGCTAAGCTGCAAATCATTCATTATTTAGTTGTCAATGAGAATGTTCTCAGCAAAACAGTGAAATATAATTATAGTGGCAGAGCAACCGATTTTGGCTTCCAAAATACTCAAAGACGTGAAACAATATTAGAAAAATAAGAAAGTGGTGGATCTATTCACCTGGAAGGTGCAGTTATGTAATATGCCAGACCACCAACAGGGACAGATTGCCCAGAATATTCAGATTCCTTCCACTTACCCAAAAGATTCACAAGGAAATTTCCACTGTATCTTCGGTACAACAACTACAAAATTGCAAATATAAAGAAAATTAGATAAAATAAATACATACACAAAGTGTGCTAACCTGCACCATAAAAAATTGGTAACGTACCTGAGAAATAAAGTAGAGATTGGAGACAAGGGCAGACTGCAGAATAATAGGCATGTTAGATGTGTAGAACAACTTGATCGGGTATGATCCCTGTTGTCCGCGAGAATTCTTTGATCTCACAGGTAAAACCACACGGAACCCTTGAAAGTAGATAACAATGAGGAAAACCAAGATTGTTGCAAGCAAATTTGTCACATTTGGAAGATTCTGCCGGTAGAAAGCCTCACGCAGTGCTCGGACCTTATCGGTTCGAGTTATTAGTAGATGAAACAAAGCAATGACAGCACCTTCAAACTCAGCACCACGCCCACTATTAATTGTTGTGGGGCTAAAGGCTTTCCAAATGATGGTCTCACTGCAATTTAATGACAAAATTTTCAATTTAGATTGCTGTAGCAACGGCTAAGTGTTAAGTATAAACTGTTGATACCTTTGACGCAACATAAGACATAATATTGAGTATTTATCAGCATGAGGACAGAAACAAAGCAACTCACCAGATATTTGTTGCTATGAAAAGTGAAATACCAGAGCCAAGACCATATCCTTTCTGAAGAAGTTCATCCAAACATATAACAATGATACCAGCAAAGCAGAGCTGGACAATGATGAGGATGGCATTTCCAACTCCAAGTTGGCTGACACTGCCATACATCCCTGAGAGGACATATGCAACGGCCTGACCAACAGCTATCAAAATACCCAATAACTTCTGTGCACCATTTCTGATACAAGAAACAGCACACCAAAGCTAATAAATAAACTTAATAAAACAAAAAAAAACATGTGAATATTATATTAACAAAAAAAAATGTGCATTTTATATTAAGCTGCAGTAAGGTGAGCTTGGGGGAAAAAATGACTTGAGCAACTTACAATAGTGCGCGATCCTCACGTACATTGTTGTCAACTTCAATGATCTTAGACCCAGCAAGCAGTTGCATCACTAATCCAGATGTTACTATCGGGGTTATCCCAAGCTCCATAACAGTACCACGGCTTGAAGCAAGAATCACACGCATCCAGTAGAATGGATCTGCCCCCGTAGTGGAGTGTATGCCATACAAAGGAAGCTGACTACATACGAGAAAGATGAAAAGCGATATTACAGTGTATATAACTTTTTCTCTGAAAGGAACTTTCCTGTCTGCACTTTGGACTTCGGGCAAAAATGAAAGGAATGGCCTGACGAGATGAAGCACTCGAAATCCACTTCCCATTTTATTTCGTCCCACTTAACCCAAATAATTCTGCAACATTTAAAAAATAAAGTTAAATAATCGATGTTTCAAAATAGATAAATTAGATTTCATAGGATTTACAAAAGCACTTGATAACTTAAGCCAAGTTATCAAGTGCAAGTATATGGTTGTAATTCTACAATTGTTGGTACCCTAATTGGAGAGTCTGGCTGGGCTTACAGCACAAATCTTTAGGTCTAAATGGCCTTCCGTTCTTGCACGGAAAAATAGCCCCCCCCTTTTTTTTCAGGAATTAGATTAATTTCATAAGCTGGCCTGATAAAATTTTAAATCAAATTGGTAGTTTAGTTGCACACATGCACGATATACGCATAAACGTACATACACATGCATATGAAAACCAACAAATTAATCAAACCAAAGAATCAGACTGATACAAAAGTATAGACTTTAAGAATATTAAATTCATGCCCAACAAATCTCAGATTGATTTGAATTCCTTATGTGACCAAATAATATTATAGATCAACCAGTAAATCAGAGAGCTATATAGCTTAAACCCTAAAAATCTCTCTCCCTCTCTCCCTCTCTCCCCCTCTCTCTCTCTCTACCATTTTACGATCTAATTCTATGAATAACAAAAATCAAAAACAAAATCGGTTCATTGGTCAAGTGGTCAACAGCTCTATGAGAGAAATAGAGAGGGGCGGGGGTGTCATCATACCTGATTGGGGGTGGGGGGCGCGCGCGGCGGCGACGACGGCGGGTCGTGGGGATATTTGTAGTTAGGTCCCTCGTCATACATATTTGGTCGGAGAGGGACCGAAAGTTGAGGTGGGAGCCATTAAGCGTCCGCGTGGCAACTGTCGATCGTGTCAGTCCCACCTGTCTTGCCATTATTGGCTGTAGTAGTCGCCATACTGTCACCGGTGGCAAGTCTTTTTTGTATTTTTTTAAATTGCTTTTTATTAATATTACTGCAACTGACACTTTGGATGAACTTGGTAATTAATTTATAATAACATAACGTAATATAATTAGTTATTCAATTACTAGTGTCATCATTATTCACCTAGCAACTCCATATTGAGTCAGCGTACGTCACATCTAATTGGCCCAGTGAATTATTGTTTTCTGTTTGTCATTCATCGCCTCGGTAATAACCTAAAAAAACGTCCCAACTTTCCCGTTGACGAACATGATTTGGTGGGGAACGTCTCCTCTCCCAACTGTTTTTGTATTATTATGTACAAAAAATCAAGCCCGCGTAAAATAAAAGTTGGTAAGAGAAATTTAATAAACTATTATTTGATATTATATGTGCATCATTTTATTGTGTTTTTTTATTTCTAAACATTTTATAGCAATTTCAATACAACGGATTGTAATAATCTTATCTATAATTATCAAAACTCAAGCACACAAATTGTGTACGATTTTCTTAAAAAATAACTATTATAGCCAACCTTAAGTTCAAAAACCTCATAAAATGAAATGTGCTTTTTTAATAAAACCATTAAACAAATAGTTGGCCAACGAAATTGTTACACTATAATAACATTGCATATTTATAAACACATGCGATTTTATTTTCGTTATTAAAAAACATGGCGCCCTTCCAATTTCTTTTTTTTTTTTTAGAGGGGGGGGGGGGGGGGGGGGGGGGGGTTTTTTGTAAGTGCTGTAAAATATGTGTGTGTTTAGTTGTTTTAGAGAATCTTTGGTTTAGATTTTTCTGTTTTCGTTTGTTAAGAAGAGTGATAAATGTTTTCAAGTATATAAAATTAAAATATGAGATTATTCTAATTTCTTTTGTTCTGGTAAGCATGTTTGTGGTAGGGATTGAAATCATGTTTTATAAACGGTTTGGTACTGTTTATTTGTTTCCAAATTATGCTTTTAAACTTCTCTTCTTCAAGTAGTAGTATTTTTTATCAACAAAAAAAACAAAAATGTTTTTTCCTTTTAATCCTTTATGAAAATATTCTTTAGTTGTTTTATTTTGTTTACTCAAAAACAATTATAATATTTTCAAATTAGGCAATCAAGACATATACAACAATTATTGCATATCATGCACATTTTGGGAGTGTTAAATCAATACAAGGCATACATGTATATATAAAAAAAAGACAAACTAAACTTTACGAATCCCTTCAAACTTAGAGGCTCACAACCTTATATTCCTTTAGTTGACTCTCGACAAGGCATTAGGTCCAAACAACAAATAGAGAATGAAAAATTAACAAAAAAAAAAAACCTTGGTTGATTGAAATTATCAAGTTTAAAGTTGATTACCCCTAACTCGTCGCCTTTGTCGATCAAACACATTGAAACTCATCATAGTTGACCAAAATAGGGAATCTTTTAGTTAATCACCTTGATCGACCACACCTCGAGAACCACTAAATCACACCCCTATCAACCACCTTGATCGATCAAAAGCTAACAACACGATGAGAACTCATTGGGTCAACCAAACACTGATCGATTGAACTTTGTACTACCTTAGTTGATCGCTATAGTCGATCAAAACCTAACACATTTAAATCACGCTGGTCAATCATGCGTTGGACCCAATGCCTTTAAGAGAGATTATAAAATTAAATTGTAAAGCCTTAAACATGTGTTATTATACATTCAAAGTTTAAAAAACAATAAAACTCAATAAGAAATTGACATAACAAGGGATTTAAACTAATGTTTAAAACAAATAAGCCATTAAAAATAATTAATAAAAAATGAAAAATAAACCTATTATTACTATTACTATTATTAATTTTTATTAAATATAATAGTATTTTTAAAGCATATATTAATATATGTTTTGCTCATTATTTTATTTACTATACATAGTTGACTCATTTATATTTTATAATTATTAATTTAAAATTATAATTATTACAAATACATATAAAATTTATTATTTTATAACAGAATTAAAATATTTAAAATTAAAATACGAATTTTTAAATTTTAAACTTATTGTTATATGAAATAGCAAAATTAAAATATTAATAACTATTAAAATTTCAATATATTATTCTTATAGTTATAATAAAAATGAGAGGACATTTAAGTAAAATTCTTTTCCCACAGATAGACAATTTCCAAATAAAATCCTCAAATTCACCATTCCCAACGCGCATTGCTGGCGGTGTCACCCACCCTCCTCACGTTTTCTACAAATTTTCTCGTCGGGACAACCGTAATCTTGACTTCCGACATTCGTCCCTCACTCTTCGCTTGTCGCGGAAAAGTTGCCGCAATCTCCGATCTCCGGCGAATATCCAGAGCTCCGACATCAGTCGCTTCTCACTGAGGGTTCAATGAATCGTTTGTTTTGTTCCTAACCGATTAACCAGGACATATAGTTGTGGTCTCTTTGCGTACGAGATAAGCAAATGGGTTGCGCTGGATCGTCTCAGGCTAGAGAAGATGGTGAGAGACTCGATTGGTCTTTCTTCTTTTCTGTTTCCTCGGATTCGTGATTTAGAGGCATAAAACATACTCATTTAGCGATGTTTTTGGGTGCCTATGTTATTTTATTTCAGTTTGTTAATGTTTTCCCCATTCAAATTTTAATGTAATTTGGTTATTTTTTTTTGTTGGATCATCTAATTTAAATTATTAATCAACTTTAGCCAGGAAAATAGCCTAAGAGTGGTTTAATCCAAAGATGATACTTTTCCTTAATATGGTGGGTTTTAAATGCTTTAGGCTTATACTTTATAAGTTTATTTACCTTCCTAGATCACTAGCTTTATATATTGTTGAAGTTATTCACTAAATTAATGGTTTTGGATGCTTTGGGTTATATTTCTCAATTTAATGGTTTCTGAATGATTTGGGTTCATTTACTTGTTTAATTTGCTAATTATGTTTTGAAATAAGGTTTTCTTCTCTAGTTGCGGGCATTTGCATTAAAAACAGTTCATAGATCATGGAAGTTATTCACAAGAGTAATGGCTTTGGATGCTCTGGGTTCGAATTACAAATTGTGTTATGTGCTTATTACTGGCATTGTTGGATGGAAAGCTTAAAATTAAATCCCAAGTTTTATGTAAATTATTATTCGGTTCTAATGTTGCATTTGGATTTTTTTCATGACAGGGACAATGAAAAAGATCCAAAAGCCAAAGCCCTGGAGGCATTCTGAGGCCATAACTACAGACCAACTTATGAAAATGCGTGAGGAATTTTGGGACACTGCTCCTCACTATGGTGGTAGCCAAGGTTGTACGACCATCCCCATTTGTCATTATTAATGTATAATCCATAGTGTTATCGTTACCTAATTATTTTATGTGATGAGACAGGGAAATGTTGGGAACATTAATATGGGTAGGAATTAATTATTTTTTTGAAGGTACACTAATATTTTATTTCATTAATTTTTTTTGTAATTAAGTGATTCTGGAGAAAGCTTTCCTAAGGATGTTTGTTGGGCTAAAAATGGTTTTTTTTAAGAAGTGTGATTATAGTCTCACTTGACAGTTTGTAGTGTTAGCAAATTTCTTAATCAAGGTAATGCCTTTGTATTATTTGCCTAGCAGGTCCCGATGAGATCCTTCGGTGCGACTTAATTTATCTATCATCTTCTTGGCTTTTTCTGTTTGCTTCCAAAATTATTAGTCGTATCTATGTGAAACCTTGGTTCTTGCTTTCCACTTTCTGCTCTCAGTTTGTGGAAACCATCAATGGATTGAGGCACAGAAGAACATAAAACATGTTTAATAGGGGGAAAGCCCATGCTAATTTGGCCATTTGAAAGGTTGAATAATACTTGTGACTGACATATATCAACAATGCATTTAAATTGGTATTGTTATGTGGTCCATTATTGATAATTCAGACTGATACTGCTTAGAATCGATTAAGGCATTTTTTGGGAATCACGTGACCAACTAATCCTAATATTCAACAACTGTTCATTGATTGTGAGTTTATTATTAGTAAATACAAGTTGTATCCTGACATCTAATGTTGTAATGCATTGCATGGGATATAATTTTATAGGCTCCTTATTCTTAGGCATACCTTTGAATTGCAATCAACTTTAGTGATAGGGGGCATACCTTTGAATCACAATCAGCGCTAGTGAAAGAGGGTCTGTTTTTTAGAATCATGGCATGGCAGAAGGTGATGAGGCCTTGACATCTAAAGTATCAACAGCATGATGTGCAATTATATATGACAAAACGTGTAGATCAAACCAACCTCAGTATAGGTTTCAGTATAAGTATGAAATTTTGTGCCTACCTCCTGGTTGGATTGTTTTGTGTTTCAATTACCTCCCTTAAACCGACCCACAAATTGAATCATTTTGATTGTGTAAATGTGAAAACAGAAGGGCTGTTAAAAATGTGAAGACACCAGTTGTACTCCTATTATACTGTCTTTTCTTAAATAGTGCTTGGTCAAACGTGTTCTGTCAGTTCAGAACCCTAACAGATGTATGGTTCCTCAACTTATAATACATGTATGGACGAGCTTACATTTTATAATTTAGAAATTCCATAACAATGTTATGTATTAGCACATCAAGCTTTCAAAATTGAAATTTTGGATCAAGTCCAGTTATTGTCAAAAATGATTTATACAGCCAATACCAAATGTTTAAAATAGATCTCTATGCTGTTGTTTCCCATGAGTTTCATGAGAAAATTAACAGTTGGCATCCATCATAAGAGTTAAGTGACTTAAGTCTTGCATGTAGCTCAGAGCATTGTAATGATATTTGCCTGCAATTTAATTTATCCAGACTTCTCATGAAAAAGGAAAATGAAAAAGAAGAGAATACATGCTTTTTGCTTAAAATGAGGCTACGTTGCAGATTTATGTTTTATCCAAGCTGTTTTCTTATAAAGGAAACACTTTATCTCCTGGAAGTACAATTATGAAAATCCTGTAGATGTACGAGGGAGGACCTTTTTGGGTTACGATGTTTTTTTTTTGGGTTGGTTTTGACTTACTACTGATATTCCCTGAATTGTATTCTTTCATATTTTAGTATGATAATATATTGCTTTGTTTGGCTCAGAAATTTGGGCTGCACTTCAAGCTGCTGCTGCTGAACCTAATCTAACACTCGCACAAGTCATTGTGAGCAGTGCAGGTATTATTGTTCAAAATGCAGATTTGACAATTTGCTATGATGAAAGAGGTACATATTACACGCTGCCTTTATAATAAATCATTTAAATCATCTCATTATTTTCTGATTCTCTTGCTCTCCTGGTTTTCTTGTGTGCAATCTTCGCCATTCATTTCAACTACAGGTGCAAAATATGAATTACCAAAGTATGTTCTAAGCGAGCCCACAAACTTGATCCATGATAAATGAAATACAAAAATGATGCAAAACACCATGTATGGATGAGATTGAATGTACATGTATATTGCTCTTTCCTCAATGTAGGGTCTCTTCAATCTATGTAATTTGTTTTGAGCATCTAAGGTGTTTGTTCTCCTGGTTGATTAATTTCTCAACTCAAAAACAAAAAAAGTATACTGCCAGAAGAATCAATTGTATAATTCTCTTGGAATGCTAGATTTAGCAACTGCTTTTCCATGTAACTTTTAACTTGTTCCGCTTTACAAGATAATTAGCTCTCCACATTTAGTTATTTTAGTGAGTATAAACGATATTGAAAAGCCTCGTGGAATGCATCATATCTTTTGAAAGCGCCATTACTCTGCTACAGAAAGCGGACCCAATGGAGCAATATAGCCCATGAAAGCAAAGCATAGACTAAAGATAACATGCTAATTAATTCAAATAAAATTAAATAGTAAATTAGAGATCAGTTAGTTTGAATATATATATATATATATAATCTTTGCATTATGTACGTAGTCATTGATTGACGTGTGTATTCTTCATTGGTCCTCACATGTTGCTGCCGTAAGCATCTGACATAACAGATGAGTTCCAATAATGACGCGTGGGACAATTGTGAGTTTTAAAAAATCTTCACCCGTGACTGATAGAGATAGTGCATCCACAATCATCTCATCCATCCATTTTCATGATGGAGAATTGCGATTGTAGGACAAGCCCTGCCCATGGGTGTGCTAGTGATTGTTTATGGGGTTTATGCTGTCAAATTTTATTTTAACGGGTCTTTTCGCAAGTAAAGCCTGACTGGTGACAAAATTCTTGTCCTCACCCTGAATGGTAATCGCATTGTTATTCTCTATTTTGCTTTTTCTTAACACTAAGTCATTAAATGTTAACGAAAAATGGGTGGGGAAAATCACATGCTAAATTTAGAAAAAAGAAAAGGAAAAAATAAAGGTCACCAAAAAGGTACTTCAAGGTACCACAATACTTGAACACTCAACAATAATTTTTTTTAATGATTTTTAACAAATTAAAGTTGTGAGTGAACTCAGGCCTTTTTGAAAGTAAAACCATATAGTTCCTTAGTTATACGAAATATTTGAAACAATGAATCAGATGCAGAGAAATTATATTCCATTGCAACAACCAACCACCCAAGTCAACCAACACACATCAAAAAGGAAAATCTGTTTGCACTGTTCCTGACTGCATGTGGCAAAGCTCCATCAAAAAGGGCCATAGAGAAAAAAGATACCTTTAACCTTGGCTTTCTTCTCCCCTGTCATCAATCAACGTCTTAAGCACTTTCTTCCTTCAGGGTGAACTAGTATGCAAACATATGATTACATTCAGTTACCTTTCAAACATATGACCTAACTAGTATGCACTTTCCTCTCCTCCTTGACATTCAGTTACCTTTCAATTTTCTTATCAATATGCAAGACTAATTATCTGCAGAAGGCATTAGTACTGTGCATGCTGCATCTAATCCAGACATGATTGTAATGATTTTTCCTTGATTTGTGCTGGGACCTTTGTTACGATTTTCTAATTACATTTTTGTGGATTTTATTCTTGTAATTGCGTCAAGGGAAATTAGTTTATTATAATACATGTATATGATACCCATTAACTTATTAATGAAAATTTGAAATTAGTTTATGAAGGCAGGTCAGTTTTCTGCAATAAACAGCTTCGCCACACAATTATCATGTAGGGTTCAATGTATAATTCATTTGAATAAAAACATTTTATGGGCACTTTATTTTAGTATATTCCTGAAAATCTAGTTTCATTATCACGTACTTAGTTCCACAGGTATATTTCTTTGATAGAGCTGCAAATGTCAACAATATAGTTGAAAAGGAGCAAAAACTGTCTGTACCCCAATACCCAGGTAGCTGCAAATGATAGCTCAAATGGAGAGGTTAACCTTATGACTGCCCCAATACCCATATATTTTGATATCAAACCTCAATATAACGTACACATTTCTATAGGCAAACTGATCAAAGTTGATGAACCAGTTCCACATATATATATATATATATATGCATATTAGGAATTCAGATGTCAGAGTCTCTAATCAATACGTACAAAGATATGCTGCACTCACATATTTGTAAAACAAACACCCAACTCACTTCAAATCCAACAAGAGAAAAATTCATGCACGACAAAGGTTGACCCAAAATGTATCAGAGGAAGTAATTGTTTAATTCAGACAGCCTTTGGCAGTTGCTCAGTGTGGATATTATTGTTTACCAAACAAAATTCAGGTGAAATAGATTAGCATCAAACGCTATTGCCAAACAGTTACTTCTCTAATGGTTGGAAAAGCTCACTGCAAACTGTATTGCCCAACAGTCAGCTCTCTAAGGTTGGCGTGTGAAGCCCATTGCACAATCTCTAGGAATATGCAACCTAGGCTCTTGAAAACCCACCATTGTAATTTTTTGCACCATGTATCATCAAGGTATTCAAGTGCATGGCATGAATTGAGAAGCATTCATATCCCTGCCACTCTAATTCCTGGACAGTGACCGGCCACCAATATATTCAAATTTCAAACCCAATTTTGGAACCTCCATCTAGGTGTTAAACCAAATCCGTGTACATTTCCGAAAAAAGCAATTCACTATAGTTGGTGAAGTGACTACACAATCTCTAGGAAACTGCAATTCGGCCTCTTTAAAACCTGCCATTGCAATAATTTGATGTTACGAGACAACCATGAGGCCTTCTAGAGCATTGCACGAGAGTAGAAGCATGCCTTTCCCTACAACTATACTTTCTGGACAGTTACTGGCTAACATTATCGTCAAACCCAATTTAGAACCTCCACCGTGACTTAATCATCAGAAGGCATCATCTGTCAACTATGGCAATCACAAATGATAACTAATTATTATCAATTCTATTTCATTTGGGAGGTGTGCATCTGCCAGGAGATTTCTTCTGGTTTCTATCAGTACTCTGTTCTTTCTTTTAGTAACTACATTTTGTTGTGGTGTTTTGGGCGTTGAGAAGTTGTGTTTGATTCCATTTTGAACAAAGAATTCAAGAACTGCACACTCAAACTTAGTCTCTTAGCCAAATCATAAAACACATTTCTTCCGATTTCTCAGACTAAATAATTTTAAATAACTAAATTTATATTAAAGCAGTTTCACTTTTAGAAAATTAAAATATAACCCAAGTGGACCTGGTTTCATTTACACCCACCTTTTACCTCTTGAGCTCAGGGTTGAAATACGTTCAAAAAGATCCTTATGTAGAAGCTCTAACGATTTTGGAACATCATTTAAAACTTTTGGTTTGGAAGAGATTTTAGTCTGTTTTCCAAACTAGTAACCTGTGCAAACAAAAGATTTTTTGAAAATTTTTGGGTAAACCTTTGAAGTAATTTTGATATTTAAATGGGAAAACCTCTATTGCCAAAGCTAACACTTATTGTGGGATGCCTTGGTGAGAAAACATGTAGCTTCTCTTGAGCTTAGCTTCTTCAGATTTATTGCATACACATTGTCCCTTTTGTATGCAGTACTGGTCTTGTCTTTGATACCTTCACTGGGCACTGATTTTTTGAGAATACCACTGTATCATTTGTTGCAATGTTAACTGATACCGAGAAGATTATGTCTAAGGCCTTCAACAAATATCACTGGTGTAAATGAGATTACACTACATTGTGCTTTCAAACGCAACGTATAGTCTTCCTTTATTTTCAATATTGGCGAATTTTTTTCTGTCTCCAGTCATGTCTAAAACTTCCGTTCTTCAGTGTGTACCTGTAAGAATAGCTATTTCTTCAGCTTTGGTATACTCAGCGAGGATACAATCCATATAGTAGTGCTTGTGGCACCCAGATAGTCCTTGTTTTCGCTTTTTGTGGCCTTGAAATCCATCTTTCTGGATTATGCTAATATTCAGACTTATAGTGGTCTATCTTTTAACGTTGAAAGCATCTCATTCTGCGCTTTAAAGTTGGTCTTCTAGTGTAGTGCTGATGTGCTGTGGAGGTCATGTTTTTTTGATTATTTGGTTTGTGCACAGTTTAGGTTCTGGCCTCTTGAATATACGGGGTTGTAAATTTCTATTATAGGTTGAATAGCTCACAAAGAAAATAATGGGAAAACTAAAAATAATTATCAAGCCAACACTAATAATGGTTTAAAATAAATATATTCTACTCAACTTTTCTTCTACTATTGTAGTACTATAGTAGCAATGAATTTTATGAGTTTATTCATAAATTCAGCTATTTTTACTCACTATCAAAATAACATTATGTTCTTTAAAACTTTTCATATTTGAATCATTAAACTCAAAGTGTCATCTTTTGTTTTAGCGTTTTCGCTGCATCACGCTGATGCCTGTTAGAGTTTTTGATTGCTCAGAGCATTGCCGCTTGTATTTCAGACCACTCCGTCATTTAGAATTTTTGGAGTTTGACACGAATGATGTCATTCTATTAAGCACTCCTATTTTTTATTTTTCACGACGTTCCTTGCCTTTAGTTTATTATTTGGATTTATCATATTAATATTTTTATTAATTTATTTAGTATCCTGATTTTTAAATACATTTTTTTTAGTAAATATTTTTTATTTATAAAATCATTTTCAAATTTCAATGCCAATAAAATTTCAAATAATAAGTAGCTAGTGTATATGGTTAAACTATGATTATATAAAATAAATTATTTTGACTTTTATTTAATAAGTTCTATATTATCTTAATTTATTATTACTTATTATATGTATAAGTAAATTCGAAAAGTTATAAATTTATTTGTTGGGGCGTATTAAAATAATTGTGTGGGACTTGTATTTATGATATTATATTACACCGTATAATATTTTTTAACTTTTAAAATTGTATTATTTTAAAAAATTATAATATTGTATAATTTGCTAGAAAAATTTATGATTAGAAATAAATTTAATATAAATTACTAAAGTGCTAAAAAAAATCAATCAAAACACAAAGATCAAATGAATTTAAGGCGCTGTTTGGATGTAGTGAATTTACACCTGCCCCATCCCATCCCACGCCATGATTATGAAAATTCATGCCTAAAGCTAAGACATTAAAAAAAAATTCAAAACTCATTAATACCCCCCCAAATCATTAATGTCAGTGAATTTCCCTGACAAATGAACTTCGAAATCCAACAATTTGAATTCAGACGAATAAGAGAGACTGAGAGAGGGCCAAGAAAAGGCAGCAACATTCTTTGGTTGGGAGTTGGGACTGGATAAGGCTTGCGTGACAGTTAAGCCCATCAACAATTAAAGTTCTGAATTTAGTTCTATTTCGGTCATTTCAAATACTGAAATCATTTTTTTTCTTGCCTCATTTCATTTATAAATGTCGGTGGTGGGTAATGGTTGGAACATTTTTTAAAAATAATTTAAGTATAAATTTTAGAATTTTAATAAAAAATAGTTATGAGATGTTTGATAGAATGAAATAAAAAATGGTAATAGTTATTATTTTTAAAAATAAAAGTATTTTTATTTAAAGTATAAATTAATTCGTGGTATAAATTATTTTTATTTTTATTTAAAGTATAAATTATTTTTATTTTTATTTAAAGTACATATTAATTTTTAAAAATAATAATATTTTTAAAAATAATGATAGAAAAAATTAAAATTTATAAAATCAATCAGTTTAATTCTATAAAATAAAATTTCGGACTAAAATTTGTAAGTTTATATTTAGAAATTAATTAATTAATTCTCAAATATTATATATATATATATATAATGATTTATGTGAATTTTTTTGAATGGTTAAATAGAAAAATTAGGAAAAAAAATATTATTTAAAAGAATAAAAATATAAATGAAAAATAAAATGCAGAAGGCTTAAAACATTCCATTCAAAGTTCAAACCGAATGCAAAAGCTTTTATTGGTTTCGCATATTGAGCCTATAATATTAATAGTATAAAAGCTAACGATGACGTTGAAGGTGTAAAAAAAATAACACAAGCCAACCCCCCACAACAAAGCTGCTAACAATGTCGAAGCGCAACAAGGTGGTCTCCTCCGAATCCGAGAGCCATCAAACCATGAGGATCGGGGATGTAGCCTGCATCAACGAAGCCCTGAGCGACGACGAGCTCAGAGCCATCCTTGGAAAGGTGGGCAGGTGCGAGGACAAGGATGCGTTTGGTTTGGTCTGCAAGCGGTGGTTGAATTTGCAGAGTTCCCAGCGGACCAAACTCCAACTCCGTCCCCGACCGGGATTCCCGTGGCCTCCTCCTGAATTGCTCATCAAAATGGCAGCCAGGTTTTCTGGGCTGGTCGAATTGGATCTCTCCGGCTCAGTTCTTCGGTCTTTTTCTCTGGCCGTAAACGCCCCCCTTCCCTTCGACGTAGACGACTCTCCCGTGAATGACTACCAACTCTCCTTGGTCGCAAGTGGGTTCTTCAGAAATGTGCGGGTGCTCAACCTTAAAGGCTGCGATGAGATTGGTGATGATGGGTTGTCAGCAATTGGGTGCGGCCATCTCCCCCACCTTCAGTCCTTGGATGTCTCTCGCTGCACTAGGCTCACCGACAGCGGTCTCTCAGCTGTTGCTCAGGGATGTTCTCGCCTGATAGAGTTCCATCTCTGTTCCTGCAGCTATGTTACTGATGATGGGTTGGTGTCAATTGGGAGCGGCGCTCTTCCCTTACTTCGGTCCTTGGATGTATCACACTGCACGAAACTTACGGACAAGGGTCTCTCGGCTGTTGCCGAGGGCTGTCGTGGCCTCAGAACGTTGCATCTTGCTGGATGTGATTTGGTTACTGATGTGGTATTGATAGTTCTTTCCGAAAACTGTCATGATCTAGAAGATTTGGGCCTGGGAGGCTGCACCAACATAACTGAATCTGGACTCTCAGCCCTTGTCCAGGGGTGTCTACGCATAAAGGCGTTAGACTTGAATAAATGTATCAATATTGGAGATATGGGTGTCTCAATTGTTACCCTGGCCTATTCATCTACTTTAACGAGACTCAACCTGATGGACTGCCAAAAAGTTGGGGATGAATCCATTACTTGCATAGCAAAGTTCTGTATTTATATTGAGATTCTTATACTCTCTGACTGTCAGCGCATCTCCAGTAGGGGCCTCAAGACCTTAGCAGCTGCTGATTGTAGTCGCAGCCTAAAAGAGCTACACATCAGCTTTTGCGTAAACATCTCTGACTCTATAGTGAATTGCATTCTTTGTAGGTGCTCGAATCTAGAGGCGCTTGTCATAGGGCTTTGCCCGGAGGTCACAGATGATGCCTTTCGGGGATTAGGCGATCGAGGATCTAAATTGGGCCTGAAGAGATTGGTGCTTCGCAACTGCCCAAAAATCACAGTCGTTGGAATTGGCATGCTTTTGGACTCATGTGATGCACTAAAATACCTTGACGTTTGTTCATGCCCTCAAATTACGTTGGCGGGTTGTAAAGAAGCTGGACTGCACTTTCCTAAAGGTTGTGGAGTGAGCTTTTCAGGTGCCATGCGATTGCCAGAGATTGGGAGCCTTTTGGAGAACATTGCAAGCTATTTAGAGAACATTGTGTGGCTATTTGGCTATCCAGTATAATGTCTGCCTCACAACAACCTCAATGATATTGCTAAACCATTAAAGCCCGAGGGACGTATTTTGAACAATCGTATCCGAGTTAACTCCTGTTCTTCATCAATTTTCCTTTTTCGGGCTTTCTTAGTGAAGCCGCTTTGCATTTTGTTTCACATGTGTACGTATAATGTACGTACATTGTACACATACATACACATGTATGTAGATATCTAAGTTTTTCAACATTGCCATTGCACCCAAGCATGAGAATTCCAACAATTTCATATTGCAAAATTTCACAAACTCACTGCACAACAATGATCTCAGCAAGCCACATTCCATACATGATACAACCCGGCAGGTCCAAATTGTAACAGGTGTCCATTAGGATTTCTTTTGTGAAAGCCACCTGTCCTCCCTTACTACACAGCAGCCACTGGGAAGAAGCAGATACTTCCTCGCATGACAAAATTTGTTACTGCCCCTGTAATTTAAATTCCTCTAAAAACCACATGTTACGACACCCACTACCAGTACCATCACCATGTGACGCCATGCATTACTACTGCGAGCAAAAACCATGTCATTGAAGGAAATCATCCCATCCTAGTCTTGTTTCCCGTAGGAGCCAACATGTTACTTTTCAAACCCAATGTAGATCACTGACAATGCCCATTGCAACTTGCAGGCACGATTCAACTTTGACGTGGTGTAGGCCACTGCACGAGTGCATAAGCATGCGTACCCCCAATTTAGATCCTCCATAGTTGCATAAAACCCTGGAACGCTGTCAAGGATCAGTAAGTGTTCTCCAGTGATGCTTTTTTTTTTTTTTTTCTTAACTACATTTTTTTCCAATTTACTATATATTATTCATCCGCAACAATTACACAACTATACATTACTCTCCCACCGATTAACTAACTTAAACCGGGAAAAAAAAAAACTACATATCCCGTATTATATGGGCTAGGACTGAGGGCCAAAATTGGGCCCGCAGCCCATTTCACTGGAATCATCATACTTTGTGATTTCACGCATATTTCATACTCTCAATTTGAATTGAGAAATCAATAATCAAGCTTTTCATTTATTTATTCCCCCATCCAATTCTCTATGGAGACATTAAATTTTTTAAGGACTACTTTATATTGGATCGTACCATTTCACCGCAACAAAAGATGAATAAACTACACTGCCGTGTTTAACGGTTCTAGTTAAATTCAATTAATCTTTTTTTTCTTAGTCGTAAACCATGTATACACTTTGGATGATGTAGTTTATTAAAATTATGATGTTAAAATAATTAAAAAGGAATAAAAATTAAATAATATGAGTAATTTATTTATTAATATATATATTTATATATATTTGTGGTTTTCTCATTTTAGGTGTTCAATATTTATGTACACCCAAACGAAAAAACCTTAAAACGAGAGGACGTACAAGACGAACGACATGGCATTAAATTGACACTACCTTCAATTAATTAATTGTCACATGGCGATCCACTCTAGTGTACTGTGTAATCAGGCGCTGATACATTTTAATTGTTTGTCTGGGGGGCGATGAATTTTCATGCAGACACCAGCCACAGCTTCCAGGCGGCGCCCGCTTCTGGAACACACACACACACACTTGACCATCAACGGAAGCGCCTCTCTCTCTCTCTCTCTCTCTCTCTCTCTCTCTGCAATTTCGTACGTGGGGGAGGAGAGCGATTGATATGGGGTGTTTCGTCGCCAGCCTCCTCTTGGCGGCCTTGTTTTTCTTCGCGCACCTGATGAGATCAAACGCACAACTCCTCCCTAAAGAAGAAGGTACACGCCTCTCTTTCCATCCGCATGGCTGTGCTGTTACAGTGTTACGTACTCGCTCTTTTCTTCAACTTTTTTAATTAGTTGCCCAGAAATTTCCTACGATTCGGGCGTTTTTTTTTTTTTTTTTTTGTTTTTTTGGCTTACATGATGTTAATTTGTTCATTGTATCTCTTATGTCGGAAGCTGTTGTTCTTTTTTTTTTTTTTTTTTTTTTTTTCCTTTTTCACTTCATCATAAACAAAAACGTTAGATTTGTTTACCGGGTGATTGGATAATCGCTGGGTAATGAGTGTGTAACTATATGCTAGCCTATTAATTCATTTAAAATCATAATCATTTAATCATTTAAAATTTTATGAAAATATCACGAGCGGATTATAAAAATATTTATTTTTTATATATTTTAAAATTTAAAAATTAATTACGCGAATAATAGATTTGAGAGCAAATTAGATTGATTTTTTAATTAAAGCTGGCCGACATACAAATTAATTACCCCCAAAAATGTCAGGACTGGTTTTCGTTTTTTTTTTTTTCACAGAATCATCACATGCAGTTGTAAATTAATTAATTCAAGCTGGCCGACATACATTGTTTTTTGTTCTTTTCGAAATTTAATTGTTTATTCTTTTACAAGTCAATAATATTGCTGTCTGTGGGCAAATCAGATCGCGCCACCGCACGGCAAAAGTTTTTGTTGGCTACATTTTTTTTGTTCTTTCGAACTCTCCGCGTAAGACGGATGTGTGGTGGGCCTACTTTTACGATGGGCCTATTTCGTTTAGGCCCCTCGAACTGTATTATGAAATATAGAAAGACAAAAATCCAGTCCTACTTAATTTTGTTAATATTTGAACACTCTTATTTAATTTTTTTATCATATTTATTTAAAAATAAAATTTTTGAACATTAGATTCATATTATTCGAAAATTTTAAAAAATATTTATATTCAAATAATGTTATTCAAACACGTTATTTATGTTTTAATATTACTATGCGAATATATATATATTTTTATAAATAATAAATTAATTATTTCATATCACGTGTTTAATTTTGTTGAGAGTAAATAATATATCCCTTCTCATTATTAATACATATAGCAATCTTTGTCTTTTTTGTGTTTTATTAATACATGTAGGTCTCCTCTTCTCTTCTTCTTCTTCTTCTTATTATTATTTATTTATTTTTGTCAAATCTTATTTGTATTGCATTATGCTTGGAATTGATTTTTATTTATGTTTCTTAATTTTAATAGTAAAGTTTATTATAAGCACATCAAGTTTAATTGCTTAATTCATATGGAACAGTGCGAACACTTCAAACCATAGCTGCAAAATTGAAGAACAAGTACTGGCGTGTGAAGCGGAACTCTTGTACCGTGGGAAGTGGTTTAAATATTGCAGTAACTAATGATTTTTCAAGTAATGTCACATGTGACTGTTCTTTCCGAAGCAACACTATTTGCCATGTCAAAACCATGTACGTACTCTTTTCTTTTTTTCTATTTTGAAAAACTAAACAACTATGTGCTAACTTTATTTCATTGTCATTTGTCTTAAAAGAGCAATAATTAATTTTCCATAGCCTCTAGAATGTGTGTTACAACACTAGCACATCATTGACATAACACTAATCTATCTAGCGAACAAATTGAATCCAATTATTATATTTCTCACTGCTTGAGTAAGTAGGGACTAACACCTTTTTTGGGCAAAAGGGTTGACCATGCTTTCTGAATCCTATCATATTGCTTTTGGGGTGTGAGGAATAACAATGGATACCCTTAAAAAATCGTGATTTTATGAAAGCATAGATGAGAAATTCAACATTTGTTGTCACATTTATGTCATTTTTCTAATATCATCAGGCACCCAGTTTGTGTATTGTGAATTTTGTTTTGAAACTAAGTCACACATGTTATTTATTTTTAACTCTTTGCAATACCTTTATTGAAGCATAAAGTTATGGGATGTGCATTCAAAGCTTCAGGATTGAGACCTAGAAATTATTGTCACCATATTAATTTCCACTCAATCTGGGAATTTTCAGGCAATAGGGTATTCAATTTCTTTTTTGTTTGTGTTGAGCTGCTATTGTTTTTACATGACCTAAAATCTTGTTCTTCAAGTACACATAATTTTAAGAGAAGAAAAAAATGAGAGAGAGGAAACATGTTTACAATTTAGAAAAGAATGGTAAATTAATACTAATTAAAGGTTAACATTACAATATGCAACTACAATGACTAAGCTATTATCCCATTAATTTAGAGTTGGCTTATAGAAATTGACAAATTTTACACCTGTGAACCAATCCCAATCCTTTCTTCTAATGAAATACTAATATTTCGGCTCACTCACTTGCCTAAAACAAACTTGCATCAAATTTTACTATAGATCTCATGCATGCCGTTACTTATTACAAACAACACAACTTCATTTCTCAATGCCGTTACTATTTTTTCTAAAATAGTCTCCAAGATTTGATAAAGGTAAATAGTGACTTTATCTCAAGAAAAAAAAATGAGAAAACAATATTACCAAAGCTACTCACCAAATCAAATGATCAAATTGTAATAGGCGAATATTTGAGTAAGTTTCAAGCCTCATATGAGCGGATGAGTATTGCCGATTGAAAAAAAGTTATTATAGCACTTTTGTCCCACCGATTGATTGTAATAGGCGAATGTTTTCTGCGTAGTCACCTTTTTCTTGAAGGGTTTTACGTTTTTTTTTTTAAATTTTCAATTGAGCTAATGGTATTAATTAAACATGTAAATTTCACTTGTGATTTATTGTTGACCACATTAAGGACTATACTGGTTATTTCATTTTCATAGCAACTGACTTTATATTTCAGCGAGCTAAAGAGTTTAAATTTAAGTGGAGTTATGCCTGCAGAGTTCGGAGATCTTAATTACCTTGAGAAGATGTAAGTGCATTTCTTCTCACTGAAAATTCAAGTGTCCTCATTGGTTTATTTGGCTCATATTTATTTGTTACATGCTACTAGTTGTAAATTTGTATTTCTTATGTGGAGGTCGTCTGTGTTTGACACTCTGACGGGGTATATGGGATGGGGTGGGGTTTAAAAAAAGGAATATAATGGGCTCATGCAACCGAGCTTAAAAAAAGAAAATAATTTGTATTTTTTTTGCATGCAGTGACCTTACTCGAAATTATATCAATGGATCAATTCCAACGAGTTTGTCTAAGGCCCCTCTCACCTTTATGTATGTGTGCCTTTTTTTCCCCCTTTTTACTCTCATCATGGAGCAATTGCCTTTCGGTCACTAAAGTAATTTATGCAAAAAATTTATTGTTTCATTACAGATCCCTGCTAGATAATCGCATGAGCGGTTCCATTCCTAAAGAAATTGGGGACATAACTAATCTTCAGGCACTGTATGTTTAGGGCTTGTATCTGATATCCTTTTAGTTTTAATTGGTATTTGGACTGGTTTGTAATATATTTATACTGGCTGTAATGTTTTAGTCTTTTGGATGACAATGATCTCAGTGGATCTCTTCCTGAAAGCCTTGGAAATTTGAGCCACTTGAATAGACTGTAAGGCCACTATATATCCTCACTGACCTAAAAGAACAGAGAAGAAAAGAAGAAGAGATTTTTTTAAGTTTAAAAATTATTTTTTGTTGTTATTTATAATAATAATTATTTTTTGTTAAAAATGACTATAATTTCTTTTCCTGCAGTCTTCTTTCATCGAATAATTTTACAGGAACAATTCCATCGACGTTTGGCAAATTAAAGAATTTAACCGATTTGTGAGTAATTCAATATTCTAAATACTTCTTTATTATTATTATTGTTATTATTATTTTGTTTTTGAATTTATTAAACTTGTATGCATATATGTCACTTGCAGGAGGGTAGATGGAAGTTTACTATTCGGGAAGATACCAGATTTCATTGGAAATTTGACAAAACTGACAAGACTGTGAGTTTGTGTTTTTGAAATTTACAAAATGTTTTTTTTTTTTTGAGAGTTGTAGTGCAAATACCGTTAAAAATTGAGAGTTCATTTACTTTCTTTCCATATCAACCACTAATCTAATATGTGCAGGGATATTCAAGGCACATCAATGGAAGGCCCCATTCCTCACACCATATCTTCCCTAAAGAACTTAACCGAACTGTGAGCTCCTTTATTGCCCTTGGAAATTTGTTGTATTTATAGGCATGTTTATAGAATAATTATTAAAAATGTTATAAAAATATCTTACACTTGATTTTCAGGAGGATTTCTGATTTGAATGGATCGAGTATGAGTTTCCCTAACATACAAAATTTAAAGAGCCTACAGTATTTGTAAGTTTAAAGTTGCGATACATCTAAGTGACAGATTACAGAAGAGTTATCCATCTATTATGTTTGCTAATTCACCCGAGCCCACGCAGGATACTGAGAAATTGCTTAATCAATGATTCCATCCCAGAATATATTGGAGATTTCAGTGATCTGAAAACTTTGTAAGCTATCCAAATGAATCCCTAGACTGGCCATTTTGTTTTTTTATTCCAATTTAATACTAGTCAAGAAGGTAAGATTGACAACCAAGTTGGTGAATATGTACAAAGCTTTACTTTTGCTCTCTGCCCATGATTACATATTGCCAATCCGGGTCAAGTTCTATTGGTGGTATTCATATATAATTGGGAATTATTATAATAAATAAGAAATTTAGTATGTGAAAGTTATTTGCATATATTGGATATTTTGATTTATTATATATCTATCATACTAGGTTCTTTATTATATTTTCTAAAAGCTTATTTATTGATTGTGTCCTATAATTACCTCAGCTTACCCTTTCGTCTTCCTTTAATCATACTTCTTAAATGGTAAAATAAATATTTTGATTGCTGATCATGCATTTGTGTTCTCTTTCATATATACATGCAAAATGTATTTATAATATTTCTTTTGTCCCTTTTTCTAGAGATCTGAGCTTTAACATGCTCAGGGGTGAAATTCCTCAAACAATTGGGAGTTTACCGAAACTTGAATACATGTAAGTATAAAATTTCTAGTTATTGAAAAAAATATTTTTCTATTTTATTATTATTGTTGTTTTATTTGTATTTTTACATAAGAGTTCTATGTTTTTGGATAAAGGTTCTTGACTAACAACTCTCTAACTGGCACTGTACCTCCGGTGATACAGGAAAGCAAGCAAAATTTGTTAGTATATCTCACCTTCAAATGATATTTTTTAGTTAATAATAATGATCCGAAGTAATTAATGAATTCTATGACTAATGTGATTGCTATAAAATTTTCAGCGATTTATCATATAATAATTTTACAGGCTCAGCAACATCCTATAGCTGCATCCAACAAAATGTGTAAGTTTTATACACTACTTTTTTTGCTTTATTTATTTAATTATTTATTTATTACATCCTTGTTTTAAATTTCCATTTTGTAAATCCCTTTTCAGAAATTTGATTTCAAGTTATTCAACTGTGGAAAGCAATTCGTAAGCTCTTTTAATCTCCCACCATATTAGTTCCGCTTGTCTAAAATAAAATAAAAGAATAACACAACATTAGTTGCGTCTCAGAGTTCCTTGGTGCCTCAAGAAGGACCTAACTTGCTTCAGCAAACCTCAGTGTGAGTAGAAGATCAGATGTCCTCGAAGACATGACATAGTTTCAATTATGCTATATACTGGAGACATAAAAATTTATATGATTGTGCTTTCATTCCATCTCCAGACCATTCCTTGTTTATTAACTGTGGAGGAAGCAGTACTAGGTATGAGGGGAATGATTATGAAGGAGATTTGACTCCAGGTGGCCCATCAACATTCTCTTCTTTTTCTGAAAAATGGGCCTATAGCAGTACTGGGACTTATATGAACAACGAGAATGTTAATTTCATACCCAGCAACACAGGTTTGTTTAATAACAGTGACAGAGAAATTTATGGAACAGCTCGTGTTGCTCCTCTATCACTCAATTATTATGGTCTTTGCTTGAGAGAGGGAAGTTATACTGTGCGACTTTACTTCGCTGAAATTTTGTATTCAAATGATGAGACATTTAGTGCCATCGGGAGGCGTTTATTCGATGTATCACTTCAAGTGAGTTGGAGGCTAAAGAGCTTCATTTTAGTACATATTGTTTTTTTTTCTAACGCAAACTTTTAACTTTAAATGTTAAACCCGTGCTCCGGGTTTGTCATTTTTAAACTTGTAACTTCAAACCAAGTTTTCTAAGATTTGGTTTAACCTGACCCGTTTGCAGGGGAGTTTAGTTTTGAAGGATTTCAACATCATGGAGGAAGCAAAGGGTGCCGGTAAGGGTATCATAAAGGAATTTACTAATGTTACTGTCAGTGGGACCACCTTGGAGATCCACTTATACTGGTCTGGCAAAGGGACTACTGCTGTCCCAGATAGAGGAGTATATGGACCACTTATATCGGCTATCTCAGTGACACCGAGTAAGTTTAGTTCACCTTAGCAGTAAATTGTGATTCTCTTGACTTCTGTTGTGATTATGCTCTATTTATTTTTGTAGATTTCAATGTTGAACATTCAGGCTTATCGAATGGAGTTACTGCGGGCATTGTAGTTTCTTGTTGTGTGTTCCTGGCATTAATATTAGTTGTTCTCTGGATGAACGGCTGCTTAGGGGGAAAGTACCTCCAAGATAAAGGCAAGTTATAACTTACGTAAATAGGATGCACCTTTATATTTTATTTGATTTTAAAATTTTCCTAATTTATACGATAACTTAATATGATTATAATTTTCAGTGTTACGGTAAAAATCATTAATTGAGTTTAAAAGTTCTCATTCATAGTTAAAATGAAAAAAATCTTATTTAATCGTTCATTACCTATGCGAGAATTGATATAATCTGATACTTGTTTCAGAGTTACAAGGGCTAGAGCTACAAACAGGTTATTTTACATTAAGACAAATTAAAGATGCAACTGAAAATTTTTACCCCGGAAATAAAATAGGAGAAGGAGGTTTTGGGCCTGTTTATAAGGTAATTAGTTTGTTTTCTTTCTACACATGAGCACACGCATGTGCATATGTAGGATTTGTTAGCACGACAATAATAGCATGGTCGTGTCTAACGGTTTTATCATTTTTCCTGGATAGTTCTATCATTTTTCTCACTCAATTATTTTTCCATCTTAATATTAGGGTGTTTTGCTAGATGGTTCCGTCATTGCAGTTAAACAACTCTCTGCAAAATCAAAGCAAGGTAATCGTGAATTTATTAATGAGATAGGCATGATATCTGCTGTACAACACCCAAATCTTGCAAGGCTTTATGGATGCTGTATTGAAGGAAATCAATTGTTACTCATATATGAATTCATGGAAAATAATAGTCTTGCCCGTGCACTTTTTGGTATGTACTTTTTTTTATCTTTTATATGCTTGTTGGAATTTTGGAGATTGAGACATTGAGTATATATTTGCACGTATGTATGTAGGTCGAGATCAAGAAATACTTCAATTGGACTGGCCAACTAGAAATAAAATTTGTTTGGGGATAGCAAGGGGATTGTCTTATCTTCACGAGGAATCAAGGCTGAAAATCGTTCATAGAGACATAAAGGCGACCAATGTACTGCTTGACAAGAATCTAAATGCTAAAATATCTGACTTTGGTTTAGCTAAGCTCAATGAAGAGGAGGATACTCATATTAGTACGCGAATCGCCGGCACAGTGTGCGGATTTTCTCTCCCCTACCTTCCATATTTCATACATTCACTTCAAATACAGATGTTTTATGATCCCAATTAAAGGATGCACTTATTTTGCACTCCGAATTTCCTGTCTTTGGCAGAGAAGTTGAATGGTTTGACCTTAATTTGGAATGCGGGGTAGTTGTCAGTGTAACCTAGCCATATAGCGTAGCAAATAATCACTTGTGAAGCACGTCACGTCATTGAGCCTACCTTCACATTAAGTCTTTAATACACTTGGCCAGCTTTGTAGAGAGTGGCTTGCTCAGTTTTTCTGCCCAATACTTTCAACTAACCTCATCAAATTTACATGTTTTGTCCTTTCATTTTCAGCGGTTACATGGCTCCTGAATATGCTATGAGGGGTTACTTGACGCCAAAAGCTGACATTTACAGTTTTGGTGTTGTTGCCTTAGAGGTTGTCAGTGGGAAGAGCAACACGAATTACAGGCCCAAGGAGGAGTTATTGTATCTTCTTGATTGGGTACACTACATATTCTGCTGTACTTCAGGGTTTGAATGTATTTGACACACATCTTTCAATTCTTTGTTATGTTGTTTGAGGCGGTTAAACTTTCTTCTCTTTGAATTGAAGGCTTATGTTCTACAAGAGCAGGGTAACCTCCTGGACCTTGTTGATCCAAGCCTCGGATCCAACTACTCACGAGAAGAGGCAACGAGGATGCTACATTTGGCTCTCTTGTGCACTAACCCATCTCCCACTCTCCGCCCCGCTATGTCGTCCGTCGTGAAAATGCTTGAGGGCCGAATTCCGGTGCAAACACCAGTAGTGAAGCGTGGTGCCGAAGACCAGGACGTGAGGTTTAAAGCCTTTGAGACGCTGATGCATGAGAGTGCCTCATCAACATTCTCGCAGCAGAGTCAAGAGCAGAGGGATGTGTCAAGGGACGGCCCAGGGGTGGATTCCTCAACCACCACTTCCAGCAATGTTGGAGACCCAAGCACATATCTCAGCTGTTGATGTGCAAGCAAAATCCAGGTTACTTCCAGAAATGGATTATGAGGTCTCTTATCGAACTTGGTGCAGCCTTTTGTTTTTTTTCTTGGTTAATTCTATTGGGTAGATTGCTAATCATAAAAAAGAGGGTTGAAGTATGCATTCTACCCTTAAACTAGCCTCACTAGTTAACTCCCCCACCCTTTTTTTCAGAATCAATTTTGACTTTATACCCTCTGTTTTGGGTTAATTCCGCCCTTTCCTTTCACTAGTTATAATAAGTTATCAAAAAATTACCTTATTTATTAAGCTGAGGCGTCAAATTTAGCTGCTTACGCTATTAGAGTAGCTTCCGTTATTAGATGCATCCTACACGTTCAAAGCAGGCAACCCATAGGTGCAATGTGTGTTATAAAAAAAGTAAAAAGGAAAGGCATCCGAGTTCTTATAAATTAGAATCATTAAACATGAACGAAAAGAAAAAAGAAAACCCACTTTCCAGTTCTACATGGTCCATGATACTTTGTCTATCTAGCACAGTGCACAGACATATTTTTAGCATTTGGATGGAATGAATAAATTTAATCAATTTTCTAATAAAAATACGAAAAAAGTTCATATTTCATGTATATATATAATATTGCCGTTTTTCCCAATCCCAAGGATCCGGCTAATGTCGATTACTAAATATGACTAATTGTCAATTTTGTACCAATCGGGTGCATTTTTTTTACCATCCAAATTGCTAATAAACAAAGAGATTTAACCATTGATTTGATATTTTGACTTAATAATCAGCATAGAATAAAATTATTAAATATCAAGTAGTTCTACTTATGTTTAAATAATTACGCTAGATAATATTTTAATATTTTTTTTTTACATTTTAATCATTTACGAACTTGATTGTATCCCACTAAAATTTATCACACTTTATTAATATATTTGAGATAATCTTATTTTGGGATTTTCAACGTGGCATTAAATTAGACACCACCATTAATTAAGGACAGGGCGTTGTTACATGGGCATCCACTATAACAGTATTAGCGTAATCAGGCACTGGAACTTTCGTGCAGATACGTCCTACCCACTGATTCCAGGCGGTGCTCGCGGGTATAAAAGCTTCGATTTAGAATTTTCTTTTCAGGAACACCTCTCTCTCTCTCTCTCTCTCTCTCTCTCTCTCTCTCTCTCTCTGCAATCTCCGACTCAAAGACGCCAAATTTAGGAGAGCGACATGGGGTGTTTCGTCGCCAACCTCCTGTTGGCGGCCTGGTTTTGCTTCGCGCACTTGAGATCAAACGCGCAACTCCTCCCTGAAGAAGAAGGTACGCCTCTCTTTCCATCCGCATGGTATTGGCTGTTACTCGCTCTTTAATTTCTTCCACTTTTTTAGTTGCCCGGATACCCCCTACAACTCGGGCGGCGGTTACGGTCGAAACCCGCAGTTTAAGGACGCTTTCAGTTTCCACAAAAATGGCCAAATGGGTTACGTGATGTTAAATTTGTTCATTATATCTCTTGTGTCGGAAACTGTTTTGTTTTTTTCTTCGCACCATCACACAGACGTTTGTTCGTGTTCGTGTTTTATCTGTTCCTTGAGTTATTTATCTTTTGGCTCACAATTTTAATTGCAATGATTTTATGTATTTTAAAACTCACGAGTTAATTACCATCACCCGAATAGTGGTGGGTTTGAGAATTGAGAGTGAATCAGACCCATTTCTTACGCAATTAATTACCTCAAAAAATGTCAGGAATGGTTTTCATTTTTTTTCTCAGAATTATCCACACGCAGTTAATTAATTTTTTCAATATTTGATTTCTTTTTAAAAAAGTTTAAAAACTTAGTGAAAAAAGTGCAAGCAGCAGGGCTAAAATGGTACATGCACACTATACAGTTAAAGAGGATCCAGAGACCAGTCAATTCCGACGGTCCCTAATCAATAATCATTGTCAAGTCAATAATATCCACCGTCAATAATATCCCTATTTGATTGATATTTATTATTTATAGCAAGAGTAGTTGCGTGGTTTTTTTTTGACTGTTTTTGTTGACTATAAATTTGTTGTTTTTTTTCGAGCTCTCTGCATAAGACGGATGTGGCGTGGGCCCACTTTTATGATGGGCCTATTTCGTCTGGACCCATGAACTCTATAATGAAATAAAGAAACTGACGACTGCTAGGGCTGATTACATGAAATATAGTGTTTGAACAGTGTGACCCTGCACTAATAATTGAAAAAAGATGAAAGCAAAAATATCTACCGCACAAATTTTTTAAAAAAAAGTATAATATGTTGTTTTTCATTGATATCTACTACACAAAAATAAACAAAATGTTGAAGGCAAAAATATTCACCCACAAAAAAATAAAAATAAACAAAATGTTGAAGTATAATATGTTGTTTTTCATTGATATCCACTACACAAAAATGACATTTTTGGAGCCTTTTTATTTTTACAAGGTGAAGCATATACCATGCGGATAGGCAAATAATCGGGAGGACGGGATGATGATTTATGAGGGGAGAGGAGGGGGAGGAAGAGGGGTGATGGTTGGGTCTTCTCTCTGCAGGGAGAAGAGTGGCAAATAGAGCAGTGGTCTGCTCTGCCTTAAGTAGTATTACTATCATTATTATTTTAGAAGTTTTTCACACAGGGCACAACTCTAAATAATTTATATTGAAGCATCAAAAATGTTTGTCTTTTTTTTTTCTTTTGCATGGTAGCATTGAAAAAAAAATTCATACAATTTGCATGCAGGTTGTCATAACAAAATTTAAGAATGAACACATAATTTTTTTTCTTTTTTCTTTTGCATAGTAACACTGAAAAATATGTATGTATGTATGTATGTGTGTGTATTTGTGTGTGTGTGTATGTATGTATGTATTTATGCAGGCAGGCAGGCAGGCAGTTTCACTTATTTTCTTTGCTTTTTATTAATATATGTAGCTCTCTTATTGTTATTATCATTATTATTATTTTTAAATTCTATTTGTATTGCATTAAGCTTGAAATTGATTTTTATATATGTTTGTTTTATATAAGCATCAAGTTTAATTGCCTACTTTCACATCTAACAGTGCAGACGCTTCAAACCATAGCCTCAAAATTAAAGAACAGTTACTGGAGTGTGAACCAAAACTCTTGCACTGTGGGAAGTGGTTTAAATGTTGCTGTAACCCGTGGTTTTTCAAGTAATGTCACATGTGACTGTTCTTTCGAGAATAAAACTGTTTGCCATGTCAAAATCATGTACGTACTCTTTTCTTTTTTTCCATTTTGAAAAATTAAGCAACCATGTGCTTACTTTATTTCTTTGTCCTTATCCTTGAGAGTGCAATAGCCCCGAGAATGTATTTTACAGCACTAGCAGGGCACTGCCATAGCATTAATCTATTTATCCAACAAATTGGATACGACCACTATATTTCTCGCTGCACTAGTAAGTAGGGTTTGACACACCTTTTTTGGGGTAAAAGGGTTGACCATGCTTTTTTTAAAGCCTATGACATTGCTTTTGGGGTGTGATGAATACCAATGGATGTACTTAAAAAACTGTGATTTTATGGAAGAAAAGATGGGAAATTCAGTATTTGTTGCCGCGTTTATGCCATTTTCCTAATATCATTAGGCAAACAGTTTGTGTAGTGTGAGTTTTATTTTGAAACTTGACCACACGTATTGACATGGTAAGGTCAATCCCTCAAATGATGTCAATATCACAAGGGGTATCCTAGAAGAACAAATAGACGAGTGGAGTTATAGTGTAACCCCTCTATCTGGGTATTGTAATGATAACCCCTCAAAGAAGCATCAAATGTTTATTTCATAGAGTTTAGCATCATGGGGTGTAGAATTGTTGGGTACAACTCTTCTACGAGTTATGGCAACATCAAGTAGTTGTACCTCTCAAAGATAAGGATAGAAGAATTGAGACTGTAGAGTGACTTTGTAGAGTGATATTGTAGAGTAAACTTGTAGAAGGAACTTGTAAAGTGCAGTGAGATTTGTTAGATATCGGAGTATGGAGATAGAAGCAACCCCTAAAGAGAATCCCTCAACCATAGAGATTAGTAGGTAATCAATCTCTAGAGGATGTTTGTAGAGTGAATCCCTCAATATAGAACTTTGTAGGGTGAAGTCTTAGATCGTAGAGTCAACCCTTTGTGTGATGGCTACTCATAGAGTGAAGAAACTATTGTGATGTATCTGTCAAAGTAGAAGTGATATACATTGTTTTCCTTAATGATTGCAGAGTGAAGCTAGCTTTCGGATATTGCAACAACTTGGTTTCCATGAAAGATCAATATATGTTGATGTTGATTGTATTTTTATTCCCTAATATATATCAACATGAGTTAATCACAACTATGCATGTCAAAACGCGTGATTAACTTGTAGAACAGTCTTTGAGTCACATATGTATGAAGGATATTTGCACCAAACTAAGTGTGGTTGACTTATGTTCAGTATCCTCACATTTTTTGACCAACTACTGATCTCATTGAAATTGACCAACTACTAAAGAGCTAACACATTTAACCTGTATGGTATAAATATTTAAGTAGGGTTCAAGTCTCATGTGTTCTCTCCTTGTACTCTATGAATCATCTTTTTCCTAATGGGTTTTATTCTATTTTTATTTCTCATTTGACCTAACTGTAATTAAACATGTAAATTTCCCTTATTATGATTTATTGTTGACCACATTAGGACTATATTGGTTATTCCATTTTCATAGCAACTGCATTGACATTGTATCTCAGCGAGCTGAAGGGTTTAAATTTAACTGGAGTTATGCCTGCAGAGTTTGGCAATCTTAGTTACCTTGAGAAGATGTAAGTACATTTCTTCACACCAAAAAGTCAATTGCTCTCACTAGTTCATTTGGCTCATCATTATTTGTTAGATATTGTTAGTTGTAAATTTGTGATTCTTAATGGGATATAATGCTCATGCCACTGAGTTTAGCCTTGCATGGGGTTCATTACCATCCAATCCGTATTTTATAATTCATTTGAAAGTAACTGATTAATTTGTATTTTTTGCATGCAGTGACCTTTCTCGTAATTATATCAATGGATCAATTCCAACAAGTTTGTCTAAGGCTCCTCTCACCTTTATGTATGTGTGCTTTTTCTTTTTCCTTTTTAGTCTCATTATGAAGTCATTGCCTTCCAAAAACTAAGTAATTTATGCAAAAAATACTGGTTCATTACAGATCCCTGCTGGATAATCGCATCAGTGGTTCCATTCCTAAAGAAATTGGGGACATAGCTAATCTTCAGGATCTGTATGTTTTGGACTTGTGTTTGATGTTCTTTTGGTTTTTAATTGGTAGTTGAACTAGTTTGTAATATATACTAGTTGTTTCAGTGTTTTGGAGGACAATAAACTCGGTGGATCTCTTCCTGAAAGCCTTGGAAATTTGAGTCACTTGAGCAGACTGTAAGGCCACTATCCTCACTATCCTTAAAGAACAGAAAAGAAAAAGTAAAGAAAAGGAGACGAGAAAAAATTACAGTAGTATCACATTTATCTAATTTTTTTTAAGTTAAAAATTATTTTTGTTGTTATTTATAATTATTATTATTTTTGTTTATAATTATTTTCCTTTTGTAGACAGAGTTTATAATGACTTTTTTATATTACAGACTTCTTTCAGCAAATAATTTTACTGGAACAATTCCGCCTACGCTTGGCAAGTTAAAGAACTTAACCGATTTGTGAGTCATTCTATTTTATAAATAGTTCTTTATTATTATAATTATTATTATGTTTGTTTTTTTAAATTTATTAACCTCCAGTGCATGCATGTCACTTGCAGGAGGGTAGATGGAAGTCCACTATCTGGGAAGATACCAGATTTCATTGGAAATTGGACAAAACTAACAAGACTGTTAGTTTGTGTTTTTTAAATTTATAGAATGTTTATATTTTTGGAGAGTTGTAGTTCAAATACTGTTAAAAATTGGGAGTTCATTTACTTACTTTTCATGTTTACCACTAATCTAATATGTGCAGGGATATTCAAGGCACATCAATGGAAGGCCCCATTCCTCGGACCATATCTTCTCTAACAAACTTAACTCAACTGTGAGCTCCTTTATTACCCTTGGAATTTTGTTGTATTTATGGGCATGTTTACAAAATAATTATTAAAAATGTCATAAAAAAATTATCTGATACTTGATTTTCAGGAGGATTTCTGATTTGAATGGATTGAGTATGAGTTTCCCTAACATACAAAATTTAAAGAACCTGCAGTATTTGTAAGTTTAAAGTTGTGATACATCCTAAGTGGCAAATTATCTAATATTTATTCACCTATTATGTATGCTAATTCGCCATAGTCCATGCAGGATACTGAGAAATTGCTTAATCAATGATTCCATCCCAAAATATATTGGAGATTTCAGTGATCTGAAAACTTTGTAAGCTATCCAAATGAATCCCTAGACTGGCCATTTTGCTTTTTTGATTCCAATTTAATTCTGCTTGACAAAAAGGTAAGATTGACCTTATAACCAAGTTGGTGAATATGTACAAAGCTCTACTTTTGCTCTCTGCCCATGATTACATGTTGTCTGAAGAATTTCAGATTTGAAGGAATATAATCTTCTTTTATTCTACAGTGTACAACCTATTTTAAATAAAACTCAAATAGCTAAATTATGGGGCGAATAGTCTAGACACAGAGAGATATTAATGGGGGGTTTGACTCCTAAAATCTCTCTGAACAGAATTAGGAATTTAATTCCTAAAATTTCTCTAGACTAAATTCAAGTCATTTAGTCAACCCTATTCCAGCATTCCCCCTCTAGTTCAAAGATGTCTTTCATGGTCATCTTGGATACCAAATCATTGAACTGTCTTCTTGGTAGACCTTTAGTGAAGATGTCGGCTAGTTGTTCTGAGGTTGGTAGATAGGGCATATAATTTTCCACTATCTATCTTCTCTTTAATGAAGTGCTTGTCGATTTCTACATGTTTGGTTCTATCATGTAAAACTGGATTGTGTGCTAAGCCTATTGTAGACTTGTTATAGCTTCATTGGAGGAGTAGCTTGTTATCTGTCTCATCATTATCATCCCCAGTTAGGATAATATCATGAACATAGACAATTAAGACAACTCTTTTCCCTTTATTTGGAATGTTTGACAAACAAAGTGTGATCTCCTTGACTTCGTTTAAACCCCAAATTCTTCACATCTCCAAATCTTTCAAATCAAGCGGTAGGGGACTGTTTTCCAAATCTTTCCTTTCCCCAATAGTTTGCTCAAAACGTGGTGGAGGTTCCATGAAAACCTTTTCATCAAGATTGCCATTTAGAAAGGAATTCTTGACATTAAGTTGATGTAGAGGCCATCCAAGAGTAGCAGTCAAAGAAAGGAGAATTAGAGTGGATTTCACCTTCACCACGGGTGCAAAAGCTTCTTGGTAGTCTAAGCCATGCATTTGAGTAAAACCTTTAGCTATCAACGGCTTTATACCTTTCTATCTGACAACATGTGATAAGAAAGATAGAAAGGTGCTATAGGATGATTGGTGCAGGATCATGCACCTTTTATAGCTGCTATAGGAATGCCCAGGCCTAGGAATTTTTGGTTTTCAGATGGAATATCTTGCACTGGGATAGGTTCAATTATAAGAGGAGATTCAATAGGAGTTTCAATTTGAGTAGGAACTTGAGAATGAGGAATATTACTTGAATTGGACTGATCTTGGACAGGAATAATTGAAGAAGTTGATTGGCTTGGTTGTTGTTGTTGTGTAGTTTGATAACTCCAGTACTTTTAGGTCTTTTCCTTGTATACACTAACAACTTGTTTGTAAGTTTATATAAAACAGTTCTTATCTTGTAATGATATTTCTCCCCCTGAAGTCAGAATTGATCCAATTGTTTCATTTTCAAACACAATTTCCTCCTTATTAGGAATAAAAATTTACGATCTATATAAATTACAGGCCCAATAATTAGCTAATTTAGGCACTAATCTAGGCTAATTACATAGTCTAGATACATAGAGAGATTATTTAGAGTTTTGACTCCTAAAATCTCTCTTTGCAACATTAAAATTTTAATTCCTAAAATTTCTCTTGACTAAATTCTAATCATTGGGTCAAACCTTCATTCCAACATTGTCAATCCGTGTGAAGTTCTATGGGTGGTATTAATATAAGAGGGAATTATTATAATAAATAAGACATTTAGCATGTGAAAGTTATTTGCACATCAATAGATGTTTCGATCTATTATATAGCTTTCATATCAGGTTCTTTGTTATATTTTCTAAAAGCTTATTTATTGATTGTGTCGTCTATAATTAAATCAGTTTACTCTGTAGTTATCCTTTAATTGTACTTCTCTATCATATGTACATGCAAAATGTATTTATAGCATATGCTTTGTCCTTTTTTCTAGAGATCTAAGCTTTAACATGCTTAAGGGTGAAATTCCTCAAACAATTGGGAGTTTAACAAAACTTGTTTACATGTAAGTATATGTTTTCCTACTTTCTAAAGCTTTTATCGATTAATTGTTGGTGTTGTATTTTCACACAAGGGTTCCATGTTTTTTGGATATAGGTTCTTGACTAACAACTCCCTTACTGGCATGGTACCTTCAGCAATACGAGAAAGCAAGCAATATTTGTTAGTATATCTCTCACCTTCAAAGGATTTTTTTTTCTCATAATATATTTTAGTTAATAATAAGTATCCAAAATGATTAGTTAATTTTACAACTAATGTGATTGCCGAAAATGTTCAGCGATTTATCATATAATAATTTTACGGGGACAGCAACATCCCAGAGCTGCAACCAACAAAATGTGTGAGTTTCATACTCAGCTTTCTTCGCTTTGTTTATTTATTTATTATATCCTTGTTTTAAAATTTCATTTTGCAAACCCCTTTGCAGTAATTTGATTTCAAGTTATTCACCCGTGGAAGGCAATTCGTAAGCTCTTCTAATCTCCCTCCATATTAGTTCCACTGGTCTAAAATAGGATAAAAGAATAACACACCATTAATTGCGTTTCAGAGTTCCTTGGTGCCTCAAGAAGGACCTAACATGCTCCAATAAACCTCAGCGTGAGTAAAAGATCAGGTGTCTTCCAAGACATGCCATAGTTTCAATTATGCCATATATTGGAGACAAAAATTTACATGATTGTATTCCTTCTCCAGATCATTCCTTGTTTGTTAACTGTGGAGGAAGCAGTACTAGGTATGAGGGGAATGATTATGAAGGAGATTTGACTCCAGGTGGCCCATCTACATTCTCTTCTTTTTCTGGAAAATGGGCCTATAGCAGTACTGGGGTTTATATGAACAACGACAATGTTAATTTCATCCCGAGCAACACAGCTTTTTTTAATAACAGTGACAGAGAAATTTATGGAACAGCTCGTGTTGCCCCTCTATCACTTAATTACTATGGCCTTTGCATGAGAAAAGGAAGTTATACTGTGCGACTTCACTTTGCCGAAATTTTATATTCAAATGATGAGACTTTTAGTAGCCTTGGGAGGCGTTTATTTGATGTATCGCTTCAAGTGAGTTGGAAGATAAAGCAGCTTCATTTTAGTAGATATCGCTTTCTTCTTCTTTTTTTCTCTCTAAAGCCAAACTTAACTATAAACCAAGTTTTCTAAGAGTTAGTTTAAACCATTTGCAGGGGAGTTTAGTTTTGAAAGATTTTAACATCATGGAGGAAGCGAAGGGTGCTGGTAAGGGTATCATAAAAGAATTTACCAATGTTACTGTTAGTGGAACCACCATGGAGATCCACTTATACTGGTCTGGCAAAGGGACTACTGCTGTCCCAGATAGAGGTGTATATGGACCTCTTATATCAGCTATCTCAGTGACACCGAGTATGTTTATTTCACCTTAACAACATATTGAGATTTTCTCGACTTCTGTTGTGATTATGCTCTATTTATTTTTGCAGATTTCAAGGTTGATTCAGGCTTATCAACTGGAATTATTGTGGGCATTGTAGTTGCATGTTGTGTGTTCTTAGCATTAATATTAGTAGTGCTCCGAATGAATGGCTGCTTAGGGGGAAAGGACCTCCAAGATAAAGGCAAGTTAAAACTTATGTAAATGGGATGATTTAAAAATTTTCCTAGTTTGTACAATAACTTGAGAGAATTATGATTTTTAGAATGATGGTAAATATCGTTTACTAAGTTTAAAAGTTCCCATTAACACTCAAAATGAAAGTCTTATTTCATTGTTCATTACCTCTTTGTGAGTATTTATATGATCTAGTATTTGTTTCAGGACTGCAAGGGCTAGAGCTACAAACAGGTTATTTTACATTAAGGCAAATCAAAGCGGCAACTGAAAACTTTTACCCTGGAAATAAAATAGGAGAAGGAGGATTTGGGCCTGTTTACAAGGTAATTAGCTAACTAAATTTTGTTTTCTTTTGCTTTTGTCTTTTTATTTTTAAGCCCTCCCTCAAAAAAAAAGCGATTAGACAGAATTTCTATGTATAAGCTTAAATCAATAATTCAACATTTTATGTTATTATATTTTTCATAAATTTCATTTGGTTTTTATTTTTCTCATTCAATTATTTTTCTTACTTGATATTAGGGTGTTTTGCCTGATGGCTCCATCATTGCAGTTAAACAACTCTCTGCGAAATCAAAACAAGGCAATCGTGAATTTATTAATGAGATAGGCATGATATCTGCAGTACAACACCCAAATCTCGTGAGACTTTATGGATGTTGTATTGAAGGAAATCAGTTGTTACTCATATATGAATTCATGGAAAACAATAGTCTTGCCCGTGCACTTTTTGGTATGTACTTTTTTATTTTTCACGTGCTTGTAAGAATTTTGAGATTGAGACATTGAGTATATATCTGCTCTCTATCCTCTCTCTCTCATGTATGTAGGTCGAGAACAAGAAAAACTTTATTTAGACTGGCCAACTAGAAACAAAATTTGCTTGGGGATAGCAAGGGGATTGTGTTATCTTCACGAGGAATCAAGGTTGAAAATCGTTCACAGAGACATAAAGGCAACCAATGTACTGCTGGACAAGAATCTAAATGCTAAAATATCTGACTTTGGTTTAGCTAAGCTTAATGAAGAGGAGAATACTCATATCAGCACACGAATTGCAGGCACAGTGTGAGCATATTCTTCTTCCCTCTTCCCGCCATATTCCATAGATTCACTTCAAATTCATTATAGGAAAACTGTTGTAGTGAGGATATTAATATATTTATGGGAGTTTCCTTTTAGTACTTACGAAATTGATTATATACAAATGTTGCATGAAACCTACTAAAGAATGCACTTGTTGTGCACTCAGTATTTCCTATGTCTTTGACCGACACGTTGAATAGAATGACCTTAATTTGGGTTGCTTCTTAAATCTTAATGCGTGGTAGTTCTCAGTGTAAGCTACATAGCGTATCAAACAAACACGTCATTGAGCCTACTTTGACATTTATCTTAAGGTTGTTAATACACTCGGTCAGATTTGTAGAGAGTGGCTAGCTCAGTTTTTTCTACCCAATATTTTCATCTAACTGCATCAAATTTACAATTTTGTCCTTTTCATTTTCAGTGGGTATATGGCTCCTGAATATGCTATGAGGGGTTACTTGACGCCAAAAGCTGACATTTACAGTTTTGGTGTTGTTGCGTTAGAGATTGTCAGTGGGAAGAGCAACACGAATTACAGGCCCAAGGAGGAATTTGTGTATCTTCTTGATTGGGTACACTACATATTATGCTTTGCTGTGTACTTGTGGTGGTAAAACTAACACATCTTTCAATTTTTTGCTATGTTTGAGGTGGTAAAACTTTCTTCTCTTTGAATTGAAGGCTTATGTTCTACAAGAGCAGGGTAACCTCCTGGACCTTGTTGATCCAAGCCTCGGATCCAACTACTCACGAGAAGAGGCGACGAGGATGCTGAATTTGGCTCTCTTGTGCACTAACCCATCTCCCACTCTCCGCCCTGCTATGTCGTCCGTCGTGAAAATGCTCGAGGGCCAAATTCCGGTGCAAACACCAATAGTGAAGTGGAGCGCCGAAGACCAGGACGGGAGGTTTAAAGCCTTTGAGAAGCTGATGCATGAGAGTGCCTCATCAACATTCTCGCAGCACAGTCAAGAGCAGAGGGATGTGTCAAGGGACGGCCCAGGGGTGGATTCCTCAATCACTACTTCGAGTATGGGAGAGACCCAAGAACATATCTCAGCTGTTGATCTTCAAGGAAAATCCAGGTTACTTCCAGAAATGTACCACGAAGTTGATTTGGGTGACTGATATAAACAATTTGTTTATATGTGATTAAGGGATCCATTCTTATTGCTCCAAATATGTTTTGTTTTTACTGCACGTATTCTTAAAAACGTGCACTCACTGTCAAGATCTTGAATGAAAGGTTCGTGTGTATCAATATGTTCACGTAGCTGATCTATTAGGACTGTTGCACACTTATATTTATTATTTTATATTATAACATGTCATTTTTATTTGATTTATTGTTTGATTCGCTAGAGTGGCAACGTCGAGGGTCAGATGACTCGACCCGCCGCAAGCCTTGCCAGCTGCCTCGCCACTGCCGCAATCGCTGTCACGTACCAACATAGCCTTGGTTGCATATCCTACACTTCAAAGGGAAGCAGCCCATGGGTGCACTGGGTACGTGTTGCTGTGGATGGAGCTAAGGGTGATGGGTGCCGCAGGGGGTGATGTGAATGCGATCATCACCGGAGAGTGAGATGCAGCCGGCCGGCCGGAGCCGGAGGGAGTCGGGAGTGTCGCGATAGTTGGTGATGAGTAGGTGGACAGAGGCTGTTGTAGGGCTGTCGGGTGGTCTAGAGATGGGTTTCCAGATAGATGTGCAGCAGTGGACGTGGGATGTTTGCCTGAGGTCATCATGCCCAAATACTACAGTGAGGAGTGTTTTTGCTGTAGCGGATGGTGGCAACGGGTTCGTCGTCGTGTTGTGGTGAGGAAGTTTCTAAATATAAGTTACTATTATTATTATTGTTGTATAAATATGTTTTATGGGAAATTTGAAATTTTTTGGATAGTTTTTGGACTGAGGGGAGGCTGTTTTGCTGTAAGTGTTTGGTTTGTACTTGGCAGTGGGCAGTGGGAGGGGTTTGGTTGCTAGTAAGAGGTTATGATTGATGATGGCGGGGAGATTTATGATGTTTTACTCCCCTTTTATGGCGGTTTTGTTTTGTTGTTTTGTTTTTTGCAACGTTGTGTCCAATTTATAGGACGAGCGGCAGGGGACAGAGACAGGGACAGGCGTGCATTAATGGAGTGGAGGTGGAGCCTGGAGGGGGTCGCAGGTGCGGTACCCTTTTGCTTTCGGTAGTGGCATCCAACGCATCTGCAAGCAGTGAAGGCTTTACAACATAACAGAGGATAATAATAGTAGTTTAAAACTGAAAAGGAGAAAGCAAGGATTCCGTGAAAACTGGTTGAAAGTTCACAAAATCGAGGCATGGGGATGAAACTGGGTACTGGACCTGGAGTGGAAAAGGGTTACCGGCCGCGGCGCGTCGGTCTGGAGTCTGGACGCTAGGCGGAGAGAGTTGGTCGTTTGGTAATGGTCGGTTTTGTTTCATATTGTTTATATATTAAAAGACAAACCAACACACCCACGCCTTTCTTTCCTTAGCATATATGCAAAGGGCTAAAGAGTTGGGATGCACGTATCCAGGACAAATCTAGCTAATACCTTTATTCGTCGACATTTTGGCAGCGTCTTAGTAGGAAGGAATATATATATGGATCTTCATTTGATTTATTTTTTTTTAACTGAGACAGATATAAGAAAAGAGTTCACCGGAAATGTTTTTATCTTAAACGATTGCTTCAATTAATATAGATTTTTTTTCATGGAAATATTTTCAATCAACTAATTAATTTTCCAAAAAAAAAAATATGGGCGAATTTATTTTTCTCGGACGATTAACCCTTTAGTATTCTGAAATCAATTAAAATAGCGAGAAAATGGAAAAGGCTCAAGAATTTTATGGAATTGATAATGATATTTTCGGAAAATTTTTTTTAAAAAAAAAAGCCAACCAAAGGTCATATACCCTTTCTTTCTAGTAGGTAGAGACAGCATGATTTTTACATTAAAATAAGACAGCATGCATGCTCAACATATGATTAGACTCAAAAATTACATTTTAATTGTAATTATTGATATTTGCGTAATTAAACTTAATTGATTATTGTGTGTGTGTGTGTGTGTGTGCATTATTGTGCAATTTGATATCAAAAAGGCAACTCAGAGGAAGTTTGGGGTACGGATCAGAATTAAAGAAAGAGATTGGCATAAAGAATTGCTACGTGCGTACAACTGTGCATATAAAAGAGAGAATCACGATGCAAAGGCATTTGAGAGGGAGTGGGTAGCGTAGCGTAGCGTAGCCAGCCCAGATAAGCTTCAAACGCTTTTGGCCGTCTGTGGGATATGCACGTGAATTCATGCAGAGAGAAAAGAAATTGGATATAATTGGAGGTTGAAAGAAGGTGGGACCGTTTGTTTTTACACGCAGATTGCAAGGAAAATAAATAAATAAAGAGTCAATAAAATGCGTGGTGGTTGTGTCATGCACAGAAGATGTGATTTTCGTGGGTTCCACGGCTGGTTTGCATATTTTAGAGGAAGCAGAACTATTTGATGGTTCTGATTTGGTAAAGAACTAATTAAAAATGGCCCTTCTTAATTTTGTGTGTTTTAGGTGCTTTTGTTTATTATTTTTTAAGATACATAGACACTTGAATTATTTATTAATCTGATACGTAGTCATTTATATATATATATATATGTGTGTGTGTGTTTACTACTATCAAACAAAATAATCATAAATAAATAACCATAAAATTATGCACCGCTACTCAGCTAATACGTGCACCACTAACCCAATTACACCATTATTGTTCCATTATAGCATCAATTACTACGGCCAGCAAGGCCTACGGGCATCAGATCAGCTAGCAATACGGGCAGCAAGCGCGTATCAGAATCTGGTATAATGATGATTAGTTTCAAATTAAATTTATTTATAAACAAGTTAAATAATAATTAAGTTTATTTGGTTTACCTTCTCTCACCACTCGTTTGCTACGTTTCTTTGCATTCAACAAACACCTCACTCGATCTCAATCCCGCTTCTCATCCCTTGTTTTTGTTCAATTATGATTGTTCCTCTCAACGAATAAGACTGTGAATTCAATCACCCGATTGACATTTTTTGTGTGCAATTTGGCACCAACATGTTGATCTTCAGGGCGTTGTTGATGTATTTTTTGGTCGTTGATGATGTAATTTTTGTATAGAAATGGGCAAACGAGGCCAAAATTGCGGTGCAATAGCAATAGATAGATTGGTGCGTTTCCAGTCCTGGGATTAAATGACTCACATGTATAAATTATCACTTTGGCTGTCCATATAAAGCCTAATTAGAAAGTTAAACAATATTGAATACTTTAAATTTAGTGATGATTATTAACACCTATATTTAAAAAAAAAAAAGCACTTAATGACGGTTCATAATTGCCATTAAGGCTTTTTCTAAATAAAAATATACAAGCTATACTCTATTGTCATTCCTTTTTCTAAAACAGTCTAAACTTTTGTATTCAAAATATTAATTAACATAAAATATCAATTTCATACTTGGTATGGCTAAATAAAAATGCCAACATAATCAAGATTGGTATTACTAAAAAAACATAAAATGTTATGAAATATATTTAGAAAATATAGCATTACAGACTTTGTGATGCTATTATCACGAATGATATCCTCTAACATTACAAAATTAGTGTTGCTTATTTCCGAAGTTGGACAAAAAAACACAATTATGAAATATTACAATAATACAGTGCATAATTCAAAAAACAAAAAAAACCTTCCAAAGTAAATTTCATAGGCTAATTCTATAGAAGATACTTTGTGAATAAACTTGTTTGTTAAGTTTTTTTAAAAAAGCTTAAAGAGTACCTCTACTTCACTAAGACACGTAAAATTACTAATTAATTTTATTAATATATCTGAAGTACTTGTATTTTAGAATTTTAATATTTGTCTACGGATGTGATTGGCTGCAATTGCCCAAAAAGCCTGTACTGTATAGATTTGAACTAATACACTATCTTGTCGTTTCAAAAATAAATTATTAAATTAATATTTATATAGTTAATTTCAAGATGATCTGTGCATCTTTAATTAGAGTTTGTTTTTAAATAAATGAATAGAAATATTTTAAAAAATTAATTATTTTTTAAATAAATTTATCCAAAAACTTATAATATTATTTTTAAAAATATAATTATTTTTTAAAAAAGTAAATCTAATAAATTTAAAAGTATTAATAAATAATATAAATTTAATTAAATTTATATTTTAAAAAATAATCAAAACTTAAAAAATAATTCGGGACCGACGCAATAACTTAAAAGCATCTCCAACCTATCGGCTATAGCAAAATATGACTGAAATTGCTCTCAAATGGTTTAAGTAAACCATTAGCAAAAGCAAAAATAAAAGTCAAATATAGCTTTTGCTAATTATGCTAGGTGAGCAAATAAAATAAAACTACACGTTAGTTCTCCTGCGTTGCGTCTCGGTTCCTCCCCCTTCCCATAGCGCTCCCTCCTCCATCGCCATGGCTTCCACTGCCTAGATGGATGCTCCCCCCGTCACCGGCGTTGCGCAAATGGACACTCCAGCTCGCGCACCCACCTCCTCGCCCGCCCATATGGATGTGAAGCGCCATATTTATTAAAAGTATTAATAAATAATATAAATTTAATTAAATTTATATTTTAAAAAATAATCAAAACTTTAAAAATAATTCAGGACCCACTAAAATAAAGAAATAACATAAAACATATCTAAAACAAATATCAGAACTCATAAATTAAAAATAAACTTATTCCTGTTAAATGTTTAAATAAAACCATTAATAAAATCAAGCAAATTAATAAAATTTTGTTTCAAATATAGCTTTTTCTATATATATGCTATGTAAGCAAATATAAATATAAATTACACGTTAGTTTCTCCCTTTTTTGTTTCGTCTGGGCCTTCCTTCCCTCCTTCCCATAGTGCTCCCTCCTCCATCGCACACCATTCAATATGCTCACTGCCTAGATGAGATGCTCCCCAAATGTCTACATCAAATGGATCATGGGATTACGGACACCTGGAGGGCGCCGCGGACTACCACCTCCTCGCCCGCCCATATGGATGAAGACCGCCCCCGCTCCAGCTCACCCATATGGACACAAAGAAGACGCCTTCAAGATTGCGTTCTAAAGCACGATTTAGGATGATTGAATTTTAGAAGATAAGGGTAGTTAGGGAAAAAGAAAACCTGGTTAAAGAAAAATATAAGCTAGTATAACATTGAAAGTACCATTAGCTATAATCCCCCCCCCCCCCCCCCCAGGCCGCGCCCACCCCCCCCAGCCACCCATGGACACAAATTAAAAAAACACCTTAAATTCTCTGGATGTGGTTGAAGCACATTAGGGATTTAGGATGATTGAATTTTGAAGATAAGGTAGTTAGAAAAGAAAAGTAGAAAAATATCTAGTATGCATTAAAGTAATTAGCTATATTTACCTAAAAGTCTTTTCCAATGAATTAATTAAATGCATAGTTAAAAAAAGAAAAGTAAAATTTAACTTTTACTTTTTATTTTTACCTACTGACATGTCATAAAAATGATAATTGTAGCATATACCTCCCTTCCCTCATCTCTCTTCCTTCCCCCACTCCCCCCCCCGTCCCACGTCCCCCCCCCATTGCTCCCCGTCCCGTCCCCTCCCCCCGTCCCCCGTCTCCCTCCCTCGTCGTGCGCCCCTTGCCCCCGTTCGTAATTTATACAGCTAAAATTCGTACGAAGCCGCAGCCAACTGGCCCCCCTTGTCAACATCCTAGAAATTAAAACGCGGGGGACAAGACGGTCGACGTGGCAGTAAATTAGACGGCACTTTCAATAAAAGGAAAAGGGCATCGTCACGTGGGCGTCTACTATAGAGTCATCAGGCGCTGGAACCATTTTTGTTTCGCGCGTGGGCGATGGAACTTTCGTGCAGACAGCCAGACACGTTCCATCCACCAGCCACAGATTCCAGTTCCAGGCGGCGCGCGGGGGCATAAACGCACAGAACTCTCTCTCTCTCTCTCCCTCACACACACACTCTCTCTGTCTCTCTGTCTCTCTCTCTCTCTGGGTCTCTGCAATCTCCGACTCGAAGACGTTAAATTTAAGGTGTTGCGTGGTGGAAGAGAGGAGGGCGACATGGGGTGTTTCGTCGCCAACCTCCTCTTGGCGGCCTTGTTTTGCTTTGCTCACCTGAGATCAAACGCGCAGCTCCTCCCTAAGGAAGAAGGTACGCCTCTCTCTCTCTCTCTCTCGATCTGCATGGCTTTTACTCTGCATAAGACGTACGGATGTGGCATGGCGTGGCGTTGACTACAAATTCATTGTTTTTTCGAACCCTCTGCATAATAAGACGGATGTGGCGTGGGCTTACTTTTGCGATGGGCCTATTTCGTTTGGGCCCATCCAACTCTATAATGAAATAAAGAAAAACAAAAAACCCATTCCTATTTTTTAAAAAAATTGGGTCTCGGTCTACCAATATATTTATTCACTATTATATTATAAATTTGTGTGTGCAACGAAATGGACGAGCCGACTGCTAGGGAGGAACACATAAAATTTTGGATTTTAGGATCTTTAGTGATTTTGAAGGCAACTGCGTAGTTAAATATTTGCTATTCATTTTTTTCTCATTATGTGCAAATAGAGGAACTATGTCGTTTTCATTGGTACTCTATCATGGATGTATAGCATAGTTACTTCTTTTTGAATAAGAATACAAGTTGGAATCTCGGACTGCGGCTCATAATTATCATGAGTGCAGTTTAACTTGTTTTTTCTTTGCTTTTTATTAATATATGTAGCTCTCTTACTGTAATTATTATTTTCTAATATTTTTTTGTTAAATTCTATTTGTATTGCATTAAGGTTAATTGGAATTAATTTTTTATATATGTTTTCACATCTAACAGTGCAGACGCTTCAAACCATAGCTGCAAAATTAAAGAATAGTTACTGGAGTGTGAACCGAAACTCTTGCACCGTGGGAAATGGTTTAAATATCAATGTAACTAGTGATTTTTCAAGTAATGTCACATGTGACTGTTCTTTCAAGAGTAAAACTGTTTGCCATGTCAAAACCATGTACGTACACTTTTCTTTTCTTTTCTTTTCTTTTTTTCATTTTGAAAAATTAAGCAACCATGTGCTAACTTTATTTCTTTGTCCTTTACCTTGAGAGTGCAATAGCCACGATAATGTATTTTACGGCTCTAGCATGGCACAACCATAGCATTAATCTTATTTGGCCAACAAATTGAATCCAACCACTATATTTCTCACTGCATGAGTAAGTAGGAGTTGACACACCTTTTTTGGGGTAAAAGGGTTGACCATGCTTTTTTATAGCCTTTTGCTTTTGGAGTGTGAGGAATTCATAACAATGAATGTCCTTAGAAAAACTGTGATTTTATGGATGAAAAGATGGGGAATTCAGCATTTGTTGTCACGTTTGTGCCATTTTCCTTGTATCATGCACACAGTTCATGTAGTGTGAGTTTTGTTTTGAAACTTGGCCACACGTGTTATTTTTTGGGGCCTAAGCCTTGTAATACTTTTATTTAAGCATAAAGTTATTAGGATTCGCATCCCAAGCTTCATTGATTAAGACCTAAAATTTATAGATTTGGGGATTTTCAGGCAATAGGGTATTTAATTCCTTTTTTGTTTGTATTGAGCTGTTATTTTTTTTCACATGTTCTAAAATCTTGTTGGTTAAGTACACTAGGTTAACATTAAAAATGTTTTGTAAAATGACATCAGACTCCAATGCATTACACCAAATGAGAGCGCATAAATCAGTTAACCAAATTGATTGGTAGAGAAATTTCCTATCTAGTATGGTTCCAAAATCTTTTGATATCATGATTTGCATCTCATTATCAACATGCACTCGAATGACTATGGGGTAGTTGTTTTATAAATAGCTTAGCTTTAGACATGTTTCACCATAAGCTTTATTGGCATATTATTTCTTTCACCACCTAACATTTATATCCTACAATAGTTTTTTCATGTACCCCTCTACAAGAGCATGATATTTTTTGCTTATATCAAGTGGCTTCAAATCCAGAGATATAGTTATCCTAAAACTTTTGTCTGACACTGACCATGGAGAAATCTTTACAACTCTATGACAGCTGTGCTTTTCATATCTTAGTTACAATGCATCCAAGCACCCCAATAAGGTATTGCTTTGTTGAGCCTTTGATCTAAGTTGGCTTTGGAGTTGTCACTATTGGCATTCATGTAATAAACCTAGTGACATTTGGTAGCCTTATGAAGTCTTGAAGATGTGAAGGCTATCACCTGTCCCTAGAAGAAGAGAAGGTGACAAGATGAGACCCCTCAATGGAAGATACAATGTTTTGACGTTGTAAGGTCAACCCCTAGAATGATGTCAATATCACAAGGGGGATCCAAGAAGAACACATAGACCAGTGGAGTTATAGTGCAACCACTTTGTCTGGGTATTGTAATGATAACCCCTTGAGTATTGCCAACTGAAAAAACTTTTTACAGCACTCTTGTCCTAGTGATTGATTGTAATAAGTGAATGCTCTCTCCTTGTAGTATGGGAGTCATTTTTTTCCTAATGGATTTATGTTTATTTATTTTTTTTTTTTTTAAATTTTCATTTGACCTATTGGTAATTAAACATGTAAAATTTTCTTATTATGATTTATAGCTGACCACATTAGAACTATAATGGTTATTTCATTTTCATAGAAACTGCATTGATATTGTATCTCAGTGAGCTGAAGAGTCTAAATTTAACTGGAGTTATGCCTGCAGAGTTTGGCAATCTTAGTTACCTTGAGAAGATGTAAGTGCATTTCTTCACACCAAAAAGTCAATTGCTCTTACTGATTCATTTGGATCATCTTTATTTGTTAGATGTTGCTAGTTGTAAATTTGTGATTCTTAATAGGATATAATGCTCACTCAACTGAGTTTAGCCTTGCATGGGATTCATTACCATCAGAACACTTGCCGTGTTTTATAATACATTTGAAAGTAATCGAGTAATTTGTATTTTTTGCATGCAGTGACCTTTCTCGTAATTATATTAATGGATCAATTCCAACGAGTTTGTCTAAGGCCCCTCTCACTTTTATGTATGTGTGCCTTTTCTTTTCTCTTTTTAGTCTTATTATGGAGTCATTGCCTTCCAAGAACTAAGTAATTTATGCAAAAAGTTTAATGGCTCATTGCAGATCCTTACTGGATAATCGCATCAGTGGTTCCATTCCTAAAGAAATTGGGGACATAGCTAATCTTCAAGAGCTGTATGTTTTGGACTTGTATCTGGTATCCTTTTGGTTTGAATTGGCAATTAAACCGGTTTATAATATATATTGGCTGTTTCAGTCTTTTGGATGACAATGGACTTGGTGGAACTCTTCCTGAAAGCCTTGGAAATTTGAGTCACTTGAGCAGACTGTAAGGCCACTATTCTTGTTAACCTAAAAGAAAGTAGAAGAAGAGAAAAAATGACAATAGTGTCACGATTGTCTAGTTTTTCCTTTTTAGTTTAAATTTATTTTTGTTGTTATTTATAATTATTATTGTTTTAGTTTATAATTGTTTTTCTTGTGCAGACATGGTTTATAATGATCTTTATTACAAACTTGTAGTCTTCTTTCAGCAAATAATTTTATAGGAACAGTTCCATCAACATTGGGCAAATTAAAGAGCTTAACAGATTTGTGAGTGATTCAATTTTATAAATACTTTGTTATTATTGTTTTGCTTTTTATTAATCTATTAAACTCCTGTGCTTGCATGTTACTTGCAGGAGGATAGATGGAAATCCACTATCCGGGAAGATACCAGATTTCATTGGAAATTGGACAACACTAAAAAGACTGTTAGTTTGTGTTTTTGAAATTTAATAAATGTTTATTTTTTTGAGAGCTGTAGTGCATATACCATTTAAAATTGGGAGTTCATTTACTTTTCGTATTAACCACTAATCTAATATGTGCAGGGATATTCAAGGCACATCAATGGAAGGCCCCATTCCTCATACCATATCTTCTCTAAAAAACTTAACCGAACTGTGAGCTCCTTTATTGTCCTTGGAAGTTTGTATTTATGAGCATGTTTACAGAATAATTATTAAAAATGATTAAAAAAAAATTCTAACACTTGATTTTCAGGAGGATTTCTGATTTGAATGGATCAAGTATGAGTTTTCCTAACATACAAAATTTAAAGAACCTGCAGTATTTGTAAGTTAAAAGTGGAGATAAATCCTAGGTGGTAGATTATATAAGATTTATAAGAACCTGTTATATATGCTAATTCGCCCTAGTCCATGCAGGATATTGAGAAATTGCTTAATCAATGATTCCATCCCAGAATATATTGGAGATTTCAACGTTCTGAAAACTTTGTAAGTTATTGAAATGAATCCTTAGATAGGCAATTTTCTCTATGATTCCAATTCAATACACTTAGATATTTTTGCGCTCTGCCCATGTTAATCTGTGTCAAGTTTTATGGATTGTATTGATAAAAGTGGGAATTATTATAAGAATTAAGAAATTTAGCATGCGAAAGTTATTTGTATATCATTGGGTGGTTGTTTTTATCTATTATATATTTATCATACAAAGTTTTTTATTATATTTTCTAAGAGCTCATTTATTAATTGTGTCCTTTATAATTAGTATAGTTTACTCTTTAGTTGTCCTTTAATTATGCTTATTAAATGGTAAAATGCTCAATGAATGGAGAATGAGTAACTTGGTACCTTTGTATAAAAACAAAGGTGATATGTAAAATTGCTCAAATTATAGTAGAATAAAAGTGATAAATCATACTATGAAGTTATGTGAAAGGCTATTGAGTATCATTTAAGAGAGCATGCAGAAAATCAATTTGGTTTCATGTCTGAAAGAACTATTATGAAAGCAATTCATATATTAAGAAAAGTTATTGAGAGGTTTAAAGGGATATTTTTTTTTACCCATAATATTGATAGATATGGAGAAAACTTATGACAAAATACTTAAATATATGCTTTGTTAAGCTTTGAAAAAGAAGGCAGTTCCTATCAAATATGTAAGTTTAATAAAGGATATGTTTGCAGGAATTGTAACCATTGTTAAAACTGGTAGTAGATTAACAGGTGGGTTTTTAATTATAATAGGGGTACATTAGTAGTTTTTTCTTTTTACAATAGTAATGGACGAAATAACCAAGAATATTTATGAAAATATATTGTGGTATATGTTATTCGCTAATGATATTGTTTTGATTGATGAGACTATAAAGGATTAACCAAAAATTATAGTTATAATGACAAACTCTAGAGCCCGAGGATTTAGATTAAACAAAACGAAGACCGAATATATGAAAGAATAACGAGTAAAGTATTATACTAATAGATACCAGTCATAAAATGTTTTAATTACCTAGGATCGATAATTTAGAGAAACAAATAGATTAATAGTGATATCAGTCATAAAATTAAAGTTGGGTGGCTTAAATAGAGAAGTGCAATAGGAGTTTTGTGTGACCACAATATTGACATTCTTTATTATATAAAATGACGTATTAGGCTAATAAGAAATAACATATACAAAAGTTCAGTATTGCTGAAATGTGAATGTTAAAATAAATTGTAGTAAAACTAAGATAAATAAGATTCAAAATGAGATAGAGAGAAAATTGCTTACATTGATTTAATCATTTAGGACGTAGGTTAATAGATGCACATATTAGGAAGGTAAAAAAGATTGATATTAAACGAGTTAAAAAAATGAGAAAAAGACTAAAAATGACTTTGATAGATATAGTAACAAAAGATTTAGAATTGTTAAATTTTTAAAAAAAGAATAATAACCGATATGAATGTTTAAAAGAGAAAAAAATCTGTATTTTAGATCAAATATAAATTTTTTGCCTTTTTTGATTAATATAACTTGATCTCATATTATTGAGATTAAGACTTATTGGTTTGATTTGGTAAATGATAAAATAAATATTTTAAATATTTTAATTGTCGATCACGTATTTGCTTCTCTTTCATGTATACGTGAAAAATGTATTTACAGTATATGTTTTACCCCTTTTTCTAGAGATCTGAGCTTTAACATGCTAAGGGGTGAAATTCCTCCAACAATTGGGACTTTAAAAAAGCTTCGTTACATGTAAGTATATATTTTTATACTTTCTAAAGCTTTTGCTGTTTAATTGTTGTTGTATTTTTACATAAGTTTCTATGTTTTTGCATATAGGTTCTTGACTAACAACTCCCTAACTGGCACGGTACCTATAGTGATACAGGAAAGCAAGCAAAGTTTGTTAGTATAACTTTTACCTTCAATTTTGTTCCCATGATATATTTTAGTAAATAAGAATGATACGAAATAATTAATGAATTTTATGACTAATGTGATTGATATAAAATTTTCAGTGATTTATCATATAATAATTTTTCGGGGTCTGGAACATCCCATAGCTGCAACCAACAAAATGTGTGAGTTTCATACTTTGTTTATTTATTTATTTATTACATCCTTGTTTTAAATTTCCATCTTGTAATCCCCTTTGCAGAAATTTGATTTCAAGTTATTCACCCGTGGAAGGCAATTCGTAAGCTCTTCTAATCTCCCTCCATATTAGTTTCGCTTGTCTATAATAGGATAAAAGAATAACGCACCATTAATTGCGTTTCAGAGTTCCTTGGTGCCTCAAGAAGGACCTGACATGCTCCAGTAAACCTCAATGTGAGTAAAAGATTAGGTGTCTTCCAAGACATGCCATAGTTTCAATTATGCTATATATTGGAGACAAAAAATTTTATGATTGTATTCCATCTCCAGATCATTCCTTGTTTATTAACTGTGGAGGAAGCAGTACTAGGTATGAGGGGAATGATTATGAAGGAGATTTGAATCCAGGTGGCCCATCAACATTCTCTTCTCTTTCTGAAAAATGGGCCTATAGCAGTACTGGGGTTTATATGAACAACGATGATGTTAATTTCATCCCGAGCAACACAACTTTGTTTAATAACAGTGACAAAGAAATTTATGGAACAGCTCGTGTTGCCCCTCTATCACTCAATTACTATGGTCTTTGCTTGAGAGAGGGAAGTTATACTGTGCGGCTTCACTTCGCTGAAATTTTGTTTTCAAATGATGAGACATTTAGTGGCATCGGGAGGCGTTTATTTGATGTATCACTTCAAGTGAGTTGGAGGCTAAATCAGCTTCATTTTAGTAGAGATATATATATATATTTTCTGAATCCAAACTTGTAACTTTAAACAAAGTTTTCTAAGAGTTCGTTTGCAGGGGAGTTTAGTTTTGAAGGATTTCAACATCATGGAGGAAGCAAAGGGGGCTGGTAAGGGTATCATAAAGGAATTTACCAATGTTACTGTTAGTGGAACCACCATGGAGATCCACTTATACTGGTCTGGCAAAGGGACTACTGCTGTCCCAGATAGAGGTGTATATGGACCTCTTATATCAGCTATCTCAGTGACATCAAGTAAGTTTAGTTAACCTTAGCAGCAAATTGTGGTTCTCTTGACTTCTGTTGTGATTATGCTCTGTTTATTTTTGTAGATTTCAACGTTGAACATTCAGGCTTATCAAATGGAGTTATTGCGGGCATTGTAGTTTCTTGTTGTGTGTTCCTGGCATTAATATTAGTTGTTCTCTGGATGAACGGCTACTTAGGGGGAAAGGACCAAGGCAAGTTATAACTATGTAAATAGGCTGCACTTTATATTTTTATTTGATTTAAAATTTTTCCTAGTTTGTATGATAACTTGGGATGATTAAGATTTTTATATTGGTGGTGAAATTGTTAAGTGAGTTTAAAAAGTTCTCACTTACAATCAAAATGAAAGTCTTATTTCATTTTCATTACCTCTTTGTAAGAATTTATATGATTTGGTACTTGTTTTAGAATTGCAAGGGTTAGAGTTACGGACTGGTTATTTTACATTAAACCAAATCAAAGCTGCAACCGAAAACTTTTATCCCGGAAATAAAATAGGAGAAGGAGGATTTGGACCTGTTTACAAGGTAATTAACTAATTGAATTTTCTTTTTCAACCTTGATCCACGTGCACACACCCACACTCACACAAACATAATTTGTTGGCATTACAACATCATGTGTTGTAATAATATGATCGTATTTGATGTATACATGCATATTTAATTAAATTAATAATGCAACATTTTAACCATTGATTATATATTTTGTGCATATTATTTTTCTCACTCAATTATTTTTCTTGCTTGCTATTAGGGTGTTTTGCCAGATGGTTCTATCATTGCAGTTAAACAACTTTCTGCAAGATCAAGACAAGGTAATCGTGAATTTGTTAATGAGATAGGCATGATATCTGCTCTACAACACCCAAACTTAGTGAGGCTTTACGGATGCTGTATCGAAGGAAATCAGTTGTTAGTTATATATGAATTCATGGAAAACAATAGTCTTGCCCGTGCACTTTTTGGTATGTGCTTTTATTATCTTTCTTATGCTTGTAAGAAAGATTGAGACAATATTGAGTATATATCCTCACTCTCTCACACACACATGTATGTATGTAGGTCAAGAACAAGAAAAACTTCAATTGGACTGGCCAACTAGAAACAAAATTTGCTTGGGAATAGCAAGAGGATTGTCCTATCTTCACGAAGAATCAAGGTTGAAAATTGTTCACAGAGACATAAAGGCGACCAATATACTACTTGACAAGAATCTAAATGCTAAAATATCTGACTTTGGTTTAGCTAAGCTCAATGAAGAGGAGAATACTCATATCAGCACGCGAATTGCTGGCACAGTGTGAGCATTCTTCTTCCCTCTACCTTCCGTATTCCATACATTCACTTCAAATACATTAGTGGAAAACTGTTGTTGTGAGGATATTATTATATTCCATGCATTCATTCCTTGACAGAGAAGTTGGATAGTATGATCTTAATTTGAGTTGCTTCTTAATGCGTGACAGTTCTTAGTGTAAGCTATATTGCATATCAAAGAATCACTATCATAGCACGTCATTGACACTTGGTCAAGTTTGTGGAGTGGCCAGCTGAGTTTTTCTTCCCAATAGTTTCATCTAACCGCATCAAATTTACAAGTTTGTCGTTTTCATTTTCAGCGGGTATATGGCTCCTGAATATGCTATGAGGGGTTACTTGACGCCAAAAGCTGACATTTACAGTTTTGGTGTTGTTGCGTTAGAGATTGTTAGTGGGAAGAGCAACACGAGTTACAGGCCCAAGGAGGAGTTATTGTATCTTCTTGATTGGGTACGCTACGCAACATATTCTGCTGTACTGCGTACTTGTGTGTGTTCAGAAAAATAAACTAACGTGCTTTTGGACGCAATATTGATGCTTTCTTTGTTATGATGTTTGAATGAATTGAAGGCTTATGTTCTACAAGAGCAGGGTAACCTCCTGGACCTTGTTGATCCAAGCCTCGGACCCAACTACTCGCGAGAAGAGGCAACGAGGATGCTACATTTGGCTCTCTTGTGCACGAACCCATCTCCCACGCTCCGCCCTCCCATGTCGTCCGTCGTGAAAATGCTCGAGGGCCAAATCCCGGTGCAAACACCTACAGTGAAGTGCAGTACTACTACTGCCCAAGACCAGGACACGAGGTTGAAAGCCTTTGAGAGGCTGGTGCATGAGAGTGCCTCATCATCATCAGTCTCGCAGCAGAGTCAAGAGCAGAGGGATGCTGATGTGCCAGGTGTGGAGTCCTCAGTACTTGGATTATGCGAGGAGACCCAAGAAAATATCTCAGCTGTTGATGTGGTAGGAGAATCCAGGTTACTTCCAGAATGAAATGTACAACGATCGAAGTTGATTTGGGTGATTGATAGGAACAACGAAGTTGTCCATACGTGATTACATTTGATTAGGGAAGAACCATTATTGTTATTGCTCCTAATATGCTTTTTTACTGCTTGTGTTTTTAGAGACATACTCACTGTCAAGATCATGAATGAAAGGTTCGTGTATGGCCATTTTTTTATATAGTTAATTCTATTGGTTTGATTGCTAGTCATAAAAGGAATACGGTTGAGGTATACAATTATCAAAAAAATTCATCACTATATTATTATTTTATATTATTTTTTGTTAGGTAAATTTTTCTAGTTAAATTTATATTTATTTTAGATATACTTTTAACTAAAAACAACTCTAATAGTTTTAATTAATTTAATTTTTTTCGATTTATTCTCGTAATACTCTCTTAATTTTCAAATTGAAAATTTTCACATACTCTACGCGAATGGCTGCTGACTTTGAATAGCCATACACCAGCAATGTAGTTTTCACATATACCCATCTATGCGAACCTAGCGTTTTCGCCATTGGATTGTCCTAATTTGATCCAGTCTCCAGTCCTCTCTCTCCGGTCTCTACTGCCAGCCACACGCGCATATCGGTAAATTTAGCCACGCAATTTCAAGCAATTATTAAAAAATTTAAATTATATAGTTTAAAATATTTTCTTTTAGAAATAGTAGATATTATATTTTTATGAGTAATATTAGATAGCTTATGCAAGTAATTCGCCGTATGAATATTTTTGATGTTGTTATATTTATATTAATTTTTATAAAAAAAATTTAATTATATCAATTCAATATTAGATAGAGTTTTTCGTACAAATTACTTACACAATCTATTTGTAAATAAAATTTTTTATTTAAAATTAATTTTTTACCCACCATAATCAACTTATAAAATTTTCAACAAATTAAAACACTAGTATGTATAACTCTTCTTTCATATCTTTGCAATAGAATACAATGCATAAGACAAGTAGTACTCATGTTACACTAACTTATATTAACACGAGAGTTATAAAACTAATACAATAATCTTATTCTGACATGTTTACTAATGAATTACCTATACTATAACTATAGCAAAACTTGGAGTAGAGAAAAAGTTATATGCAAAATAAGAAAAGCCTAATTCAATAAGAAATAACTTAGAACATTGATATTAAATTCATTAATTTTTTTAAAATTATACCTACGAGTAATATAATATTAATTACATATGACTTTAAATATAATTTATTAGGTTTTTAACTAAAATATATATTTTAAGACTATTTATTGTTAATTAGCATTGTATGTATAATTAAAAAAAATATTTGATGAAATTCAAATAATGCTCTTAAAGCGAGCGAGACCAAAAAATTCCAGGCTAAATTAATTGGTAATCCCACACAACTTTCGTTCTCATCACTCATCCCAATAATTTTCCTTTGAAACTTGTGTTCAGTGAACCAACCATAAATAAATGTAATGTGCACAAAAGTCATTTTGTATAGTCAGTTCTGTTTACCGGGGACCCCTTCCTCCCCGCGTCGGTCGGTCTTCCAAGTCTCAACTATCATCTCACGACTCCAAGTCGTCTTTAAGCTCCCTCCCTCCAATCTATCATCCATTTTAGCTCCTTGCTGCCAGCAGCCCAAGGCACAGAAATGGAGATGACAAGGTCTCTTCTACTGATGTCTTCCAAGCTTTGTTCTCTTCTCTTCCTCCTAATGACGCCGGCTGGTGTTTGCTTCATGCACTTGAAACCTGCCCATGCTCAGCTCATCCCCGTAGAGGAAGGAAAGCATCTTCTCCACTCACCTGTGTAGCTTCTGCTTTGCATTCATATTATATGCTTCTCACACACACACCCACACACCCATGTATAATGTATTACTGAGTGTTGCCCCTTTTATTATCTATGTTCAGTGCAAACTCTTCGAGCAATATCTATAGGATTAAACAACAGGTACTGGAAAGTGGACCGAAAGTCTTGCAGTGGAGGTGATGGCTTAAATGTGAACTTGTCTAGTGTCGTCTTCAGCAATGTCACCTGCAAATGCTCTTTTGTCGCGAACACTGTTTGTCATGTCACTAACATGTCTGTAATAAACTTCTCCCTTCCACTCTCTGATTTTAAGTTACGTTTAGATCATGAAAAGCGCATAAGAAATGGAGGGTCTGTGATAAAATATAGTTAGATGAAATGGTGGTTGTGATTTTTTTTTTTAAAATAAAAAGATGCAATGGAGTGACCCAACAAAAGAAGCATTTTTCACTAATATTATTCCGTCTGCTTGTGTATGCACAGCCTGTCCTAATATAATTTTATTGTTGTCTTATAAGTACTGGGGTGAAGTCTAAGTTTTCGTTATAGATTCTGAAAAATTGCAGCACATTCGGATCGTGTTTTATGGGTTTAATATTTTCCTCAAATGGACATTACAATCTCATGCCCAATCTCATTCTGATGGTTTAATGTATGAGGCTCCATAATTGATTAAATTTTTATTTCAATTTCCTTCCCTTGCTCTCCCTTCCCCTACATTCTTCACAAATAAAGCTAACCCTTGAAATTTGATTTTCCAGTTACGTGATCTAATTCAAAAATCCTCAATTTTATAATGTGCTAATACATGGGTTCTCTTTGTACCACAGTCAGCTTAAGGGTCTCAATTTAACGGGAGTGATACCTCCAGAGTTCGGCGATCTTGATTACCTACAAGAAATGTAAGTATCTATCAAGTCTATATTAATTATAAGTGACTAAGATTTATGGGACGTTTTTTTGCCTATTTTGTTAACCAGTTACCATGTCCAAAAGATGGCAAAGCCTAAATACACATACACTGGAGTCCTAAATCTATCCATTGGGTTTCATGCCACATATTAAATACAATTGAAATAGTTGTTTTCAAAACAAAACTTATTTTAAATGCTTTCCAATACACAAGCAGAATTTGATGGCACAATTATAGGAATATGGATATCCAGAGACTTGCAAATTCAACTGGCTTTTCCATTTAATGCGTTTCACCAATGCAGTGACCTCAGCCGTAACTATATCAATGGATCAATTCCTATCAATTTGTTTAAGGCCCCTCTCACCATTCTGTAAGTACTCAGTGATTCATGAATGCACCCTTAATTTTCTCAGTTAATCAACGAGAACTTTTATTGTATTCTCGAATCGTGATGAACTAGTACACTACAGAGCTGCTGTGGGAAATCGCATCAGTGGTTCAATTCCTAAAGAGATTGGGAACATGACTACTCTTGAGGAGCTGTGAGTTTTGAAATTGAATTATGAGTGTATTTGGGCTATGGTTTGTTGTCTGTGCTTGTCTAATAATCTAAATTGGTTTTTCTAGTGTATTGGAAAATAATCAGCTTGGTGGACGTCTCCCTGAGAGCCTTGGGAATATAACTCGCATGAGAAGACTGTGAGACTAATATTATCTTTGAATAGATATAAAATACAATTATTTTAATTTTTTTAATCCCTCGTGTTTAACTATTTAAGGATGGATTCTTTTTTTGGAATTGCAGTGTTCTCTCTGCAAATGATTTTACGGGGACAATTCCAGATGCATTTGCAAAATTAAAGAACTTAACAGATTTGTAAGTAACAATGACAAGTATCTTTAAATCTGGATTTTCAAATTCCTAAACTTGCACGAAACTTGCAGTAGGATTGATGGGACTCAAATATCTGGGAAGATGCCAGCTTTGATTGGGAATTGGACAAACATAAACAGATTGTGAGTTCTGTCCTTTTCAACCTCCTGCTGGTTTTTTTTCCCTTTGGAAACTAGAATAAAATTTAGTGATTATATGGAATCATTGAAAGGCATGTCACATGAACTTTATTATATGTATCTGTGGCAGGGATATGCAAGGCACATCCATGGAGGGACCAATTCCCCCTAACATAACTTCATTGACAAGCTTAACTCAGTTGTGAGCTCCTTTACGTGTTTGTGCTTTTCAAAGGAGTATTTGTGTCTACAATTATGAAAAATACATTTAAGAAAGTTTAAGCAATTATTGTTATCTGATGAAATTTTATTTTCAGGAGGATATCTGATCTGAGCGGATCAAATTCAGGTTTTCCTAATTTTCAGAAATCAAAAGATATGAAGATATTGTAAGCTAGATGTGAAATATACTTGCTTTGAGTGGTTCCTTGATATGATGTTTTTTAGTTCTCCTGTTATAATGGTCTGTATTGTAGGATACTGAGAAATTGTTTAATCGAGGATTCAATCCCAGACTACTTTGGGCAATGGACAAAACTGAAGCTTTTGTAAGTTGATTTGGAAGAATTCTTGTGGTGGTTTCATGCTTCTTTCTCTTAAAATACCATTCAACTTTTTTTCTAATGCTACTGATGTTTCTCTGGAATTTCTTTTTTGTTAAGAGACCTTAGCTTTAATAGGCTGACTGGTGAAATTCCAGGAACAATTCAAAGTTTAGATCTAGATTACTTGTAAGTACACATGCTTTCCACTTGTTAATTCTAAACCACACCCTTATAGTTACACGCCAGACCTATGAATGTAGGTTCTTAAGCAACAACTCCCTCAGTGGCACTGTTCCGGATTGGATATTAAGCAGCAAAAATAACTAGTTAGTATTTCTACAATCGTTATCTCTTTTCTTTTTTCCCCATCAAGCAATTAAAGTTCTGAAGCTCAAATTTTCGTGATATTCTTAGGACACTTAGAATTTTTTCACTAATTTGGTTTTCCCCGTGTATGCATTGTAGCGATATATCATACAATAACTTCACTGGGTCAGCATTATCTAGCTGTCAGCAGTCAGATGTGTAAGATCTCTCAAAGGCACACATTTTTACACTCTATACTTTGTCTTCTCATCAATTAGTTCTTCCCTATTTTAATCTATGCAGAAACGTAATATCTAGCTATGCATCTTCAGAGAGCAATCAGTAAGTTCTTATTCTAGTATTTGTCCACGTTATATTTGAAATTGGACCCGAGTGATGAACACAGAGTTCATCTTGCAGAGTTCCTTGGTGCTTCAAGAAGGACCTTCCCTGCTCCCAAAAACCACAGTGTAAGTACAAACCATATTTCAAAAAAAAAATGCAAAAGTAACTTAATGAAGCTAGAACACATGACACTGTTTTTCATGACTGATTTTCATTGCATGTGCAGACACTTCGTTGTTTATTAATTGTGGAGGAAGTAGGGCTACCTTTGAGGGCAATCAGTATGAGGAGGACTTAACGACAAAAGGCCCTTCAACCTTCTTTTCTTCTTCGGAAAAATGGGCTTATAGCAGCACAGGGGTTTATAATGGCAAGGAGAAGGCTAACTACATAGCAAGAAACACAGCCATATTCAGTGCAAGTGATGCAAAGATTTATGGCACAGCTCGGCTTTCCCCAGGCTCACTCAAGTACTTTGGCCTTTGCCTGCAGAAGGGAAGCTACTCAGTGCGACTTCACTTTGCTGAAATTATGTTTTCTGAAGACAAAACTTTTAGCAGCCTCGGTAGGCGCATATTTGACGTATCGATTCAGGTGGGTAAGAGTTCGTTTCCTATACTTGGATTCCAGTCTGTGTTCTTTGCCGTTTGGCACTGGTTAACTGACTTCATTACATCAGCTGCTAGCAGTTCCCCATGTGAAAGAAGTACAAAACTGAAGATTTGATTCATTACAGGACTTCATTTTTATTTTTATTTGTAAATATTTAACTAGATACATAAAGCAGAAGAAAGATAAAAATAGAAAGTGGCCCTTCAGATTCCAACTACAACCTGAGATCCTGGTTGAACAGGGCAGCATGCATTTGCTCTAATTTTATAGATATATGATGTCTGGATAAATGAAAAGAAAAAACTTTTGGACCTGGACCGAGACCGAGTTGGTCAAGTGTTGAAATATTTCTTCCACAGGGGAAACCAGTTATGAAAGATTTTAATATTGAGGACGAAGCAAACGGTGTTGGCAAGGGAATTGTTAAGGAATTTAGTGATATTTCCATTGATGGGGGTGGCACACTGGAGATCCACTTATACTGGTCAGGAAAAGGGACTACTGCCATACCTGACAAAGGTGTTTATGGGCCTCTCATATCTGCCATCTCTGTGACATCTGCACAAAGTACGATCAGCTCTTATTTTATTTTATTTTATTTAATAATGTTCTTCCCCCCTTCACTAAAATAGAACACTTTTTTTTATGATGAAACAATTCTCCTTTTGTAGAGTCTCATGGTAAATCAGGCCTTTCGGCTGGAGCTACTGTGGGCATTGTGATTCTTTCCTGTGTGGTGTTGGGACTGATATTGATAGTCCTTGGAAAGAAAGGTTGCTTATGCCGGAGGGAACCTAAGGGGAGGCCGGGCAGGCGGTAACTCCTCATGAAGGGGCTCTAAGAAAATTTGGGTTTTGTTGGTGATATGCAGCAGACGTATTGGCTATGAGATTTTGGTCGCAATCCAAAGTGTACACACTCCTCGTTGTGCTCTTGCATGTGGGTTTTGTCGTGAACTCACCTGGCCATAAATTTATATGTCCGAGAACTTTATATACCTCTCTGAAGTGGGGAGAAACCCCCTCACCTCTTTCTTGTCAATTTTCCTTTTTTATTGTGTTAATGGTGATTCTTGTTAATTGAGTTTGTGTCAGTGTAACAAACTACTAGGCGACGACCTGCCCAACAAATAGCCAGCTAGAAAATATTAAATATGAAATTCGCACCTTACTTAATAAATTACTTTTTATTTATAAGCTAAAAGGGCTTCATGTGAATTAATATTTAATTCTATGAATTAACTCTTTAAAATAATTAAACTAATTTTTTTTATTTTATCTACGGTTGTTAATATTGAATAGGATGAAATCATCACATAAATGCCATAGCTTGTTCGAAAATTGAGTCTGTTCAAAAGTCATGTTATCGAATGCAATAAATGTTTAAAAACATGATTCCAGTCAAGCAAAATCAATTTTCGAACGTACAATTCGATTATGTTATTCGATTGAAATTAGTTATTATTAAACAATCTCCTTTTAAAAGTTTACTTTTCAACTCATCTATTTTAATTATTAATTCATTAAAATATTTTTTATTTATTTACTTTAACTTTTTTATATTTAAAAAAACAAAAAATAATTGTGGTGAGATAAAATATAATATTCCAATAAATAAAAAATTAATAGTATTGAATTAAATTTAGATAGGTATTTTTTATTTTATTAAATATTCTATTAAAATAGTATACTTTTAAGATTCTTTGTTAAATTGATTTTTTAAACTAATAATATATATATAAACTCCATAGATCATCTTAGAGTAACTTAAGAGCTCTCTATTGTCTACAAATAGAGAGTCAAATGTCAAAAAAATAAGTTCCAACAAACTTTTCATTTAACTCGCATGAAAAGACTATAGTAACTCTTTATTTTTTAAGAATTACTATTTATTTTAATATATTATTTTATTACTTTTTATCTTTTTTCTGTTCTCTTTCATTTCTCTAAATGATAAATTATCATATTAGAAATATAATAATATTTATTATTTTAATAAAAGTAAAAATAAAATGAAGAGTATTATTAAAGTTAAAAGTAAAAAATATTCTTCCTAAAGAATTTTTCATATGTAAAAATAAAATAAATATTATTATTGGGTATGTTCATGTTTTACTTTACAATATAAGTTAAATGTGCTTCACTTATACTACTGGACCTGGGCTCAGCTTGTTAAGCCCAATGTAGGTCCGATTCTGATTTGTGTACGGTTTTTCTTGGTCTCGTACAGGTGGTGTACCAAACACGCTAGTTTTTCCCCTGTTCTCTCTGGTCTGACTGATTCCCAAGCATGAACCAGGAAACAGGAAGCGATTCTTGCTCCCCTGCGGAGTCCTCGTCCTCGTGCCTCTGTCCCATATGCCTCGGACCCATCAATCAAGAATCCTTCCTCGATCGATGTTTCCGTCCGTAATCTCTCTCTCTTAGTGTTTATCATATTTCGATTAATCTTGTCTCTAATTTCAAGAGTTTTCCATGCTTCATTGATCTATTAGTTTCTGCAAGTTTTGGGCTTTTTTCTTGGTCCAATAACAATACCAAGCTTTCCCATATAATACACCACTGAGTTTGTTTGAGAGGACCCTAGGATCGTAAGATTTGGCTCACGGAACTAAACTAACCGTACATAATAATGATTGTAGCTTAAATCAGTTAAATGGGACCTCTTGGCCAGCTAGTGATCACAACACTCATAATGGGATGATGTGCAGATCACGAAAACTAACACCAACAAAAAAAAAAAAAAAACAAAAAAAAAATTTTTTTTATTTTTATAATAATAATAATTATTTAAAAAAAAAAAAAAAAAAAAAAAAAAAAAAAATAAAAAAAAAAAAAAAATTTAAAAAAAAAAAAAAAAAAAAAAAAAAAAAACAAAAAAAAAAAAAAAAAAAAAAAAAAAAAAAAAAAAATAATTTCTTTTCTTCCCTTTCCTTCTTTTTAAAAAAAAAAAAAAAAAAAAAAAAAAAAAAAAAAAAAAAAAAAAAAAAAAAAAAAAAAAAAAAAAAAAAAAAAAAAAAAAACAAAATTTCAAAATAAAAAAAAAAAAAAAAAAAAAAATTATAATTTTTTTAATTTTTAATTTTTATATTTTTTTTTTTTTTTTTTATAATAATAAAAAAAAAAAAAAAAAAACCCCCATTTTTTTTTTAAAAATAAAATTTTAACCAAAAAAAAAAAAAAAAAAAAAAAATAAAAAAAAAAAAAAAAAAAAAAAAAAAAAAAAAAAAAAAATTTTTTTTAACACTCGTAGGACTTCAATGATTTTTTTTATGAATTATCCTAAAGGAACCATGTTTATTGAGTCTATTGATGCTTCTGAGTATAGTAAGATTAAGGAAAGGATATTTGAATTGATTGATTTTTTTTAGAGCAACTTAAGAGAAGCTAATGTTATTTAAATTATAACAGACAGTGCTTCAAATTATGTGATGGTAGGTAATCATTATATTTAAAATTAGTCATATCATATTTTTACTTTCATCATGAATTCTATTGAATAGGTTTGTAAGTTTGTTAGTTTATAATTTAATCATTTTTTTGGTTAAAATTGAAATTCAAATATGAAACATGTAAGATAAAGATTGCTAGAAGTAAAACACCCACATTTATATTGGTCACCATATGCTCCCATTGCGTAGATTTAATGTTAGAAGATACTGAGAAGATGCCTAACATCAATAGAACATTGAAAAGAGCAATAGAAGTGAATGCTTACATATATGGTCGACTAGGATTATTAAACATGATAAGATGCTTCACAAACAAATGGACTTAGCTAGGTTGCCCTCACTAGATTTACTATTGCCTTTTAAGTATTTATTGCCAAAATGACAACTTGAGAAAGATGTTTACTTCAAAAAGCTAATTATTCATATACTTTGAATGGTTGATGGGAAGAAAAAGCCTCTAATGAGATATGTTTATGAGGCCATGGATAAAGCTAAAGCAGCAATATGTAGAGGATTCAAAGATGATGTTAATAAGGTTGGGGATGCATTTTCTATCATTGATAATAGATAGAATTGTCATCTTCATCAACCTTTACATGTAGTTGGTTACTTTTTGGATCCACAATTCTTGTATAAAAACTCATCTATTAAGCAAGACGCAGAGGCAATGTTAGGCATGTATAAGTACATACAAAGATTGATTCCTTTTATTAAAAAACAGGATAAGATTACTGTAGAGCTAACTTTGTAATGTATAAGAATGGTAAGGGTCTTTTTGTATATGACATGGCTATTAGACAACGAATAACTAAGTCACCCGACAAAGTTACTTAAGTTTTTCCTTTTCTTTTATGACCTTTCATTTTCTAATTCATTAAAGGTTACAAATTATAATTGATAATTTATCATCAAAGTTTTTAGCCTCACTTGCGGTGCATTTGGTTGTGAAAGAAATTGAAGTGTTTTTGAATATGTAAGTGAATATTTTGTTGTGTCTAAAAATTGATAAAATGAAATAATGAATTATTATATTCTAATTAGATAGTAGTTATAATTTACAAATCTTGTAGTTCTATTGTAGGAAGAGAAATAAGTTATCACAAAAGCATTTAAATGACTTGGTATTTTTCAAGTACAATCGAGTTTTGAGTGGTGATACAATATGTATGATGTTATAGACTCTATATCATTTATAGACATAGATGATTCTAATGAGTGGTTGGTTGGGTGAATAGGTGGAGAGTCTGAGGGGGATGATGTTTATTTTGTTTTTAAAGATGATTCCTTGACCTGAGAAGTTGTTACTAGAGCTATAGAAGTTGGCAAAAGTAAGTTTTATATAAGATCATCATCAAGCAAAAGGGGCACACCAAGAGTGCAGATCCTTCTACCCCTAGGTGCTCTAAGTATAACACATCAATGCCAATTTTAGTGAACGAGACAAGTTCCAAATTAAGAAACAGAAAAAGAAGACGTTGAGGGTTACAAGTCTAATGATGTCGAGGATGATGATGATAATAATGTTTTTCTTGACTATGATGATGTTTAGATTCATTTTAAGTATTTGCAATTAGGTTTAGGAGTTTATTCTTTTAAACTTTTATGCTAATCAAGTATTTTAGCATTATTTTTATAAATGTGTCTTGCTTTTATCATGCCCATGTTTTTTTTGTTTTTTTTTTTTTTTGTGCCTAGGTCCTAGAGACTTTTGTGTCTTGTGCCTTTAATAACTATGGGGTGAAGGACAGCTACTTATTTTTTTCTTCAATCTAAATTCTTTTTGCATTAATGTCTGTTGGGGGAAGGGCTTGCAGTTGTGTATAACGAACAAAAAGTAGTAAGCGGGCAGGTTGTTTGTAGTGGCTAGTGGGTTTGGATTTAGTACGCTTTACTTTGGGTTCATCACTAAATGGAAGAAATGTGAATAACATGTCCGGGCAGTGCTTCATTTGTTTACTTGTCCTAGAATTCCATGTTTCAAGGTTTCATCTATATATACATGTGTGTCCAATTGTTCTTATGCATATTTCTACTCGGTTATGCTACACAATTCCTGTCACACGGACTCGACTTAGTGCAAACGTATAAATGAAGAACATACCATTTAAAACATTCACTTTATTTCTTAAGCTTTATATTTATTATTCTGCCCTGTAGATAAATTTTGCTACAATTGCATTATGCGTTGGACCGAAGTGGTTGCTGGAAAGCGTTCTCACACTCCCTCCTCTATAGAGTGTCCCCTATGCAAGGTTTGCTTTTTTTTTTTTTTGTTTCTGTTTTGTTTTATCAATGGAGTTTGATAGAATGTTTCACACCTCCCTTAGGTATGTCTTCCTTTCTTGTAATCTTTGTATAAGCGTCCAACAATATAGTGTAGTTTACCCCATTTTTAAAAGTTCTTTAACAAGCACCAATTTGTTTGTCCAAATTTAAGCCTCTATTAAATTTAGTTACCCATTTTATTATTATTTCTTCCAAACCAGTATCCGTTTTATATTAGAAAGGTTTCAAAATTTCACAATGAATACATTAGTGCAATTGCTATTCTATGAAATCGCCTCCTAATGTGCCCTATTTCAGTTTTCTCTTTGTTTGGACTACTTCCATTCATCTCATTCATTCCAGTTTTTTCTTCTCTTAATCCCGAAAACTTTGGCTACACATTTTTTAATGGAATCAAATGATATTTCATTTAGTTTAAATTGTAGCTTTCTGCTTTCATCTTGAAGCTATGGTGACTCTGTGCTTTGACCTGCATACAGACAGAAAGTTCTTCTATCATACATGAATATGATAAAATTTCATTTCAACGGAATTACATTAACCAGGGTTTCAGGAGTAGGTATGATAATTTTTTATTCTTAATTTTCTCTGTGTAAAATGTGATAAAAAGTTTCTTGTTCATTAATGTCATGTACAGCTTTATCCTTTCAAAAGCTCAGAAGTATAGGTTACAATGTTATTGCTGTGAATCAGGTAGCACACTGCTTTTCATTGTACAATTCCCTTCTTTCTGCACTGCTCTTCATTGTATGAATCGTCAATTCCCTTTCTTCCTCTCCCCTCCATGTTGAATCAGGTGTCTTAAACGAGGCATTCGATGTATCAAGGTATTGGAAATCCAGCAAGTGTCTACAACAAAATCGATGGCTCCAAAATTGGTTGCAAAGGGAAATACAAGCTTTGACACAGGTATTTGTGTTCATTTCTTTAGATGCTATGGGTGCTTTTTGCTCTATGTTGTAAACCAGGTTAATTTGCTTGATTTACTTTGTAGATGGCATGTGGTTGACCCTTTCACTGAATGCAGTTGGAAGATGTTGACGTCATCGTACATCACATTTCTGGTGCGATTGAATCATTTATCAAAAGGTAGTGTTGAATGTAAAAAGACACTCACCAACTCTTACTCTGTTCAGCTACGTTGAATGCTTCACAATAAACTTTGATATCTAACCATTTGTTGATTTGGTCAATATAACATATTAAATGCGGTACTCATAAATATATACCAATACCTTGTATTGTTTCAGAAATAAGCATTTGAGAAGCTCTCCTGGATCAAAACAAGAAGAGTTCAAAGCTCTTCTCTGTGATGCTGCGAGGCCTTTCATGGCAAGTAGAACACAACAGTTTGTATGTGAAGTAGAGCTGTTTCTTGCTTCAGCGATGAATGTGGAAGCCTATGATGAAGTTTATATGCAACAGATAGGTTTGATAACACCTGAAGCTAACAATGACGTTGCAGAGGGGGAGGCTCAGCACTGCCTAACCGTAGCTCAACTCCAGTATTTTTTTGACGATGACTCATATGGCAGCCACTGACTTGCATTGCATTTTTGTGGCCAATTCCCGCAACGGCCTCTTGCACCTAGATTGCCTCTCTAAATTTCCTTGATTTTTTGAAATCTTGCGGTGGTCCACTGTAAGAATAAATGTTGTATCTTGTTCTGTGAAAATAATCAAATATTATTACTTTCCTAGCATTGATGTTCTTATTGTGTATAAAGTCATATATATATGGTTGATTGTAAATATACTTGATCATTGAATATGTTGAATATACAGTGATTTCCCTGTCTTCTTTTTACTCTGCCATTTTATCACTTTCAAAACTAAAGTTTGTGTATTTGGTTTTAAATTATAAAGACATAGTTTTAATTAGATAATAATATTTTTTTTCCCCGATAAAAAATTATTGCCTTAATATTTAATGACAAATATATGTAGTTAAAAATTAAGATATTATTAATCCCTTAATATGAAAATGTTGCAAAAAAATGTCAATAAGGTTACGCAGAAATTGCAAAAAAACATAGATAACAGTTAAAGAAAACGGTAATGAGTCAATTAGCAAGAAGTTTCTCATATCCCGATTAAAAAATAACATAGAGAAGCATCATGCTATTCTCCAGAAGGACCAAAACTGTTGATAAAAAAAAACTTCTCTAAAACCCAATGGGTCAAGAAACTTCATACTTTTTCAATAAAAATAAAAATAGACTTTTGTAAATATGTGACGAGTTTGTTTTTATTAATGTGTAAGGGTAATATATGTAATTATAAAAAACTAATGAAAACAGTTTCCTAGTATTGCATGTGAATTGGCCAAAACTCATTTTAACCCATTTAAAACCAAGTTTAGACTTTAGAGTAAAATAAAGGCTTACTCGAGAATATTTTAAATTAATGGAGAATATGCCGGTTAAAAATTATAAATAAGAAGAAAACGTATAAATATTAAGGAATTAAAAAAAGGTATAAATTAAAATAAAAAAGCCAGCATATCTTTGACCGCGTCATACTGAATTATTGATAGAAACTTTTTTTATTTACGCAAGACGCCAATACTGAATTGATAGATAGAGTATGTCTGCAGCCGTCCACATCATATTCATAATAGCACGCCAGTCGGACCACATGCATGCATGGAGCAGGCGGACCACATCCACCCAGGCTGGTAGAGAGATTTATTTATTAATTTTTTTGTTTCTTTTTTTTTTCCCTGCTAGCAAATTCATCTATATAAATTTCTAAGCCTTTTAGCTTTTAGAAAAAAAAAAGGTTATTTGAGTGACCGTTTGAAATAATATTTTGAGCTATCAATATTTTTGATTTTATAAGCTGATAGTTAAAATACTATTTTTAACTATAAAATCAGCAGATCATAATTAGTTTATAATCAAATTATAGTGTATATAATAATTTCGTAAAAAAATTGAAAATATTATTTATGATTTAAGTGATATATAATATGTCTAATCCGTTCAATAAAAAATTGTTAATTATGCATGGGTCTTTCATGCTTGTCTTCATTTGGATATATTGAGATTACAAATGAATCAGCTTTTGGATTAATTAATGTGTATGAGATAATTTGAGGGGATATGAATCTCATTTTTGTAAGTTGGGTGAGGGTCACAGCTTCCGCATGAAATAAATAAATAAATACAATAAAATAAAGCAATGAAAATGATAGGAAAAAGGAGTAGACCCCAGTCAAGTCACTTTCCCCCTTCATTTCCACAAATTAAACGTACGTACGCCCGACGCTGAACTGAAACAGTGCGCCCCGGCCCCCTTGGAAGAAGACTGCAAAGCACAACCACGCACTCCCACCAATCCATTCAATTAATGATACGCCACCCTTGATCATCTCAAGCTCAAAAACAAGAAATTAAAAATGTTCCTCCTTCGCTTGCCCATGATAATTTTATTTGTCACCGCTGCCGTCGTCGGCTGCTATGCCTATGCAGCAGTTGTTTCGGCAGCTACGCTGCTGCCACCAGATGAAGGTTTGAATGCTATACATATATATATATATATATATATGTGAAGTGTATTATAGTACCATTAGTTAACATATTAAAGTTCAAGAGCTGATCGATCATCAAGCTTTTTTATTTTATTTTGATATTTATTAATTAATATGTTCTTAATTACTGTTGATGATGAGACGACAGTGGAGGCGTTGACAGAAATAGGGAAGACACTGGGGCAAAGAGACTGGAATGTCAGCGCAGACCCGTGCAGTAGTGAAGGTAGGGGATGGTTTCCCCACAGCGGCGGTGATCAGAACACGTCGTCGATCATCTGTGTTACGTTGTTCCCCAACGACACAGCAGTCCACGTCCTTCGCATGTACGTCCTCTCTCGCTCTCTCTCTCTCTCTCTCTCTTAATTTGCTCCAAAATTAAGTTATATATGGAGTATTTCAATTATCTTCAGCAAGGGGCGGGCGTGTATTTTGTTAGTATGTTATATATTTTTAGCTAGCAGCTAGAGTTGGCCGGTAAGTGCCGCGTGTGAAATTAATTAATTACTCTAGAATTTTAATTTGAGCTCAATTGAGCCTACCTAGCTAGCTTCAATTTGTGATTAATTTCCACCATGCTTTTAATTATAGATATGCCATTATTTACATATTAATTAAAGCAGACAAACATAACCATCATCACCGCGTTTGCGGAGTTAAGTAGATACAACCGCCTGTGTGTACTTCTGTTGCACCCAAAAACTGTGAAACCGTTAATTTGTACCAAACTTAGCTCAAGTGACGCAAAGATGCCGAAACACTAATTATACCCGTCACTGTTTTTTTTTATTTTATAATTGGCTTCATTTCTTTCCGTGCGCAGAATACTTAAAGGAATGGGACTTCCGGGCCGGCTTCCTCCAGCCTCACAGCTGCTGAAGCTACCTTACCTTATCGATCTGTGAGCTCTTTTTATTTTATTTTTATACATGCATATATGCATGCATGCATGCATGTCTGTGTCTCCATATATATGCATCAACTACTAATTCAAAGTTTCGTACTCTTCTGCAGCGACCTCACGCGCAATTTTCTGTACGGCACAATCCCTACAGACTGGGGCTCGTTATCATTGAACCACATGTATGTATGACTACACTAAACACACACACACAATTTCGGTTTTTTAGATTTATGGTTGATTATTATTGATTTTGCAGCTCTCTTCTTGGAAACCGGCTAATGGGTCCGATCCCCAAGGGACTGGGGAACCTCAGCACCCTCGTTGAATTGTAATATAAATTTCTTTGTTTCCCGTTTCTTTTAATTTTGATCATATGTAAACCTCTTTGGATATCATCACTTTCTTAATATTTTATAATTTGTGTATGTATGTATGTATGTATACCAGTGCAGCCGACGCTAATCAGCTTTCTGGACTTCTTCCGCCGGAGCTTGGGAACCTGCCCGGCATAGAAATTCTGTATGGCCTCTACTGTGTAATATCTTTTCAGAATTGGGTTTTAATCTTTAAGTTTTATATATATATATATATGTGTGCGCGTATATCATATCATATATATATATATATCATGTTTTGTGTGTGTGTGTGTTTTTTTTTTTGGTGAAGGCTGTTGGCCTCCAACAATTTCTCTGGACCGCTGCCCGTGACTCTTGCAAAGTTAACCACCTTGAAGAAATTGTACGTTTCCCACCCGTTGTTACAAAGTACTACATACTCTTCGGTTATTTGTATATATATATTAATCGCAGTGTTTGGCTATTTGTATATTAATTGCATGCAGTCGAATCTCCGATAATAGCTTCACTGGAAAGATGCCTGAATTTATTCGCAGTTGGACATCCCTTGAAATTTTGTAATGTGTTTAAATATTATCCTTCAAAAGAAAAAAAAAAAAAAAAGCTTACTGTTGTTTTTAATTTCAAATTGTGAAAATTTAAGCAATCATGTAACTAATATTGTGACTTTCCAATTAATGACAGAGAAATGCAAGCAAGTGGTCTGGAGGGGCCAATCCCATCTGCTATTTCTTGGTTGGATAATTTGAATAACTTGTTAGTGAGGCCTCTTCATTCAGTGATTCTAATTCTATATTAATTTTTATTTAAATTATATCTTTTTTCTCATAAAAAATGCTGTACCTTGGATCAGGAGGATCAGTGACTTCAATGGAATGGCAGAAGCTTTTCCCGACTTAAGTAACCTGACAAAGTTGGAAACCCTGTAAGTTCCATGTTCTGCACTAGGCAGTATATTGATATTGAATTGTATCTGCAAAAATTCTTGGTCCTACCTGCAGTTTTGATTGTCACAGAATATTAAGGCGTTGCAATCTGAGTGGACCATTACCTCCTTATCTTGGGAATATGTCGAAATTGGAAATATTGTAAGTTCTTTTCCTATCAACTTTTGTTTTTGGGCAGCATTTTTCTTATTATTATTATAAGGTTGGATTCTATATAATAGCATTAATGGTACATATAAAACCCAATGCATCCACACATTCATGCATGGTATATATATGCTATGTTGTCAAATGGTTTTCAAATAAATAATAAATAAAACATATATAGTTGGCAGCCTACATCTCAAGTCCATGCACGGTGCCTCCTTAAAAACTCTAATCTCAAACTCTCAGTGCCTGCTGGAACCTGTACAACTTGTAATAGGATGAGTTAAATCAAACAATAACACCAGTGGATAATCCACCACCAGCACGTGTCAATGGTGCTCGTGCTTAGTAGAACAATCAAGCCCAAAACTCTCTCAAGCCCATACCAATTATAACAATTGCCAAACAGCTTAGTAGGACACATATATAACCAACATGGCCTAAAAGCCTATTGACACACACACACACACACAGAGACAGAGACAGATTAAGGATCTAACATCCTTTCATCCCAAAAAAAGATTAAGATGTAGTATATAATATCCTCCATTCCATATCTATCTAGGTTCCCCCGATTACACGGGAAACATTAAGATGATGTTTCCTTAATTGGGTCGCATGGAGTACATTATTATAGTACCGTATGTATCCTACTCAGTACTCAATCTCAGTGGGTGGCAAAACAAGCTGATAAATGAACTGGACCTACCCGGTCAGGTATGTGGATTAATTCTCTAATGATGCAAGCGCGCAGAGCGCGGCGACGACCGGGCGATTCGTTCGTACCCCTAGGGTAGGGTGTCCGGCGGGGTGGATGCAGTTCCTCGGCGGCGATGATCGTTTCTTTCAGTTTCAGGAGGAATCTTAAAGTCTTGCGAGATGGTTGGGCAGGATCGGGAGATTCGGCTCATCGAGCGGAGCAGATATCTGGTCAGCGCTGTTTCGCTGGTGGGAGGTGGAGCTGCCCTTTGGCTTCGCCACGCGATTCGGGAGGCTGCCATGCTTCCCGACGCGCGGCATGGGATTCGTTCCTGTCAATACAACCCTACCACCACCATGAGGTAGCTATTATTGTTACCCCTTAATGGCGACAATTCTGACTTAGAGCATTGATTCCAATATTACCCTTCATGCTTCATGGGTGTATAAGCAAGGCCGAATTCAAATATTTGCAGGTACACAACCCATCTTTTCTGCTGGATGTTTAAATCCCTCTTAAGTAAGGATGTAATAGAGATTCTTGCAGTTCATGTATACCGAAAAATCCCTCTAGGACATAATGTTGTCTTCTCTTCAGAGCATAGATCACTATAGTTAACTCCATATCTTGTGTAGAATAATTCTATTCACGGAGTTTCAACTACCATAACCCATAAGTCATTTACCTTTGCTATTACACATCCCAAACCAATTGTGGATAAATTATAGTACACCTCCCCTCCTGTGATGACCGGCAGTTAAACAAGTATGCAGTTAAACGAGTTAAGAGGAGTCAAAGGAGCTTCCAACCATGAAAAACCTTTAACAAATCACCTATAATACTCAACCAAACCAAGAAATTTGAATCTCAAACACATTGTTTAACCTTTTCTAGGAAAAAAAACGCCTCTATTTTTGGATGGATCGACTATAGCACCAATTTCTGATACATGGCAAAAAACAAATTGCACCTTTTGCATCCAAATGTCAAATTTTGTGAATTTCACAAATAACCCGTGATCTCATAGTGTCTATAAAACCACCATCAAATGTTACTCATGTTCACTCTGAAGTCGGGAGTTTACAATAAAGGAATTCATGTATGAAGCAAAAGTTCATTAGTTTCATAAGTACTATTAATGTATTTGTGATTCCAAAATGCAACAGAAATTGTTCGTAGTGTCCATAGCTGTAACCAAAAGCTGTCTCAAGCATCATAGAAAGCCACTGAGCATTACCTAACTAGTTGAACAAGTATCTTTCTTGGTTAATGGATATTGTTCTTCATGCTTTTAACATCCAGTAATCAATAAATGATTGCCTGATTTTTTTTTTCTATGATTTGTTTTGAAAAATCTGAACATTATTTCATGTTTAAAATTGCATCACGCCGTTTGCGACCAAGCCCCTTAAGAATTTGTAGACCTTTAAATTCTCCCCCATAATCCATTTTAGTGAGAGAAATGACTGAGCTTTGTGAAGATCCTCTTATACTTTGACAATTTGGTTGCCTTATCACAAGCCAAAAACTCTAGTCATGTTATCCACCGGATATCTTGACCGTCTCTAACAATATGCCACCAACTCTAGGCTCCATCCTTATCCATCCCATTCATTGATTCTTATTAGTTTATTTTTGTGTATTTTTTGTGCTTTTCATCGCTTCTGACGTATTTGGTTGAGTATGTTGAGGCTATGGAAAAATAGAATTCCACGAGCATCGGAGGTGGTGAAGTCATCATGGTCGTCGCGCTATAGAGGAACTTTGATTCAAAACTAGAAGATGTTGTTAGTAGTGGTGGTAGCACCAGGGTGGCACTGCATGTAAGAATTCAAAGTTACATAATAACAAACGAGCATTGGTGGTGGTGTAGCCATGGCTACAATGCTCCGGGATGCCTTATTCAATTCTTTGAGATTAAAGTTCAACATTGTTGGTGTTGGTATTTATCATTGCAGCATAATAAAACCTGAATTAATATTAACTTATTTTCTAATATGAAGGGTCCATTGGCACAATGTTTAGATGTCTCATGCTATTAAAATATAATTTATAATTTTCTAACACCCACATAGATAAACAAAGGAATCTATTATGGAAAATACTAAATTGATAATCTTAATTTTGTCTAGAGAAACCAATTCTACAATTGATGAATAAAATAAAAACCTAAACTAAGATAAAATGAAGAAATTATGGAGAGTTGGAAATTTCAGTTAACATTTAAGATTTTTTAGAATTGGTTCAATTTATTTTCTCAAATATTCAAATTTATTTTTATCACATCATTCAATTCCCTTTGATCCGAGGAATTTATTAATTATGATTTAACTTCATTTGGTCGATGCGAATCAAACTCAAAAACCTAGTGATTCATTATGTTTGCAAATTCGTATAGATTTGGTCTATTCTATATGCATTTACCATGGTAATAACAGTTTCATAGACTACAACACATAAAAATTTCATTTAAACATTTAATCAAATATATAAAGTCAGAACTTAAATTACGCAATATAGAATAAAAACTATTTATACATAAATACATAAAGACCTAACTTAGAAGATATAGAATTATCTAGCGGTGTCCCACTCTTGAAGACCATGTTCTTCTCTCCTTTATTGACAACATAGAATCTCCCAATGAATCACCCGCACGAACTATGGCTGTTGCAATCTCTGATTCCAAATGGATGACCGTCTAATGCTCCTATATGATATGGCATATTGAGGATCTTCTCTCCTTTTTCAGGCCAAAAACACCTCTAGGGTTCCTCAACCAGGGCTGCTGCATCAAGAATTCGCCCCCCTCACCACAGCCACCAAAAACCCTATTAGACAACTTAATTTTCAATCCATAATTATGTTTCAGCCCTTCCTTGAGATACATGTATGGACTGGGCTCATATTTGTTGTCTCTAGAGCCCAAAAATAGCTTAAAAAGTCTTCTCCTTGAGCCCAATAGCTATTGGGTTTTCTTTAGCTTCTTTATGAAGGTTAGTTGGGTTTTAGTTGGACTGTACTTGCTCCTTAAGTCTTATAAAACTCAAGAACACACAAAAACATAAAAATATCTACAAAATACTAACATATTCTAAAATAATACAAATGTTAGCAAAATTACATCAAACCAGCATACTTTATCCAAATTGGAGGAATAAACATATATAACATATATATACATAAACCCGAAAGAGCCGGGTTTGTAGAAAAAAAAAGCGCCCCCCCCCCTTTTTTTTTTTTTTTTTTTTTTTTTTTTTTTTTTTATATTTTTAAATAATTTAATATTTTTTTTTTTTTTTTTTTTTTTTTTTTTTTTTTTTTTTTTTTTTTTTTTTTTTTTTTTTTTTTTTTTCTTTTTCCTTCCCCCCCCTTTAAATAAAAAAAAAAAAAAAAAAAAAAAAAAAAAAAACCAAAAAAACATGTATATACATAAAATGCACCTATCATCCACTTAAACTAGTGGTCACATAACACACAATAGGTAAGCACCAACACCTTAATCTAATCCAATACCCTGACCCAAAAAGTAGATCTCCCATACAGAAAACAGATCTTTCTAAGAAATTCCTTTTATGATGCGGAAAATCAAACTATATTGCAACCACATATTATACCAAGTAGGGACCTTACTCTAATACCACTAGTGGGTAATTAAACTACTACCAAAGAGAGTAAAAACAACTAAAAGAAAATTAAAAGAAAAGGTAAAAAAAATTTAAAAATCTACGTGGAAATCCTAAAAGAAAAAAACTACAGGAAAAATAGAATACATTTACTATGTGCAAAAATATTTAGACAAGGGATAAAAAGGGAGGAGGGAGATGGGTTCCTTTTATAGATGCCTCCTCTCCCTTTTTTCTTGCACCAAGTAATGTGGGACTTTCCCACTTTCATTTTTTCATTCTTTCCTTTTGTTTTCCATTGACACTATAACATTTGTATGTCAGCTAAGCTTCAATCCTATTAGGTTTCAAACTATTTGGCATAATCATACTTATATATAAAAAAACTATCTATCAGATCAGAATCAAGCTTACAAGATTAAGAGATCAAGCAATATATAAACAATTTTCTTAGTATTTCCCTAGTCTAACTTATACAAATATTGCATCTATAAATCATAACATATGATTTTTTTTAAAATAATTTTATATTTTTCGTTATTATGTTATGGAACCCTTTTATTATTGTTTATTGAATTTTTACCATGAAAATCATTGATACAAAATCAAGATGTAAACTAATTATTTATTTAAATGATCTTTGATACAGAGACTTGAGCTTTAACAATTTAAGTGAAGGTATTCCTGGGCCCTACGAAAATCTGTCTTCGACATTGAATTTCATGTAAGGATTTCATATTTGATTACATTTCTCACCCACATTCACGTGTATGTATTTTATGCATTTTAGAGCTCAATTGATTAAATTCATGGATATAAGTGAATAACTTGCTTGATGTTTGGGGAAAATTTTGATATCTATCAAACTTGAAAGGATTATAAAATATCATGCCTTATGATCTAACCAATGTTTGAAAAGAAGCTACATAATGGTGAATGATTAGGGTACCATCGCGCATGTAGTAGACTACTTGATGTTTAAATGATTTATGTTCTCCTTAGATGTTTTTTTATATAAAAAAAATATACAGAAAGAAATCATTTAAACCAACAACAAAGAACACCCTAGTCCAGGCAAACAACCAGAAGCACATCATCAGCCTGCTGCAAGAGACCAGATTGGAAAAGAATCAACAAAAAGAACACAGCTCACACAGCCTTACATTCAGATTGGAAGCCTCCATTTTGTGCACAGATAATATTGTTGGTGAAAGTGGTTTGAGGCTTTTTGAGCTCAAGTGCACCTGTGCAAACCACTGCACGAATTTCAGCTTGGAGAACATGCATGCCTGCCTGCCTGCCTGCCTTTAGATTGATTATTAAAAATGTGGTTGTTTGATAGTTTTAGATACCAAAGAAGGTCTAACCATGGAATCTGGGTTGGGGATTTCTTGTGTGGTACCATCCACTGTGGATGGAGAATTTCCTTGAAGCCGTACCTGTCCAGGTAATGTTGTCAGGACCTCCATGAGGCCTGATGCTACCAATGTGGTCAATCATTGCATTGAACTCAAGAGTTTAGAAGGATGGCCAAAACCGGTTCCCAGTGGAGATACAAGCACCCTAACCCTGCGTCACACACAAGTGGCTAGCCAAGAGTTTGTCACAGAGGTCCAAGAGGGTGGTGCGAAAAGTCATCCTAGAGGGATGTGAATAAACCAGAAATTACATTTGCGGAGGAGGGAGGTATGCACCCACTTTTGCTCCAGCTCAACGTAGATGAATGGTCACAAAGTTGCCAAACATGTTGGGCCATTGCAGCAAGGTTCCAATCATCAATCCGAAAGAACCCTAAGCCACCTCCCTTGGTCAGGCGGCAGATACAGCTCCGAGCTACCTTTTCCCTGGTAGAGGAGAGGGAGCAACCTTTCCAGAAGGCAGCTTGGAGGTGGCCTTTTAATTTTTTTAATGACTTGCTGTGGAAGAATAAACACGACGAGGGACAAGTGGACAACACACCCGAATGCTAAAAAGGACAGATTTAAGCAGTTTCAAGTAGCCAGCATATGATATATATTTACTTTTGTCACACTTAGATGCAAGCCACAAGTATTTGATAGGAAGAGCCCCAAGAGGAGATGAGAGGAGAGTATTAGATGCAGGCCACTTAGATGCAGTCGAGGAGAGTTTCACCTCCAATCTCGTGGAAATGAGAGGCACCTTCAAGTATTTGATAGGCCCCAAGAGGAAAACCAAACACCTGTTGCCGCCTATGATTGAGCATATAGGAGGCGCTCCTGAAACAAAAATGTGGCTCTTGCTTTGATTTGCATTCAACCACAACTAACTAGAAGAAAGTTGTAGTTTCTTCGACCACCTCAGTGGATGAGACATCAACATGCATAAACAACATTACATCAACGGCAAAAGAAGATGTGTGAGCTTTTCTTTGTGGCATCACCAAATGGAATTGGAAATTTGTAGTTTTAGACAATTTTTATAGTAAGCGGGTTGAAACTTCCATTGCAAGAACAAAGAGGTACGGGACCTTGCCATAAGCTCCAGCTGCTAAGGAAAAGCCTTTTAATTCACCATTGATAGCCACAAAAAAATCAGTGGCTGAAATAGAAGTATAGGCCCAGCTGATGATACCTCAGGAAAGCCGCAACACGTCATCACTGATATAATGAATTGCCAGTTTAGGGTGTCATCGGTTTACTGCAAGTCCATCTTCACCACACATCTTTGAAAAGTTATTCTGCAAATAGTTGTGGAAGAGCTCTCGGCATATGACAATATTTCCCCTGTCCGTCTACCATGCAGAAAAGCGCTTTGGGCTGTTCTGACGATGAAGGGCTTGGATTCACATAGCCAGCATGCTATAATATGGGAAATAGCCTTGTGGAGGGTATTACTGCAAGCAATAGACCTAAAATCTGTACAAGAGGGCATCTTGGGATCAAAGCAAGGCTTGTAGATGGAGTCACACAGCCAGCTTGCTATAATAGGAGAAATAGCCTTGTAGAGGGTATTACTGCAAGCAATAGGCCTAAAATCTGTACCATAGGGCATTTTGGGATCCAAGCCAGGTATGTAGAGTTTTCCTCTTTTAGAAGGCAGCCAACTGTGATAAAAGACATGATGACCTCAGTCCCCTCCTCCCCAGCAATATACCAGCAAACTTGATAGAAAGCAGCACCAAATCCATCAGGGCCAAGAGACTTGTCGGAACGGTCTGCCCAGATTGCAGCCTTAATATCAGCTGGTTGAACTGGATGCATAAGCATGGCCTTTACTGAGCGCATAAAAGAGGCATATGTAGTCACAAATGGCATTCAAGGGCTGAATTTAGGTATCCTGAAATATCTAATGATTCTTTACAAGTTTCTGTAAGGCACATCTGTTGACATTGTGTAAAGAAGTGAGTATCAGAGATAAGGCATGAATAGTATCCCATTGTGACTGTGTAAAGAGTCGGTCAGTGAAAATGCATTTCACTTGGAATATTGTGCTGAATTTTGTCATGAAGATGCACTAGACATCATGCAACATGTCTATGAAGGCATATTGTTTTCTAGAGAGCAATTGACCATGGATATAGTGAAGGAGGCCCCCCATTATCAAAAAAAAAAAACCCCAAAAAAAAAAAAACCCCCCAAAACCCCCCTCACAACCCCCCCCCAAAATTAAAAACCCACCCCCCCCCCCACCACAAGTCATATTCATTCTCACATAACCCCCCCCCCCCCCCCCCCCCCCCCCCCCCCCCCCCCCCTTTTTTATTATTTTTTATCTTCTTTCCTCTCTCCTCTCTCTCTTGTGCAATAATATATTATAAATATTTTAATAAAAATAGAGATTAAAAAATAAGAGGCTCATGGAGTGTATGAAAAATGTAAATTGTAATGTGCGCAACTTATTGTTGTTGCTCATTCCAGCAGCTGAGTATCACTTCAGAGACGAGGCCTTGGGTGGGACATTTCATCATACACCTTGTGGCCATGGGTGGGGCTATTCATCATGCACCTTGCGATCTTCTAGGCGTTGGGCACTGGATTTTTAGTTTAAGTTTTGGTCTTCTAAAGAGAGCAGAGTTTGTAGGGACACGTGGCTTTGTTGTTATTAAAGAGAGGCTTTACAGCATTTGAATTATCATTTAAAGTAGACTTTTGTATTAAGGACTTGGTCATAGTTTTTTGGAGCATGAGGAGAGACATTAAGATCTTAAACAAAATGTTCTTCATTGATTCAGTGTCTTACACCTAGCTTTTCAAGAATCAACTTTATAGCTTCATTGACTTTGTTGCTTTTGCAAACAATTTTTACTTTTTTTCTCCGAACAATAAACTAACACTATTACTTTTGTCTAGGTATGACAATTCTAGCCCATCCCACCCCCGGACAGATTTTACCCAACCTGACAAGACAACATGGTGGGCATGGATATTGGCCGATCCGCCTGCCAATTTTTTCAAGGATTTTAAATTGATTTAGCCTCAAATACCTAATTCACTCCGACCCACCACACTCTTTGATCCCGTTCCAAACCCACCCAAGACAAGTTTGGGTCATTCACTACCTCCCAATCCTTCCCATTGACATTCCTATTTTTGTCAATTCAATAACAAACCCTACAATTTTACTTTTACTGCCTAAACAAGAACGAACAAACTAACCTAATTTGATTGTGGGAGTGGGTCTGTTCCGAAAGGGCTTCGGCCTTTTTCTTTTAAAAAATGGAAGATATAACAATCTCAAAAGGGACTTAATGTATATCATAGAAATCAATATTTAATGTTTGATGTATAATTAAAGTCTTATAGAGACCATTAAGTGCTTGGCTCTCCTCCAACTGTTATATTTTTGAATTTTGATGCAACAATTACCTTGCTTGGCTGCATTGTTAGGTGCATGAAGTGCCTTGTTGCATCATTGTGCACCTGGTACATGTCCGTAATCATGTGACAAGTTCCTGGAATTCATTTTGAACATAAAAAAATGTAATAAGAATATGATCAATGTCTATAAAGTGTCAGGTCTCTGTTTTTGGACCATCATTAGGTGTCTGGTCTAAGACTTGCAATAAAATTACGTCATATATACGCACACAATATATGAACATGAAACTACTACTACAAGTAAATAACAACATAAAAAGATTATATACTAATATTCTAACCATAATAATGACAAATGACAGCTTGACACCCATGCATAAATGACCAAAGGAAAGAAATTCTGATAACACTTTAAAGTACAGCATTAAATATTATATTCATTTCCAAGTCTCAACATCTTTGCCTTTTTGAGTTAATGCACACAATTTGGATTGCGTTTTGACATATTTACAATTTGGTCCATTCATTAATCAAAGCTATGTGTTGAAAAACCAACATTGATAATTGACACCTTGGCACTCATGCATAAATAATCAAAGGAAAGAAATTCATGTAACAAATAACATAAATGAAAGATAATTATTAGTTCCTGGACCTCTCTCTCTCCCAACGATTTTTGGTACACGACACCTGTGAAGGGTGATGAGTTTCCTCTATTGTTGAGCCACCATTTCAACATTAAGTCCATTTAAAGTAAGAGCTCTTAACGGAAATCATAGTCATGCTCACATTATCACTAGGTTTAATGCTAAAAAGGCAAAAAGAAAAACAAAATGAGTGAACTAATCATAGAGCCAACTAGGGTTTACTCCATTATTGAAGTTAGGTCTTAAAATTATGCAAAAATATCTATGGGCACCAAAAAAATCATAGTACATTTCATTTCTATTCTTATTGTAACACTATGGGGTACAAAGTCGATTTTTATTATATTGATGTTTTGTAGGTACTTAACTCAAAACATCTTAACAGGAGATGTACCAAAGTGGATAATGAAACCAGATAAAGGTGTAATGTAAGTTTTTTCATCTAATGATTTATGTAGTTATTATCCCAAAGTATTGATACAATTTTATTATATGAGAGTTTAAATTTTGAACTTCAATTCCCTTTTGTTAAAAAGAACCAACTCAGATTAACATTTCCTACTTGCCTTATCTTTTTGAGTGCACTAACTCAGCCTATAGCTGGAAACAAGTGAAGTGGCATACTAATTAAATGCAAAAATGTAGATCTATTATATTTAAAAAAATAGACTAGTCATACTGACACTTATGCCTATGCCTAGTGATATATCCTACAACAACTTCACATTCACCGAAAAAGAATCAAGCGGCTGCCAAGAACAAAACCTGTAAGATTTTTTATTCACTTGCATGTAAATTACCTTTGTATAACACCATGTAAACTCTCTCCGTTTTATTTTCTACAGGAATTTATTCAAAAGCTCATCAGAGAAAAATAATTTGTAAGTTCTATTTGCTTCCTCAAATTACCTTAAGAGTGAAGAAATTTGCTCCATGATTGATGTTTTATAGCCTCAGATTGTTTCTATGTGAAACTACAAAAAATAAAAACTAACATGGTGATGCTGACTTTTTTTCTCCACCTTGTGGATGTCACGTAGAGGGATTGCATGCTTGCCTGACAACCAATGTCCAAAATGTAAGTAGAATGATATACATATACTGTATGATTTTAATGTATTGTATGTTACACAAATAAGTGTGGACTAATAATCACAAAAGAAAAAGCAAAAAAAAAACAAAAAAGTGTGATAAGCTAGCAACAACTCAAACACATACAAAGATAATCTCCTTGCTATTTAGGTTCAAAAAATTGATATATAACCGGATTTGCCTAATTGACACCCAATCAGGTTGATTTGGCATACAATGATTAATTTAGCTAAAAACTATTATGTGCCCTTTCAATCCGATAACGCATCAATTATGCAAATTTAGTTATATGTAGAAATCTCATTTAGATTTGTAAAGGTCTTGTTTTTAATTAGCAAGTCTCTTTTTAATTCTTGTTAAAGCTCAAGTGCTACGGGAAACACATGGAAAAATCTCATTGGAAAACTAGAAGATATAAGATATTACTTGTGAAAGTTGTAGTTAATTAGGGACTGTTTGATATAAGTTTTGGTTTCTGTATTTTGTTGAAGTTTGTATTGTTTTCTGTATCCTATTTGGTGCTTAGGGCATATTTGGTATGCGTTTGTTAGTTTTTTAATTGTTTTTTATTTTTAAATTTAAACTCAATTTTATCAAGAGATTCAAATATTTTTTATTTTTTTCTATTTTATTACTTAGGCTTATCAAATATTATTTTTAAAAAATTTTATGGGACTCAATTTTAAAAAATATATATTATTTTTAAAACACATTTTCCTTTTTATCAAATAGAAATTATTTTTAAATTACAATTCAACACAAACTATAACAAAATTCAAACAGAATAAATAAATCAAAACTCGTACCAAACATGCCCTATGAAATCTATTTATTTTGAAAATTAAATTCTAAAATTAAATAATTTTAAATTCATATGAGCATACTATTTTTGAAGAACAATCACCAAATTATATTGTACCAAACCTAACCTTAAAAACTCTTGAAACTCAGCATCCAAAGTTTGACATGTGGGAAAAAGCTGGCAAAGATTTTCAAATTTATTTAGGCACATAATGATCTCTAAAGGTGAACAACATGATGGAATTTAGAGGTTTTAGAACTTAAATTCCAAAAAATAATAATAATACAACTCACGTGAGAGGGGAGCTTTACTCAAATTTTTACTTCAATTTTAATTATAAGTTTACAATGACAATTAAAAATTTATATAGTGATGGAATAGAAGATAAAACGACTATAAATTTAATGGTCTTATCCTATCTGATGAATTTATATCCAACTAAGTCAAGTCCGATAAAGAAACTTGTATGAGAATGTCCTCCATCAATACAATGATGTAATAACAATCCAATAGACCTTCTATCCAAGAACAAAATCCACCTACCGACTTCGACTTCAACAAACCAATACCTCCTTGCTCGTCGATGCTTCTGTAACCTTCTTGAATGTTGAATCATCAAATTCTTGATATAACACGTACAATGTGTTCTTTTACTTATAAAAAAAACACATACAATGTTTTTTTATCCTTCTTCTGTTGCTCTCTAGTATGGCCTTTTGTACTAGAGTGTAAGTGGTTTTTTGCTCTCAGGTGGGATCGACGAAACCATTGTTTACAATATCTCATGTGTCCTACAATCCAAACAATGCCTTGAACTAGACACATTTTTCATAATTTTGTTTCTTTAATTGCAGCTAAGACATGCTGGAAGCTATAGATACAAATAAGGGATCAAACTGAGTTTTGATATTATTGTTAAACCATGTTAAGGCTCATGCCTGCTTGCGCACACCAACATGTCATAACACTTTTCGCTTCGGACTTACCACATCGGCTTATATGGCTTTAAAATGCATTGTGATAGTTTAGGGCATGTTACTCTTTATATATGGCTTTGGCTTCTTCACCTCTGGAGATGTCAGACAATACCGTCAGTCATAATAGTTTTGACTTTCATTTTTTTATCCACCTCATACTTTGGGTATTATGACTTTGTTTATTATAACGTCACAAGGTTTTCTAATCTCTGTTGTTTTTGCTGCAGATATTCACTCTTTCCATATAAATTGTGGTGGTCCTGAAGTGAAGAATGTGAAATATGGTACTACTGCATTTGATTATGATGCTGATGATGATGGAGGTGGAGCTTCCAGGCTCTACCTAAGAACCGGGAGATATTATTGGGCATCTAGTAACACTGGCCACTTTTTGGATAAGCAAGCTTCTAGATTTGCTTATATTCAAGAAAATGATTCTGGACTTTCGATAGAAAATTCAGAATTGTACACTAATGCACGGACTTCTCCCATATCTCTGACTTATTTTGGTTTCTGCCTTGTAAATGGGGACTACACAGTCAGACTCCATTTTGCGGAGATAATGTTTGATAATGACAGTACATATAGAAGCTTGGGAAGGCGCATATTTGATGTTTATATTCAGGTAATTATTGTCTTAAGCTACTCCCTTTATAGGCCAGGCTTTCTTTTATTTTACATATCTTTAGTCTTTAAGCCTAGAAGTTTATTTAAGATTATTTAGAATTATAAATATCACCCAATCATCGAATGTAAAAACTAGTAAGACATTGAATTTGTTTAATCGATGTAGGGGGAACGTCGGTTGAAGGATTTCAATATTAAAGATGCAGCAGGTGGTTTTGGCAAAGCATTGGTAAAGAATTTATCTGCCTCTGTGACTGATAACACTATGGAGATTCGCTTCGAATGGGCTGGAAAAGGCACAACTGTTATTCCGGATAGGGGAGTCTATGGTCCACTTATATCAGCTATTTCTGTGTTCAATGGTAGTGAGTTTGTACATAATTTGAACCTTTTTCTGGTTCTTTTGGGAAATTAATATGGCTTATTTCCTTCCTTCTCTTTTTCTTTGTGTATTAAACATTTGTCAGCAACGTTCCTCAACCAACACCTTTTTAGAATGCCACAATTCTCGGATGGAAAGGGATACTCATATCAACTAAAAAGGATAAATGCACCCACCTCTTACATGAAATGACTAAAATATCCTTTTAAAAAACAATAATAAAAACATGTTCAAATAATGATATTTGAAAACTAATATAATGTTAAAAAATGATATTCGAACATAAATATTATACTGTATTATTCAAATATAAATTAAATATTTGAATACTATTTGTGACTGGCATGGGATATTTTTTTTTTTTTTTTTTGTCCCAAAAAAAAAAATTAAAATTATTTTTTCCCCCCCCCCAAATTTTTTTTTTTTTTTTTTTTTGACTGTATTGTTTTCCATGTTTGATTTAGCAATGAAAATTGTGTCTTTTCAATCTTGGTTTGTATTTCTTCTATATCACATTTTGGTTCTTGACTGACCTCAAGGGTTTAAGAGAAAGACATAACCTTATAACTTCTGAACTTATTTATTCTAGGATAAAGATCTGTCTGATTGTATTTGTATGTTCGTTGATGAGTGTAAGATTTCTGCCTAACTGATCCATATTTTGTTTATTTTCTTATTTTTCTGGTGCAGATTCTTCACGCCATGGGGGCATATCTACTGGCACATTAGTTGGAATCATTTTAGCTGTGGCATTTATTCTCTTCCTTTTTGTGGCCAATTTGTGTTGGAAATACAGTCGATCATACAGAAACAGAAGGGATCGAGGTATTTGCCGGCCAATTCCAGTCCCTTCAATGGCAATTTTACTAGGTTTAGTAAAATTAATGTTAGTTTTAGTTTTCACTGTGACAATCTTTATATCATCTTAGGTTTCCACGTAGAATCACCAACAACACAAGCATTTCCCTACCGTATGTTTACAAATTCACACATCAAACACATGATTACTGAGTGTTCAAGGTTTAAAAGTTTGTAAGGAATAAGGATGTGGTTTGGTGCCTATTAATATATCATCAAGGAAGGAGTTCTGATGAGTGATGAGTTAGTCGTTTGTTGGGGAGGTTCTGTGAATGCTCCCATTACTTATTTAGGACTCTGTTGGTGTGAACCCTCCTATTTCTTCTTTTTGGAATTTGTTGATTGCGAAAATTAGTCACTGTTTAGACAGGAGAGGAGTATATTTTTCTTTGGGTGGTTGGATTACTACATTCAAGCTTGCCTCACCTCTATTCTAATTTATTTCCTCTTTTTCAAAGTTTTGGGGCGGGATAGGGAAAAGGATTGAGAAGATCATGAGGTATCTCCTTTGGTGATGTTAAGAAAAAACAAACAAAAAAAGGTGGAATAAGATTGTTCTATTATTAGCTTCAGTTTGGACTTTCAGCTCTACTGTATACATTAGAATTTGTTAAATCCGGGAGTTTCTATTTCAAAACCAATTGGTGATCACATAATATTATTAATTAATTATCAGATTGGATACCTGACGTGGGATTATAAATCTCAACATGAACCTTCAGGTATGACTTATCTTGAATTGAATACATGGATAATATTGGATGTGGAGTATGTGTTTCTAGTCTAATACTATTTTTAAGTCCAGAAACTTTCATTTCAAAACTAATTGGTGATGCACAAAATCTTATTAATTAATTGCAATGCTAGATAATTCTCAATATGAGATTATAAATCTGAACAGACTTTATTTCCTGGTTTTTGAAGCTATTGAATTGGTCTCGTGGATAATCCTTCGGTTGATGCAGTTTCTTTTTTCCTTTTTCCTGTGTTCTTTATTCTTTGCTCATGTGTTTTTCCTTTTTTGTGAGGCTGCTGTCTTGGAGGAAATGTTGTTCCCTCTGTAGCTTTTCTTCTTCTCCTAATAATAGATTTATATTCTTATAAAAACGACACATAATTATTGTCTACTTTAATGGAAAATTAAAGTTTAACGTCAAAACTGTTTGACCTTTGGTGGCTGCCTTACAGAAATCCATGGCATATTGAGCTCAACTGAGTCCTTGATTTGTTGTGATGTGGATGATATCACAACTACATGATCTTGCATGTTGTAGTAGTGTTTGACATGTGTCCTATGTCCTAATGGTGTTTTTGCACAGAAGAGAGTTAAGTCTTGATAAATGTTGGTTCACAAGCAATGAAACATTGTTACATCGAACTTGTTCATGCCCTTATATCCCATATGCTAATTCTTGCATGTTGTATTAGTGGGTGCCATGGTGTTTTCACATAGAAGAGGGTTAAGTCTCGATAAATATTGATTCACAAGCTCTGACACAATGATACATCCGACTAGCTCATGCCCTTGTATCCTTTATGTCATGCAAAGGGGCATAACTGCATTTACATATTCTTTGTTAATGTCCTATATAAACATTTCTCATCCAAGTCTGTTTCTTCCACAGATCTAAGTGGTTTTGAACTACAAATTGGCTCGTTTAGCCTGAGGCAAATTAAAGCTGCTACAAACAACTTTGATATTGCTAACAAGGTTGGAGAAGGTGGTTTTGGCTCCGTATACAAGGTATCCAACACAAGAACCACTAGATTGCATTTAATTTTGCTATAGCCTTTTTTTTCATGAACTTGTTAATTGACAGTCGCCATGATTACTATCATCCAGGGTATTTTATCAGATGGAACGTTAATTGCAGTTAAGCAGCTTTCTTCAAAGTCAAAGCAGGGGAATCGTGAGTTTGTAAATGAAATCGGAATGATTTCTGCCCTACAAAATCCTTATCTAGTAAAACTTTATGGGTGTTGTATTGAAGGGAATCAAATGCTGCTAGTTTATGAATACATGGAAAACAATAATCTTGCTCGTGCATTATTTGGTAAATTATGGGTGCATTTACTTTATTTCCCTTTGCAATTTAATGTGCATTACTGTGATATGCACATTACTATTTACATATATGAAGATTATTGCTTCCTACTGATTGTTCTTTTTGGATGTCCAGGTCCAGAAGAATTCCAGTTACAATTGGACTGGCCGACAAGACACATGATCTGTGTTGGTATAGCGAAAGGTTTGGCATTCCTCCATGAGGAATCAAGGCTGAAGATAGTTCATAGAGATATTAAGGCTACTAACATTCTGCTCGACAGAGATCTCAATCCCAAGATATCTGACTTTGGTTTAGCTAAGCTTGATGAAATTGATAATACCCACATTAGCACTCGCATTGCTGGAACTTAGTGAGTATATGTGTTCTACTTGGTCAACTTTCTCTTCTTTGTTTTTTGTTTTTTAAATGAAATTAAAAGTACTACATAAAATGTTGAAATTTTCTGCTTCAATTCAATATGCTATCAAAGCATTTTTTTTATGATCTAAGCGGTGTAAGTTTTGTTTTCCATACTCAAAACTTGAATCAAAAGCGTTTAGGCTGATTGCTAATTTGGGTTCTATGTTTAGCATCTAAGATTTAGGTGTGCATATTTCAATTGAGTGAAGATATTTCTGGGGTTTTGGATATATATGATATTTGTAGATGATATCAGGTAATTTAAAATGTTAGGCAATGACTCAGGAATCTCAGAAGCTACTGGCCCATTTTCTTTAAGCATCTCAAACCAAATAATATGTAATTTATTGCTTTCTTGTTTTTTTCAGTGGATACATAGCTCCCGAGTATGCAACGCGTGGGTATTTAACTGACAAAGCAGACGTTTATAGCTTTGGAATTGTTGTTCTGGAAATTGTTAGTGGGAGAACCAACACTATTTCCAAGACAAAGGAAAATTCCTTTCATCTTCTTGATTGGGTAAGTAGGTAACATTGATCTCCTTTTTCTTTTCTTTTCTTTTTTTGCATATACACTATTAGATTTCCCATTTGCTTCAATTGTGAGATTTATCTTTTATTTGCAGAATTATGCATAATCGCGTTTGCAGTTCATGATAACTTAATATTTCCAGATAATGATGTTTATTCCTGTTATAACTAGGAAGGAGAATCCCTTGTCCTTGTCTCAATTCTTCTATTAACATGTATCAAGGTGCCGAAATTAGTTTCTTCCTACAGGATTGCTATAGTTCTTACAGCACCGCAATTTGTTCCTACGCTGCATGGAGAACATATGTTCATTATGTGGAATTCTTTTAAAAAAACAAAATTTGACGCACTTATTTTCTTTGTTTTGTTTCAAGGCCCATTTCTTAAAAAAGAAGGGAGATTTGATTGAACTAGTTGATTCAAGAATCGGATCAAATTTCAACCGTGAGGAAGTGATGACTGTTATAGAAGTGGCTCTGTTATGCACTAATGCCACAGCAGGCCTAAGGCCTGCTATGTCATCCGTGGTAAGCATGCTGGATGGCCGAGCTATTGTTCCAGAGTTGCCTGTGGATACACTTGCCACGGACAATGAGACGAAGTTTAAGGCATTGAAAGACACTCTAGGAAGTTCACAAGGTTCGAGAACAGGAAATAAGCGAGAGCCAGAGCCAGAGCCTGACAATGAAGGAGAGTTCATCAATGAACTCTTCCACCCCTGGTGCTGATCTCTATCCCATCACTTTGGGTTCTTCTTATTTGGAGGAAAGAAGTCAGAATTTGAACGGTTGATCAACATATAATGTCCTTTCTGACTACTGTTTCTTAGCTTTTTCTCTTTGGCATCGCACCATATCAATGACACTTGGTGTAGTAGCATTTTGTATGTAAAGAGCTGGCACCTCACATTACAACGCGGGCGGGCGTCATCAGTCACACGACCTTACCTGCGAAAACACAAAGTGAATGGCTGTATTTTTACAGTTACGTATCAATTGGATATCTATTTATTTTTTTTCCTGAATTGCTGCTAAATTCAAAAATATACCACAAGTTTTCTATTGGAAAACCGGCATATTTCACCCGTCAAATAAAAGTAGGCGGGGAACTCAAACTAAAATCTTAAAGATCAATTGATGCTGCGAGCGCGTCACACGTGTCACGGGTTCAGATCATTTGACCGGGTAGTTACGGAATTTAAGGAGCTCTATTCATTGTTTGTCTAAAGCCTTTTACTGTGTATTATTTTAGATCGTGTCACCGGCACCACTCCATCGAGTTTGACTTTGCCTGAAAGACACTGTCTGTCGTCCAGCCAGACTCATTGCTGCCAGCCACTGAACTGATTTTATTATTTTGATTACTTTTTATTCAACGTAGAGAAAAAAAGAGAAGAAAAAAAAAGTAAAAAGTAAAAAAAAAATTAAAAAAAAAAAAAAAAACTGGCCCCATTTTAAGGTTATGATTTCTTTCTCCTAATTTTTTATTCATATTATCAATAATTTCATTGTTATTATCATTATTGTTATATTTATTTATTTATTTATTTATACAGCCATTTTTTTCCCTTCATTTAATATATTATTACAAATATAACAATTTAATTATGTTATTCCTGATATAGTATTATTACTCCTAAAATAGGAATTTTTAAAATATATTTATTTTTATTTGTTTCTCATGAAGTAGCATGAATTTCATTTTCTTCTCATTATTTAACTAAATATTTATTAATATATTTTTAAAATGAGATCAAAATATTCATCATTATTTTTAGAATAAAATAATAATGCATATTTTATTTGTTTGTTTGTTAAAATATATGAATTTGTTAAGATAAAATAAAAAGAACAGAACGAGTGTGAACAATTAGTTAATTGAATAATAATATGTAATATTAACTTTTATTATTGACTTTTCAAATTAAATCAAATTTGAAACATTACAATAAATTTATTGTAGTATTGAGTTTTTCATCGAGCAAATAGTTTATATTATTTGAAGTTTAATCTTAAAAAGTAATCATAAATTAAAAATCGACATATACAAATATCATAGCATTATATGTATATATATATATATAAAAAGCCTGAGACGTACTGTACACAAATCCTGAAAACCTAAGGTGGATATTGATCCTTTTGTTTACCCCAAACTAAGAAAGCCATTTTTAAATTAACTTATTTATACATTTTATCTCTAACTCAAATCAATTATCTAATATCGAATTAATTCACACAACTATTTTTAATTTTTTTTGTACAACCATTTAAAAAAACAAAAAACCATCACGTTAAGTTTAATAAAATATTTTAAAAAAAAAATACACGACTCGCATCCATTTTCATGGGCTAGTTTGTAGCAAGGGAACTTTAATCAACCAATACATATTAAGGCAACATGGCCAAACAATACAAACCAACGAATCCATATTAGATATGCACAGTAAAATTTATGTTCTACATTCAAAAAAAAGTAGCTAAAAGTAAATTTTCTAAGCCATAGTAAAGGGCGTTAGATTTTCCATTGCCACTTGCCAGTAACTCATTTGCCATTTCTTCATATCAAACCAACGAGTCCAGTCAGAGTTAAGCATTTAACCTATTGAAAAAGGCTACAACAAGGGGCGTTCCTTACATACACAACCAAACTTCAAACAAATATCTTACAAAAGACAGATAACAGACGTGGGAGGAGTGACGGCCATCTACTGGGATCGAAAATAAAAGCAAGACGACAGAAGCATATATTTTGCTATGCATCACTTGGGAGCCTTGAAAGTATTGGAAGCCAACAAAGACACCATTATACGAATAAGACAGCGACGTGGGAAGCTGGTGGCACTAGAAGTGCCTTCGCCTTTTTGAAAGAGGAACACTTGATTGACAACTATGGGGATTTTGCACCGGCAAGCACCCCACATCAGGCACAAACACATCTGATGGAACTTGAGAATGTTTTGGCCAATAAAGCCCTGATGCAGTCGGTGGGGAAGGGATCTGGGGCACTGTCCATGACGTCTCCGGCACCTGACCCAAGCACTCATCAAAGTCCAGGTCATCATTCGCGGCTCTTGAGAATGAGGACCAATCAGATTCTCCGAATCTCCCACTATCTGCCTGAAATATTCATGAACGGGGGGAGCAACAACGATTCATGGTAACTTGTTCATGTCAATATGAAATACAAACTCAATTGGATAGTGTTGTGCCATTCCCTAGCAACGCAAAGCCTGCAGATATAACTTCTGCATAGGCTACAAAAGTTTACCCAGCCAGATTAAAATGGCAGTGGGCATGACAGACCACATGGTATTGAAAAATAGCAATAACTGGAGAGAAAAAAAATCACCTGGGCTCTATGTATTTGGTTAGACCAATTGAGGGGTACTAATGACACTATGCAACCATAGATTCTAAAGATATGCCATATATAAAGCCAATGTGTCCTATCAAGTAGTATTATGCTTCTAATGCATGAAAGGTAACAAAATGAAATTTTATGCCCTGCATACTTCTTCCACATATTAGACACCGCAAAGAATTTTTCTTCCCGCAAAACTCGTGCGACTGGTCAGAAACTTTCACACAAAATGCAAAATCATCACAAATAAGAATCGATGAGAATGACCTACATTTGACTTTCTAACCACCAGAATCAAGTTATTGACACCAGATACTAAGTGCAATCTGCCAATCTCTAATAAGGACCTTGGCAAACTTACCAGAATACGCAAAAAAAAAAAAAAAATGGGCCTCAAGGCATAGAGATATAGGTCTGAAAGTACTAACTGAAAAGGTGGCCTTAATTTTTTGTTGTCCATCTTTCTTGAACAGAAGATAAGATGGTGTTTTACAAGGAGTATACATTTCATGTAATATTATACTTCTTCTGTTCTTCAGGACATCCATCTTTCATCTTCAAAGCAGTCTTTTTCTACTGATTTTTAATGACTTTCAAGAAATAGTAAAATACTAAGAAAATATTTTAAATATAATATAACTTCAATAAAACTAAGTTACAAGTGTATGCTTTAAATATAATAAAAAAAAGGAGTTCATTAAAATTACATATCTAACACAAGATCTAACAAAAATATGGTTAAAATAAGTTTTAAGCCTCAAATATCAATCACTCTATTGATCACACTCTTCGCCACTCATTATCACATCACCTTCACCCTTCATTTTAAAGATCTTATCCTTATCTATATCTAGGCAAGCTAAAATGGTCCAGGAGGCCATCTAAACAGCCTGGGCATGAGCCAGCCTAAGGCTGTTTTTCCCCAAAACAGGATGGTCAGAGTATCACTTCTGCCTAGACAGCTGCTTAAACTGCTTTGCAGAACACCGTAATATTCCATTTTGTAGCATTTTGGAAACTAGATTGGGGCATTGACTTTGGAATTACGATCTAAGGCTCAATTTTTGTACTTTCAAATATCTGCTAAATAACACGAGTAATTTTGAACTTTTTGCTCGCTATTCTAATAAAATATATTCTAAAATATTTTAAATGCGTGAACACTAAACAGAATATCTAGCTCTCTCTAAATGTAGAGCAGGCCATAAATATCCACCCTCATTGTGGGTTGTAGAAAGCTGAAGGCTCATATTGGACACTTGAAGTTCTTCAACCTCCTAGGAGCAATGATCTAATGAAGCTTTCGAAGGAGAGGACAGGGTAAATAGAGAAAGATCATAGTTTACACTGTCATTACTCCATAGTCACTGGAGCTTAGAAGTGACAGTTCTCAATTGATCATCCTTGCAGGGAAAAAAACTCAGGGTAAAAAAAATGAAGCGAAGACCCTTCAATGTAATTGAATATCAACTCAAGCATATAACAATATAAACAAATAAGATTATACCTTAGACGGTCCATGATCCATATGGCCATAATCTAAACTGAATTCATGTAATCCAGGAAATTCATCTAAATGCCACGGTACCATGCTTTCAGTAGTAGAACCCCCAGAAAATGGCATTTTAGCCTGTCCATAGGCTGCAACTCCCTCGACATTGGAAGGTAATAATTCACTGTTTCCACCTACCATTGAAGTCTGGTTACCCCTTCTAGACATGGAACGGGATTTCGTAGCAGAGATCTTGGAGATAATTTCCCCAGAATGAGATTTCCCAGAGGAGGACTGACCAGGTTCCAATGGCTCAAGGCCTACTTTTGCTCCAGTAAGAAGAAACCTTTTATGACCAGACACAAATTCATTCACTGTGTGTATGGATAGGTCACATTTCCTGCAGAGTAAAGCTCGATCCTCAAGACAGAAAAAATAGCCAACCATCTCCTGCAAGGAATATTATTTTTTCCAATCATAACTTGATCACAAAGAGAAGGCGATAGATTCTAAATCTATAAACCAAGTTTCTTAGGAAGGGGTAAGCCAGAAATCCACAAGATCAAGATATTTAGAAAATCTGCAAAAAGCAATCATGTAAGCTTTTTTTCTCACTTTGAAGAAAATCAAATAACAAATTACTAATACAATAAGGACTGTCAGCTACCCCAATAAATCATCAGGTTTGTGTAGAGGGAATGAGCTCTGTTCTTAACTTGTCCTAATTCAGGATGTAAAAATACTGAAATGAAGGGAATTCATAGCATGCTACTAAAACTTTAAAATATTTCTGCCCGAGCGAATCAAACCTACGACCTTCAGGTCACATGACAATAACTCTAGAGTCAAGGTTCACCCTTTAAAAAAATGCCCTATTATTATTGCAGATTCGCGGTAACTTCTTGATGCTCTTGACTGTTTGTTTGATCATCAACTAAACTTTCTACAGCTTTTCCATGCTTTTTCTCTCTTCCTTCTGGACAACAGCTTAAAAAGTAGTAGATTACAATTTTCGATTCCATCAGCAAAATGGTCAATTCTTTAAAATAATAATTAAAACGAAAACTTTAAAATATCTCAAAGCACCAACTCTAATTCAAGACAGTTATTATACTCAAAAACTTTTGATCAATCAATGAAAGAAATGAAAGCTCCCTAGAATTGTTAGCACTGTGATAATAAAAGTAGGTTTTTTTTTTACATATAGTTACATGTAATCTCCATCTCTCCCAACCCTTCCGCCGGATCCCACATCAAACACTTGCAAAATTGTTTCCCTCGTTTCTGTTTAAACTTATTTCATTTCACAGACAAATAATACCCCAAATCAAGATACACGACGACATAAAATCAAACAAAACCACAAACAAAAATTAAAAGCGTAGGGGGCATGACAGACAGGAGAAGAAGCTATTGTACTTGACAGATATCGCATTTGGGCAACTGGGAAGACGAAGACGAGAGCGGAACCCGCTGGTGCTTGCTGGCCAGCTTGTTGGCGGCGTGGACCTTCTCGTCGCACGCCCAGCACAGCGCCGCCTCATCCGCGCAGCACACAACGTTCGCCTCCGCCGCCTCGCACACGTTACACTGTATCTTCATCCTCTCTCCCTCTTGAAAACCAAGCTCTCCGCACCATCCACCACTTATGGCGATTCGATTCGAAACCCTAGAAGAAAAAAAAAACCCAATCTCAACACCAATCCCTGATTCCCAAACCTCAGTCTCAATCTCCGAGGGGGTTTAGAGAAGAAGGAAGCAACTGGGAAGCTTGGGGAGATTAATTAATAATTTAATATTGGAATTATTTTAGATAGTTTTTTTTTAATAAAAAAAATAGATATTTAAGTGCCTCGAATTTATGGACACGTGGGTAGCTGCTCCGCTTTGTCCGCGCGACGGGGACCGCCTTTGCTGGCACCACCTGTGACGATAGCCGATTCCAGCTCAGTCACGCGCTTTCCTGCCGGCGCGTGATCCCTGGCCATTCGCACCGCTGTCGGTCCCATGCCATCTTTTCTACATAAATAATCTGATCTTATCATCAATATTATACCATATTTTATATAAATAATCTGATCTTATATAGTCTTCCGCTAGCTAATAAAATACCTCATCTCATCTCTACGGAAGCCCTTGTGCAGTCTTTGTAGGGACATTTGACATATGCGGTAATGCTGTATTTTTAAAAGTAATTATTTTTTATTGCCTCGAAACAAAAACTATACAAATAAATAATAAAATATAATTTTAAAATTATTTTAGATTTTAAAAATATATAATAAGTATTTGATAAATTTAAAATGAAATCATTATAAATGTTTTTTACAATATAAATATTATTTATGTTGTATTATATTTTTTGGGTGATAATTTTAATGTATTATTTATCCTTCTCCCTTCCTCAGTTCCTCTTTCCTCCCCCTTCCGCATCGGTTAGTAAGATTGAACGAGGTATGAAGGACAGCGGGTTGATAAAACAGAACTATAATATTGATTTTTTATTTTTTTTTCAAAACTATTTCTTGGTAAAGTACTTTAAAAACTATTATTAAATTGGCTCATAGTAACATTTTATTAATTAATTTTATTCATAATTTAATTAGAATTAATAAAATATTATCATATAAACTGTGCGGTTAAAAAATCTGTACAAAAGATTTATATATAGCTTGTTTTTATAATTTTATCGATTTTGATTGGATAATTATATAAATATATATATATATATATTGGTTTGGTGTATGTATAGTGTTATTAATTGTAATGCTCTAAACTTAGAGTTATAATCAATGGATAATTTCGATGATATGTAACAAATCAGATCGATAAACAAAAATTATGATTTATCACGGTCCGTAAGAAAGTCTCCATTGTAAATGTTGAATTGTTTATATATATATATGGGGGGTGGGGGCAATGCTGACTTGTTCGTTCACGAAAACGTAACACATCAATCATCAAGCACGACAACGTGGATAGCTGCGTGCGTTGTAGTCTCTCTCCAATGCACACGAGATTTCATGATGCGACCGACATGTTTGGTGTTTTCACGGTACACTTGCAAAACGTTTATTGGAAATGAGTTTTTTTTTTTCTGTTTATGTACGTACGGAGGGCAGGTCGAGAAAGAGCATTTACCTTTGTTTGGGAAGTGAGAAGATTTAAGGTGGTAAAAGGGTGAGAAAAAAAATACAGCAAATATACGAAAGAAAAAAAAAATTGGAGCCGTTTGGTTGAGACGGAAAATGTGTGAATACGAAAAAAATTAAAATGTAATTAAAATTTTTAAAAAATATTATTATTTAAAATATTATTTTTATCCTTAATTATATAATAGTTTAAATGTATTAAATATAATTTTAGCCAAAAGTATTTTTAATAATTTTTAAAAAACTTTTTACTTTAATTTTTTTTAAAATTTACTCTTACAAATTATTGTTTCTATTCACACATCTTGCAACCTTATACTAAAAGACTATAATAAATATTTTAAAAGGGCACGTTAGAGGTTTGAAAGTATTAGACACATGCATAATTTGACACGACTATAATTTTATATAAATTTAAATAAACTTTTAGATACAACTAAATTTAAATATCAAAACCATTGTAGTACACTTCCAATCAAGTATAAATTTTACTATTAATATAATATATAAAAATTACAGATTATTTTATTTTATTTTATTTTAACAATTAATATATAAATTTCATTCGATGTATCCATTGTGTTCTAGAAGACACCAAATAAAATAGAATAGGATAGAAGCAAAACAAAAATAAGGAAGATGGAAATCAAAAGAAAATGAATTCGATTTTCCAAAGAATAAAAAGAGGCGGCCTTTATTTTTTATTTTCATACCATAACATCTATACTTTCAATTCTTTTAAAAAATGAACACAAACTATAATTCATGCTCTGAAAGCATGTGCTTAGGTTTTTTCTTGTTTTTTTATGATGAACCCAGCTTCGTTTTTTAAAAAAAAATTATAGAAAAGGTAAGAACAATAGTATTTCCAATACATAATGACGAGACGACAACTCTATTTAATATAAGAAACCTGATTTAGGTTATTACCGAACGGCTAATTCCAGAAAAAGCATAAATTCATAAATTTAATGTAGAAAATGATTTGAAATTTTAAACATGTAGTAATAACGTAAATTTGGAAAAAGAAATAAACGTATGTAGACAAGGAAAACACTAATTTACGTACGAATTACGATATATATATATATATACACACACACATAATGACAACCATACAATACATCCTGTACAACAATTGGGTTATATTCGATTTATTTACAATGCTCTATTGTGGGATCATGTCAAAAACATATACTGGCATTAGAAACCCCCCCAAAAAAATCGTGATGGCCCTCTTATAGCCAAGTCATGTGCTCGCGATGATGCTCCCGAAGACGTATCCCGTTGGAAGTGTACACAGCAGAGAGAAAATTTTAAGCCGTACGCACTACATTCAATTGCCTCAAATTTCTAGTAACCCTTCAAATTTGAAAACCACGTGCACCCCAATGTTCTTGATACAATATGATACTCAGATGACTTGTACTGTTTACTTCACAGATTGATGGAGAAGTAAAAATTCAAATATTTACAACATTTGAATTTTGACCAGATTCACGTAAAACTTAAAATAGACGTAAAATTAAAACTTCATTTATGAGAACGAAAGTTTTACTTGAAACAACGAGGAAACCAACTAGCCAAAACAAAAGGGGACGCCAAATAGTCGTTTACAAAATCAATGATTCAATGCAAGCACAATCAACACCAATTATCTCTAGGGTTTCCATATACATACGAAGTCGTAAGCGCACTGAAGTTTTCTTTCCATGAAAGTTTTAGCTCCAGATTCAAATAACTCTAGAAATTGAAAATTTTCTAAATAACACCCTCTAAAGGAAAATTACAAATTTTACAATAGAAAAATTGCTACTTTCACAACAGTAAAATTGCTGGAACCAAGTTCAAGGAATAACACCGCAATGCCAAAACAAATACAAGAGGGATGGCAATTGGACATTTAGACAATCGATCTGTATGCAAGCATCACCAAATGGTAGTTAAGAAAGGCAGGTAAACTACCTCCAAATTGTAACCATGTACCTAAATAACACCCTCTAAAGGAAAAGGAAGAGACGCAATTGGTAGAATGAATGGCACAGAGCAGGGAAAATTCTAAGTAATACTTCAAATTTTGGATTTTATTTTCTATTTAAAAGAAGTACTTGTTTGCAAACCAAAAGGCAAATGCCAGTAGGAAAGCCAAATTTTGGGATCACGGAGGTGAGAGTTTGAGAAAGGTAAATAATAATGCTGACTACAAAGCATTGGGCAGCCAGAAGATGCACAATGAATACATAACATGCACACAAATAACATCAACGCGAAATGAAATGTATACAGAAGAGTCAATTTATCAGAAGAGATCAAAATTTAACAGTAAGGCAACAGGCACCCAGATTATCATGCCAAGATGCTTAATGAATGTACAGAACATGCACAGAAATGCATGTCCTCAAGCAGTGCTAAGAGCCACAGAATGTATATTTAAAGTGTTTGATACGCATGTAAACACCACAAGGAGATGCCAGAGAAAGCATACCATGAAATCATAAATTCATAAAAACAGAGATCCAGTGCAAGCAAACACACACACAAAGCGAATAAAAGACAAAAAATAATTTGATGTTAAATTGAATAGTAGATATTAAACGAATCATTTTCACACATGCTGGTAAAAAGGAGAGCAATAAGCACGCATCCCAAACACAGAAAATAAACCAGCGCACACACAACACCCTCTACTTTTTTACACAGAAAGTTGGGCTGAAGTGATATAGCACACACCAAAAATTAGAAAAGATGTCCACGCGAACGACATTCTTCCACATGTATTAAGATGGATTAATATTGCCGGCCTACGTTTAGAATAGACACCCCATCTTCATGCCACATTCAACACCATAGATGAATTTTTAAAGTAGAAACAAAAGAATGCACGAATGATATAGCAGTCGCATAAAAAATTATATCATCAATTTGGTAGCCGCTTATTAACTAACATTTTCTATTCATAATATCCAATCTTTTAGAGTTGAACTACTAACAAGTTTGAAACTATATATCAAATATTTTATAAATACATATGAATGTAGAGATAAAAATGGTCATAAATGAAACAAACGAAATACTTACAAAAATAAGCCTTACACCAGAATGGTCGAAACTTCTATTCTAAAATCATTTTTCCAAATGCACCAACAAGTTTATTTACACATCACTGAGGACATTTTGAATTAGGTATCCAGAAGTTTTTCATTTCTTATCTTGATCACATAAGTTACTGACATTACTAAAGTAAAGAAAATGTGTAAATATATAATGAGCTTTCACCTCTTCAATTTGGTGGAAGCTTTGACAAACATTAGTTTCATGCTTGTCTGTGGGCAATGCCTATCATTCATTCAAAAGTTAATTCCAATTTCATAACCCCTGGAAGCTTTGACAAACATTAGTTTCATGCTTGTTTTACATGTGTTTCTTAAAATGTGTTTCTTCATTAAAATTGAGGGCTTGCGAAATATATTCTTAATTTCTTAACCTTCCTACTATTGCCGTCAAATTATCCATAATGATATTTCATAAATTAAACTACAACCAAGTTACTACTCCCTACATCCAATAATGAAACAAATATGTAATTGCTTTTACTTCACTACATATTCATTAGAAAAGACTCTAGATTTTGATTCAAAATTGTAACCCACTACAATTTTAAGAAATGAACAGAAACATAAAATTACAATTCTCTACAAAAGAGAAACAAGGATTAAAACAACCAAAAATAAACTTACCAAAGATAAGCACTGTCATGTCAGTGTACTGGAACAAATCTACTTGTAGGAGGGACTAGAGAGACCAAAAGCAGAAAAGCAAACGAGAGTGAAATATGAGCCAAGGAAGGTGGCCAGTAGGAGGGTCACATGGCACTAGAGTTCTTTCATTTTTCATTGAAGAAAATGGGACGATATATGGATACAAACCCTTCGACGGTACCATTTGAGGCTTCCATGGGCAGGCAGGGAATATGATAGTGGCTGCTTAACCTCTGAATAATACTATGATGTTTGAGAGGTAATAGATGATTGAGGGAGTAGCAGTAGAGGAGGCAATAGCATAACCAGTTGGAGAAAGAACAAGAAGAAAAAACAGAGGGAAAAAGACAAACAAAAAAAGAAGGGAAAGGAAAAGGCTTCATACCAATTGATGTAGCATATTGAAGACAAAAGAATGAATAATGAACAAATGTCCAAAAACGGTAAAACAAACAGATTCAAATCCTCACTCCAATGAAACTACCCATAAGATCCCACACCTTGGTTTTAAACAAAACCTCGAAACCTGACCAGTTGGAATAAAAATAAAAAATTCTAGATAATAAACGAACTATTTAGCTTCTCATCTAGGCTTAAAGGCAGTGAGCATATCCTTTATCACAAAAAGCACATAAAAAATGCTTACCGCCTTACCATGGTAAATTTCAAATAGTATACAGATAATGGTTTAACTACAATAAGCAAGATATTCAGCGGCACAACAACATAAGTATCAAAGAATCCACCTCATAAGTACAACAATTAATACATAACAAACTAAAAATGTAAATTCATGGAACTGCAAGAGATCCCATCAGGGGGATGGAATGAGCAAACAATACACAAGCTCAATAAAAGTACAAAACCACATGCCATCTAACACATAAAATGGCCATCCATTGGAATAAGTAGAAAAAGAAGTAATCAAACACACTTCACAAACGTTTGGCAATCAAAAAGCCAGTACATAAGCTTGCAACATTTTATTACTATTAAATCTTAAAGTGCAAACAGGCTCTTGACAAAAAGCACAAAATCTAGTCTAATGTCCAAAGTCACTTTTAACTATCAGCACTCAGAAAGTAACATCAAGAAAGGTGCAGTGGCTGTAAAAGCACAGGTACAATATTCATGAAACCAGAGATCACATTGTCTGCATTCAGGCAATCACCAGAACCAATAAAAGCATCTGCGCCCAACAAGCTGTCACACACCTGAACAAAATATCCATTCTTAATTCAATCCATCATTCAACACTAAACATCATAAAACAAAGAATCTTGCTAACTTACCACAAGTTCAAGAGAACAGAAAAGATTATGATCAACAGAAACATAATTCTACATCAAACAAGATTCATTTGGTATAATTGCTAGTTTACACCTTGTCTGATTTCTGAAAATTAAAATGGTTGATTGAAAACTATAATTGTTTTCAATTTTTTTAAATATGAAAAATAGCATTCAGAAAGTTCAGGGGAGAGCATAGATGTATAAACTACAGAGAAAACAAATTGGTTTACAAGTTTACATGGCATTATGGTAACAATGGCGATTTCCCTCATGTTTCTAAAATAACTAAAAACAATAAATCGATGATGTCACTTTTCAGGAATATTTTTGAAAATACATCCAACATTTGAAAACAGGACAATGTTGTTGAATACGCATTCTCATAAAATTTTTGAGAAGTATAGAGAAAGAACATTTATTACTCGCAAACAACAACATTGATTATGTAAGCACTGGTACAAAATTGTCAACAAAACGCCATCAGCTAACACATTCATCAAGCCATGGCTGCCCAGCAAGAAGGTTGTCGTAGGGGGGGACAGGAATTCAGAAGGTAATATTAAGCCATTCATCCTTGCCTAAGTATCTTCCAAATAAATAAATAAATATAACAATAAAATCATGCATATCTATGAGAATGCTTTAGCAAGGATGCAGGCTTGTAAGGCAAACAGGTTAAAATTTCTAGCATGCCTTTTTAGTCAGAGTCTTTTTTTCATGCCAAGAAGACAAGCAGTCAATTTCAAAGATCTATTTCCAAGAATTGAGAAAGTTGCTTTTAAATCATAAGTATTTTCTTAACATCTTCAAAAAAAATAATTAATTAATCGCATTCCAGTTAGAAGATTCCACAAGCAAAACAAACAATAAAAACCAGATGCACCATTGCATACCGCTCAGCTCTAATCCTAAGAAGATAAGAGGTATATTTAAAAGATTTTCTCAATCCAAAATCTATAATAGAAGCTTCTAATCTCTTGATTAATGATTCTCAAATGGCATATCATGGATTCAGGCATACTCATGAAAGGATGAAGAATATCAGCACACTACATGATTCTAATGCATTATGACAGGCAACAACAAATGGCACATTGGGCTCTGCCCCAAACAATATAACACATATTCAAATAACCATTTAGCCAAACGTTCACTTATAGCCATATCCCAATCTACAAAAAAAAAATGAAGATCAGATGCCGGAAGAACAATGCATCTTTTACAAATTAAGTTGTATCAACAATGAGAAACAAAAGAAATGAATTACAGCCCAAAACCCATCCCTGAAAACAAAAATCAACCAACTGAAAGGGAAACTATATACCACGGCTACAATAAGCCGTGGTAGCTTAAAGCATACATAATGCTTTAACCTTTTCACTGAAGGATTGAAATAAGACAATGGCTCAGTCCAGTATTGCTTTTGAGATATTGCCTCATCTTAGGAGCAAAATATATTGGGTAAACTAAAAAAATATTTACAAAAAAAAATTCCTGCATTTTTATGGTAAAAAATGCCGAAGCAATTTAAGAATTATTTTTTAAAATTGCTTTTTTGAGCAACAATATTGAAATTTATAAAATACCAATTATTAACCCTATTAAAAAAGCAAAAGGAATAAGTTGCATGTCTGAATTTTAAATATTAAGAATATTTTTGTCTTTTAAAGATCCATAATAATTTTATTTTTATTTATTAAACATTTATTACCTATTTTTGAAATTTATAACACTTTTAAAATCATAATTTATCAAACACTCTTCTACTTATTTTTACAATAGCTTTTCCTAGCACAACTAAAAACAGTTTCTTTTAAAAGTATAATATTATCAAATTAGCCCAATGAACAATAATACAAACACAATCATAGGTAAAAATACACATAACAAAAAAAATAAAATAATTGCTCAATAACCTAAACCAAGAGACACAAAACCATATGAAATCGTATATAGCCTAGTTATTAAAGAAGAATTCATGTTGAATTGAAATACTTAGAAAAATTAAATAACATAAAATCCCCTCATTAATGAAAGTGTTCACCCTACGTGTAGAGTGAGTGAAATCTTGGCTTTTAAGCTTTCTATCAAATTGATTTATAGCTATTATATTTATAATTGTCTAAATTGAAAAGCTTTATTCCCATGATTTTAAATTTGACATAATATTACTTGCACGAATTATCATAACTTAAATTTAAGTCTGATAGCATAACACAATCTTCAAAAAGGGAAATTACCCGACTGAGTCAATAGCCAATTACTACTATGACAATGGGTATATGCATTCAACCTGGGAGTGGGACTCACAATCCCACCCCTTTGATGATACTAGTCATAACACGTGATTCACGACTTGATTGAAAGAAAAATCCACAAAACATGAGCGAAACAATAAAAATGTAAGCAGGGGAAAAAGAAGAGACAGCAATCCACACAGCAAGCAATCAGCTACCAGAAACATTATTATAGGAACAATCAATGCAAATAAAGATTCAAATAATGAAAACTACTATCAAAGTAAGTGTTTGTAATTTACTTGCAAAAATGAACCGTATGTACGAAGGAAAGAGGAAGAGAGAGAATACGAACCTATACCTTAGTAATAAGGCGGCATGCTTTGGTACATGCCTCCTGGAGGGACCCTTGGTGCTGGCGATGACCCCGTTGGTGGATGCTGGCCTGGATACCCAGAAGACTGCATGTTATATGGTCCGCTTTCAGGGTAAGCACCAGATGATGGCATGGCAGCTGAATTTGCAGGCAACCTACTGTAGAGTGAAGAACCAACCCCGCCACCGCCAAGCCCACCACCTGAACCACCCAAGCCAGCGCCGCCTAACCCTGCATAGCCAGTGCCGGTGGGACCACCGTATGGTGAAGCGCCGTAAGGGCCACCAAGCCCACCACCATAGGAGGAAGGAGGTGGCTGACCACCACCAGATGCCCCTCCAAGAGAGGAGGGCATTGCCGAATTCATCCCATGGTGATGATGCCCCAACGGAGGCTGGCCCTGATGTCCACCAGAAAAGGCGTTATACCCGCTGCCCGGTCCAATAGGTCCACCGTAATGAGACCCCGGCTGCATCGAAGTTTGCTGCCCATTCCCGTGGTGGGGTTCCACTCCGCCAGGGCCTTGAACGCCACCAGGACCGGCCGTTCCAGGTCCTCCCAGCTTCCCCTTCTTGCCATCAATGGCCAACTTACATACAATCTGGTGTCCATCTATTATCTTTGCGGGATCAACGAGTGAGTCCTTCGCCGCCTGGGCGGTCTTAAACACAAACAGCGCAAACCCCCTCGACTTCCCCGTCTGCTTGTCAAACCCTAACGGCCCCTCCTCGATCTCCCCGTACGACGAGAAGTGCGCCAGCAGCCTGTCGGCTGGCATCTCTGGCGGCACGTTGGCGACATAAATCTTGCGCTGCGCGACGTCTGGGGCCGAGGGGTTGGCGACAGCGCCGGCGTTTCCGATGACAGCGAGCTGGGTGACCGTCATCCGACCGTCGATCTTCTTGCTGGGCTCCTTGAGGGCGAGGAGAGCGCCGTCGACGTGCTTGAAGGTGACGAAGCCGTAGCCCTTGCTCTTGCTGGTGACCTTGTCGAGGATGACGACAGCCTCCTCCAGTTCACCGTACGAGGAGAAGAGGGCGCTGAGCTTCTCGGTGGTTGTGTCCCACCCGAGGCCGCGGATGAAGAGCTTGCGCTGGGTGGGGTCGCGGTCGGCGATGGATCGTACGGCGTCGAGGACATCGAAGTGGCGAACGGCAGCGTTCTGGAGGATCTCCAGGAGCTGGTCGTGGGGCAAAGGCTCGATGATTTTTAAGACGTCCTCGGGGGCGAGTCTGGGGGAGGTGAAGTCGGCATCACCGCCGCCACCGGGTACGGTTGGGACGACGACGATGCCATTGTCGTCGGCCTTGCGCTTCTTTGCGAAATCCATGGACTGTTAGATCGAGAAGCTGGAAACCCTAACCCTCCGCAGCCGAGGATACGATGAAAGTGAGGTGATAAAGCCACAGGGAAGGAACGGGAGGTAAGGTAACGTTTGGGGAACCAGATGACAGCGAACAAATTGTTGTGATTGGGAGCTTTGGGTCAAATTTATAGGACTCCATGTAAATGGGCCAATAATCCGGTGGCCCGTCATTACCGGGCTAGGCCGAGAGACACGACCAATTGCCGTGGGTTGTTCACTTGTTCCGGTTCCCCCCTCCCCCTTTTTGAATCAAAAGAATAAAGTGTCATTAGACTCATTACCAGACAAAACCGTAAAAATGATTATATAAAACAATAATATTATTAAAATAAATTGTATGTATGAATTTTATGATGTCACTCGTTTATTGACTTATTTTTTTTATTTAACCTTTAAATATTTTTTAATAAATTATATTTATGTTTTGAGTGGCCTATATTTAGCTTATTTAATATTTTAAGCATTTCACTCTCTTATGTCACGTTATCTATACTCTATTTTAGGGAACCTACTGTAAATGAGTTTTTGATAATTTTATATTTTTTTTCCTTAAATTATGCGAAAAATTAAATTATATAAAACATATTGTGTATGCTTTAATAGATCGTTCTTTATAAAATACATAGTATACTCATGCACTAACACCCTCAAGGAATTCCATGTAAGGTTTCTTTTAAATGTTTTTTCGACACCTTCTCTCATGACTAACGACTTCGTCTACATGTCCACCAATGAGCTTCCAACGAAAACATATTTGCCATTGTCGTGCATGCAAATGAAAGAATGGAACTATAATCCATTAGTGGTGGAGCTAAATTTGTCGTATAAGGGGACGATGGATGTGAAAGTGAACTTCTTAGGGCTAACGTCGAATCATTGCATGTCATTAAAGAAGGTGAGAGCTTGGAGACGCAAGTAATAAGAGTGATCCAAGTGATGATGGTCTTTTAATACAACAATCAACAAGAGGCTGCGATCGAGGTGGCCGCATTTGGCACAGACGTTGATAAGGTTGTTGACATGGAAAGGTGATAGAGTTATGGATGACGAGGCTAACATTTTAGAACACATAGTAGCTACATGTGGAAAGTACTAGTTGTTATTATATTCAAACTTTAAGATCAGCGTGGGATAGAATTGAGGGTTTGATGTAAAGTATGAAGTAAATTGTAATTTTTTAGTAAGCTAAATGCTCAAGAAACACACATGCGATTTGATTTTTTTAATTTGCAATTATTTAGTAAATCTAAAAGCTCACTCAAAAAGTTCACCATTGAAAAAAATTGTTTCCAATATACTAGTAATAAAAAATGACAAGGACTTTTGGAAAACATGATTATATAAAAACCTTAATGCAATCTTACCGCATTTGAAATGAAATTAAAATATATTTTGTCGCCATTATTGCTCTGAGATTTTGCCAGTAAGCTATAAGTGCTAATGATTCCACCTTGTAATGGTTGTCCATTATAGCCATTGACCATGCCTCATTTTGGAATGATTTGTCAAACATCATTACCATTTGTCAAATATAGCTACAATGTGTGGTGTGGAGATAAGTTAATTATTTTATTAGATTATTTAGTTAAATAAATAATTAATTAATTAATATTTGGGTAAAAATATAAGTTCAATTGTGAGCTTCCTTTTTATAGTCAATTTATCAAATGCCCGAGGCTGGTAAACCATTTAAAGAGAAATCAATTCTCATGTGCATGACATCCCATAATCCTAAAGCATTTATTTACTAAATTAAATAATAGCTCATTATAATTTTTTTACTAAAATAATATGTTTTTTATAGCCATATTTATATAAAAACCATAAAAAAGAAAAAAGAATAAAGAAAATATAATCACATAGTAAAGGCATACTTGCTATTTGATAAAAAATTTTCAGTATGTAAAAAATTTATCCGACAAACAAATCGATCATGCGATCAAGTTGCAACAGTAAAATTTATAAGTTGTGATCTATTTTATTTCCTACAACTATGTATGAAACCTGGAAAATAAATGAGGACATACACTGTTACTCTCATAATCGAACTCATAACCTTACAACAGTGCAAGTCATATTTAATAACTTGAACTATAATTGAAAAGTTAATATAACAAACCAACATAAAAGAGATAAAATGTGACTTATCAAAGGTATTGTCAGGGCACAACTTTTATACTACAACAAATGTGCTATATTTCCTATTAAATAAATAAAATGTACAAATACATTAATTAAAAGAGTATGAATACAGATTAAATTTGATGATATTTAAAACTGTATAAATTTCAATTTACACAATCATGTCAAACTTAAAACTAAAGGTCATATAACTTTTAAATATTAATTTAATTTAGTAGTTATTCATCTGTTTTCATTATATTTCAAAAATTAAATATTGAATTTTAAAAGTTTAAGTATAAAAAAATCTGCCGCAACTAATTTTTGTTGGCTTCATTTCCACTTGGAATTATCCAAATTATCAAATTTTATTTAAAAAAATTGTTTGTTTTGAATAAAATAAATTACTTATGATAATTGTTTTTACTATATATATATATATATATATATATATTATTTTAAATCTAAAAATAATTTGTGGTGATCTACATATTTTATCTTTATTATTATTTTTTGTAAATAAACGGAAAAGATAATTTTCCATTAATTTGATAATATTAAAAAAACACAATCAGAATTATATTTTATGATTATGAGAGCTTCCGCTTGTGGCCAGAACCGACCGCAGTGGGTCCCAAATGCAATGTCAAAACAGTCAGCCACTCAGTCGCAGACTCGCAGTACTGCCCGCTGCCCAGAATATAGGGCAGGAGAAGCTGCAAGTTTGGCTAAGGCTCACATAAGAATCGAACCCAGTCTCTGATTTTTGAAATGCTTCAAGGCTATTTGTAAGTCTCTCTCTCTCTCTCTCTCTCTCTCTATATATATATATATATATTGATGAAACGATTGGAATGGTTATTGGGAGATAGAGCATACAAGGACGCTGTAAATGTTTGAATTCCATAAATCTTCATTGTTCGGATGGGGGTCCTATGACCTTTTTTCATCGATTGTGGTACAAGCTTGTTGATTGGTGTTCACATTATAAATTATATGTTACAAAAATACTAATAATGATGACGACGACGACTTATGGTCTGGTCTAATTGGGCTAATGAAATTCCTTTTCGGCTCTGGGCTAATGAACTTCCTTTGCGAAAGTTAACCATTTCACATCGAATGAACAACAATAAAGTAGCCTTTTCTAGAATTTGAAGTCAGCTGAACTTAAAAGAGGGCGCCAAAGCAGGTGGTTACATTGGGTAAGAAAATTCAATGCGTCAAGATATATGAATGGTAAATTTAGGAGCATGCAAATTTTTTTAATGTACAATATTACACATGCAGCGCATATCATTGTTAAAATCCAACAAAAGAAACATGCAGTTTCATAATTGCGATGTACTGAAACATTTAATAAGCTATTTTCCGTGGCAATTTTATAACTTTTTAAATGATTTCTTTTCACTTCCCTGTTTTTTCCATATATTATTTCCATTGTCTCATGAAATAGGCTGCACATAATTGTGGATACATATTGATATTGGTGATTATCCTGGATTGGTAAGTTTCAGGTGGCTGTTTCATAATTGTTTCATCATTTTCGTGATTCTGGTGTTTCTTAGTAATGCTTTTTGTAATATTTGCAGGAGCTTTACTTCTCTGCATTTGCCACTAAATCACTTTCCATACACATTCTTTAGCCCACATTTTGGTGTCTCGGCAGAGTATGGATTTTTACATTCACATGTAACACCATTAAATAATCAAATGAGTCATTCGAAGACCATGTTTCCTTCAGTTTCCCTTGTTCCCTCCTTCAGCAGACTTCGTAATCATGGAGCATTGCCAGTTTTTCCTAAATCCGAAGAGACAGGACACGTTGTTGACAAGGTTTGCCAGTTGGAGTTTAGGACAGAGTCAGGTCAGGAAATCGTTCTCAATGAGGAGTCCCAGTTGGATGGTTATTACAAATCAAAAAGTTCTCATAAAGACGTCCAAAGAAGTATAAGGGTGGTAAACAAAGGCAGAGTACCATGGAATAAAGGCAGAAAACACAGTGCAGGTGATTTATTGGACTATACCCAATTATTGTGCAGCCTAAAGCTTAGTGCTTAAAATTAGATGATTGTTTTTCAGAAACTCGAGAGCTGATCAAACAAAGGACTATAGAAGCCCTGAAAGACCCCAAGGTGAAGTCAAGTAAGAATTCATTGAATTGTTTGAAGTTCCCACTTCCCGTCTCCATTGTTGGATATGATGTTTGTGAAGTGATAACATTATTTTTATCAGAAAAAGGAATTTATTAATGATCCGACAATAAGGTGAAAAAAATTTACAAAATCAAAATACCACAAGACAAATCCACAGATTTATCTTTGAAGGGAGACTACAACAATAGGCTGTCCCCAAAATAGGGCCCACAGCTCGTTCTTAGCTGGGGAAGAGTGCTCTCCATGGCTTCAAAGATCCGACATCCAACCACCAACCACAAAATCCAAAACACAGCAAGAGGGACAGCTCGCAACCGAGCCACCTTTCCTTTGCCTGCAAACCCGACCAAGCCTAAAATCTCAGGCCCCACTTGCTTCATTTGAACCCAAGGAAGCCCAAGCATATTCAGAACAAACACCCACAATTGAAAGGCCCACTGACAAAGGAGAAGAAGGTGATCAATGAGCAATGAGCAATGAGCTCCCCAGAGGCTTGACACAATGGACAACAGCTGACTAGTGGGAAACCCCTGTGCTGGAGCTGGTCGAAAGTCAGGACCTTTGCCCTCATCCCGTGCTGCCAGATGCCCTCTTGAAGACCCAAGGCACACCAACCGGTAATAGTTTCAAAGAAGCCCTCGACCAACCGAGAACACCCCATTTGTGATAACATGTTTAGATGTTTTTCGCTTTCTAGGATGTACAAAAACATTGAAACAAGGAGGCTTTTTTAATGTTATTTCCTAATTAATTTTTTCATTAGCATTGCACGTCTTTCTAGTGTCATTGATGCTTGATAACACCTCTTATTCTTTTTGAATAATTATTTATTTATCATTTTATACCTGTCAGGTTAAGAAAAAGATGTCTGAATCTCCTCATGTACATAGGTACCTTTCTTCTTGGTTTCTATTAAAGAAGAACGTGTTAATAATTGTGTATTTGCCAACAATATGGTATGATAGACACAACCATGGAAAATTTACCAAAACAGGGAATATATTCGCCTATAATTTTTAGCATTGCTTTTCTAGGACGTTTTTTTTTTGTTTTTAATTTTAAATTTACCACGTCATGTTCATAATGATTAATTGGTTGTTTACCTTTTTATGTTTCCTCCTTAATTGCAGTATCTAGTAAATATTGTCTACACCTACAGGAGTATTATTCTGGTCTCAATATTGTGATTGCCAAAAAGTATATATATGCTTGGCGCATTTGTCTTTGAAAGAACGTTTACAACATAAACTATTGGAATCACGTTGATCATTTTGGAATGCGAAGTCAAGAAACTGACACAAGATTAAAAAGAAGAAGAAAAGTCGTGTTTGCTTTCAAAAGGATGACTGTTCAAATGTTAGTGTAAATTGTATGCATTTCTACTGGACCCTTTGCCCAGCTATTCAAGAGTAGAACGAAAAACAAAACTGAAGCCAATGAATTCCTGTCAATAAAATTTCTCCGAAGCAACAAAGATTCAATCTTGAAACCCAATCTTTGCAGTGTTCAAAGCAAAGCAAGAATACGGTTGTCCTTGAGGCGGGTTTGGGCTGAGCGTTTGGAAAGGAAGCATTCAAGGGAAAGATTCTATTCATCATGGGCAGAAAGTATTGCAATGGCAGCTAAGAAAGGTGGAACTGACGAACAGGAATTAGAATGGGATAGCTATGATAGGTTAAAACAAGTGATAGCTGTTCAACATCTTCAGTCTACTGCAGATAGGGTAAAGGCCAAGAAAATGGAAAAGCAGAGAGCAGATATGGCGGCAAAAGCAGAAAAAAGGTTGAGGCTTGCTCAAAGAAGAAAAAAGCAGGAACAGAATGCAACTACGAAAGTGGAAACAAATAAAAAGATGCCCAAAAAATCCAAGGAAGGAGCAGAAGAGTTAGCAGTTATGCAAGGGTTAAAACTCAAGGCAAGATTAACAAAGGTTAGGAGCATATATTTACTTGCATTTACTTCAATTTAAACACTTCCTACTCTATAATTTGTGAAGTTACAATTATTCAGGTCACCTTATGCTACAGGTCACAGATTCACACATGTGGTTATAAAAATATTACTTGTATCAGTGAACATATAATAAATTGACGTAATTTATAAGATGAAAGGATTATTGTTGGAAACGGGGCTAACATAAATTATAGATACAGAGTTATCTGGCTGGGGATCATTTTTGATAAGATATCAGAAAATATATTTATAGTTGCTGGTCCACAAGCGATCAGTTTATGGGTATGGGCTATAAACCTCAAAAGGTAGATGGATTAGTTTATTTTAATCTGAATCATAAAAATAGAGAAAGTGCACAGGAGATTACTAGAATTCAGAACTAGCATGGTGAGATTGGACTTCAATTTTGCAGTTATATAATATTTCTATTTTGTAGCACATTTTAATTCGTTTGGTGTTTTGTAATGAACTTATGGGTCATGATCATTGTCCAAAGGCTTAAGAGAACCAGTTTTTTATATTTCTTTTTAACAAGGCCAACAACATTTTTCCTACAATATTCTGATAAAATAAATAAATAAACATTTTCCCTGTGATAGTGTTGTAGTCCCATGACTTCGTAAGATTCTGACTTCTGCCAAGGAAGGCCTGCAGGTTTTTCATCGCAAAACACTTGCATGTTTTGTTATCATTATTATTCCATATTTCCATGGATTCCAACATTAATGACATTTGTGTATGTGTACTACAAACATTGTTGTCTTTCTGTTGGTGTATTACCCGATGGAAACTATTCTTGATAGGTTTCATAGATTGCATATGCATTATTATTGACGGCTTCCCTCATCTCCCCTCTAAAGACTTTAAATTTCCTGTTCATTTTAGATTCAGAAAAAGAAACCGCCTGTGAATGGTCACATTTGTAGACAAGGGAAGACAGTGGTACAGAATCTACCAGCTTCGGAGAAACTTCATTTAGAATCCATAAAGAGAGTTAATATGCGAAGGGAAGTCTCACTTGCAGATGAGATCCGTGCGGCCAAGAGTCAAAGAGCAGAAATGGGTGCAGGGGTATCTCCACTGACATCTTATACGAGATAAGGGCAAGCATTGCTCCTTATGATTTCAATCGACTCATATTAGAACAACAAGCTGGAGATTACCTTCATTTTAATTCAGTTCCTTCGAGGTTGTTCTTTCAGCTTCACTTCAGTACTTGTGAATGCTTGAAATTTTTTGAGATAGAAACTTACTGGATGGTTTTGAATTTCCATTCATTTGCTACGTTTGCTGAGTGAGAAATGTAAATCTGTTTGGCTGTAGCTACTTATAGCTTTTTTCTGACGCCCTTTTCATTTCCTTTTGCTTTCTGTTCATTTATCTTCTTTTTTTCCCTGTCTGCACAAGAAAGCTTCTTCTCACTGCTGATTCGAAATGATGGTGGAAAAAAAAAAATTTGAGATCTGCATATCCCGTTCCTGTCGATATGCGTCTTCATTTCAATTTGGGGACACTGCAAACAGCATTTGCTGATTTGTCAGCGACTTTTTATACCTGTTTTCTCAATGATAAGTCCTGTTTTTTTTTTTTTTTTAAATAAAAATAATAATTTATTTAAATCTGAATTTGGATAAAGTAGCTTTTAAAAGTATCTTTTGATTTATATTCGGTTTTTTAAAATTTAAATTTAATTTTTGTATGATACTTAATTAATTAATTTATTTTTCTTTCCGTTCATTTTATTATCTAATTTATCATATTTCTTCTTCTTCTAATTTTTTTAAAATACATATTCTCTTCTATCAAATAAAATTTATACTTCAAATTCAATAAAATCAAAAATTATAAAATCAAAAATCAAAAATCAAAAAAGTATACTAAACATCCGAAAGATTTAGGTATATTAAACTTTATTTCAAACAAAGAGAAACACCCCCCCCCCCCCAACCTGTGGCGTGTTACATAGGTGACACCGAAAAGCTGATATAGTACGTAATCGATCTGCCAGACCAAATGTGACAAGCAGATTTACTTCTTACTGTGTGTTCTGCCAGAGTTGTGTCTACTCCTCTCTTCGTTTATGATATCGTAGAATATAGATACTTTACTAAACTTTATCCTTTTCGAGCCTAAGCATCAGTATAAAGCTCTTCCCCCCATAGGTATAGATAACACATAGGCATTGCTAGTGGTATAGCAAAGCATCACTTGAATATCTATCACACCAAGCAAGCTTGAATGACAGAGCAAAATATCATTTGAATAATTGACATATCAAGCATGCATGCATGATATACAAGTATCACTAGATGTCATATGATAACACCACTTGTTAGTTATATGAGTAGTTATAGCAAAAAAAATTATGTCAATAAATATATTTTTTTAGCTTTAACTGAACATGCCATGTCAGCCTTTCTCCCTAATTTTTAAAATATCCCTAGCCCCAATCCTTTCACGTCTCATTGTTTCCCTCAATCGCCATTCAGTTCCCTCCTCCTCATGCACTCACCGTTCATTCCCCCCACTCTTGTGCGCGCGATGGCGCCTCCACCCCGTTCGTTCATTTCCCACCTGCTCACGCGATGGCGATCACCTACGCCCACTCGCCCCCACTCGCGCGACCCACCTGCAATGGCGACCCCTCACCTCCGCTCTCGCGACCACCTGCTTGCACAATGGCACGCACGCACGCACTCGCGCGACCCACCTTCGCTCTCGCGACCACCTGCTTGCACAATGGCATGCACGCACGCGCACACACGCACGCCCACACACGCACGCGCACGCCAATGTAATCATGACACACACACACATGCACACACACAATGCCCAACCCCCGCTCGACATAGACCCCTAATTATCAAACTATATATTCTTTTAATCTCTGTTTCAGGATAATAAACCAACCAACGGCAATGAACAATGTCAATCATTTAACGGAACACATTCGAGGGTAGCCAATTTACCAGAAGTCTAGATAATACTCGTCTTGAAGTTGAAAGTCACTATTGGTTACTCAAAACTCATATTTGTTTCAAGTGATGTGTAAAACTAGTTTGATTCTCATTCTTGATCTAATCATGACCATGAAAATGACAAGCTATCCAATGAAAAATTATAAGATGATATTTTGATGTGATAATTTCAGCTTTAGGTAAAAAATTATCTAAATTTATCTTTTTTTTATTGTAACTTTTCATATGACCAATGCATTGAAAACGAATATAAACAAAACTTTACAATAACTAATTCGTCGCAGATGCTCTTAAGCCTTAAAAAATAATGCATACTTAGAGACACATAATCTCCGTCAGCAAACCAAATGACTCAACATTTGGCCAGCAAGAAAAGGCTGATCCTAAATCACATGAACACCTCCCCTGAGTTTCAGGTGGGCTCATGGCATGCCATTGAATGTGTCAAGAAAGCAAAGCACCAACAAATAGCCATCACTTTACCAAGTATCAGCAAGGAGAGAAGAGTGAAACTCCACACCATAGACAGACAGAAAGCTTAATTATCTCGAATATAGCTATAATATCCACGACCAAATTAAGGACCAGCAATTGAACAGAACAGAAACAACATTCAAAAAAGTCATTAGTGACGCGATGCTAGAAAATTACCCAAACCAAAGAATGGTAGTCATCCGCAGGATTTTAATTCGGCAAAGCAAGGAGCCAAGAACATATTGACTACACAGCTCAATACTTAAGAGTTTTAAGGGCCACTGCCAATGTAAAATTCCTTGCTAGGCGCTGGACCACCATCATGAACATTATCGTTTTGGTACTTTGACAGAGGTACATCTTTTACTCCCGGCCGCTTCCAGACCATCCTGCATTGTTCTGAATGCTGGACCCAGGTCCAGCCATGTTGCTGGGCCATCCTGAATTAGGCGAAGTATTAGGAACAGGAGGGATATTCTGCTGCTGCTGCCCCTGAGGTGACATAGGATTTGACATGTTCTGCAGATGAGGTGGTGGTGTGTGGTTGTACTGCATATGAGGTGGCGGCATATTATTGTTTGGCATCTGAGGTGGCGGCATATTATTGTTTGGCATCTGAGGTGGCGGCATATTATTATTTGGCATCTGAGGTGGCGGCATATTATTATTTGGCATCTGAGGTGGCCGCATACTATTGTTTGGCATCTGAGGTGGTGGCATATTATTGTTTGGCATATGAGATGGTGGAGGGGGCATATTGTTGTTCAGTGGAGGCCCCATTCGGTTTGGCATAGATTGCATGTTTTGTGTAGGAGGCACAAAATTTATGTTCTGGTTGTGCATAGGAGGTACAGGGCTGTTCTGAGCTTGGGACTGGGGAGGCGCCATATGGTTCTGCATAGGTCGCATGAAGTTCTGGTTAGAAGGTGCAAAATTGCTACTCTGGTTGTTCATTGGTGGTGCATTGCTGTTCTGGTTGTGCATTGGTGGTGCATTGCTGTTCTGGTTGTGCATTGGTGGTTGTGTCTGCACATTTTGTTGTCTCCTTTCAAAGTTTCTTGATCTATCAAAGTTGCGTGGCCTGTCATTGCGTCTGTTTCTCTCATTGGCACGATTGTTGTTTCTTATCCATTCCTCGTGATACTTCGGATCATAAGGAACTGCTTGACCATTAATGAAAGGCTCCCCTGCCAAATGGAAAAAATATTAGGAAGAGATTGAAAAATAAAGCAATAGTTATAGTTGTTACTTCAAATAGATGGGGATCCAGAAAAGACGGACATAAACTTTACTAACAATAAAGGTCATGAAAAACAATCCACAAGTAAGGCCATTATGTACGGTAGTGGGGCATTGATTTTATACCAAAACTTGATTGATGCCACTTGGGGTGGCAATTAAAAATTACTGCGATGACAAACCATTCACAATAAATAATTATATAATAAAACCACCCAGCAAATTGTAGGTGGTAGGAATTCTTAATGACAATGGCCATGTAGTCTATTTTGAGACATAGCAGGGGGCTGTGAAGGACAGAGTAGTCACTTGGCGCATGACATTGGGAGTTCCAATCCTTCAAAAGCCTTGGCTAAATTCTCCTGTGAATGGGTTATTAAAAGTTTGGGAGCATTTCCCATATATTGCTTAGTACCAGAGTGCTTGTATAATTAAATGCAAGGAGGTTAGGCCATCTATATTCCTTTAGCAAAATTATCCATGTGACATCTAGGTCTAGCACAGTGGTGGTAGTACCAGCATGAGCGATGAATCCTTGCATTGGGAAATGTCAATGGTTTAAATCTTTGCAGTTTCTATGAGTGTTCAATAAAATTCCATTTACACAATTCTAGCAGTAAAAATATAGATTTTCTGCAATCAGAAACTAGGCCAACTAATAACGTGCACCAATTGAAGCTATATCATATAAAATTAAATTAAATTATCGTCAATGCTACATTCAAAACATAAGTTATATATATAATCAGCACAGTAGTATGATAAAAGAAAACCATCATTCCATACCTCCATAATCTTTATTCTTAACATCCAAATAAGAGTCAGGAAGAACCCAGCGAACTTTGGGAAGCTCTGAAAAAAATTAAGAACCATTAGTATTTTCCATATTTGAACAAAAAGGGACACAAGAAATACCTTTGATCTTTAACGAAACATCTTCAGACACGAGAGCCCCAAATGCAAAGTAACACTTTGTTGAGACACTATAAATCTTCATCCTAGCTTCTTCCTCGCTGAAAATAAATTTTTTTACTGAACACATTAATAATACAAATAAAATAATAATACGTATACAAACAAAAAACAATACTTATCCCATTTTGTCATTCAAAGATTAAAATCTGAGCCAATGAATAAAAAGTAATATAACTTATTTCGAGATGTGTAGTTGATTGTTTTTATTTGTTACTACTTAAATTGGGCCCGCAAGTAACAGAGACCTTGACAGCTCAACAGTATGTTCAAGAAAAATACTTGGGTCATATTTCATTAAAATTTGCACCATTGCAATATAAGAAAATGCAAATCCAATTTCAGTCAACATCAGAATAAAAATCCAATGCAAGCCATGCAGTACTAATATCATCTAACCCGATTCTATTTTGTCATTTCAACTTAACTGCCAAAAATGGAAATGCATGCTAAAACGCATTCTAAACAACATGAAGAACGGGCTCCAAAAAAAAAACAATGGACATGCACAAGAGGGAATGGGCTACAGTAAATTATGATATTTTCGATTAGAACTATAAACGCACAACAAGATTTCAAGTTTCAGTCCTTTCCAAGTATTAATACAAAAGCATCCAATTCACACAATCATAAACGTCCGAGCTATTCAAATGTAAAGCATGATTCATCCGGGGATGATTTCACATTTACAACAAACAAAAAGCATTAGCATCCAATTGTTATAGTGAATGCTGCATTTTTACAGTATTGACATTTCTACGTAGCTTACAAACTAACATTCCATGGCGTTTTAATACTCAAGGCGCTTGTTCCATAGCAGGTAGCTACATACAGCAGTTAGATGATAGCAGGCCAAAGGTAGTAAAAATGACGAAGATTGAATTTTTTTACTCGTTTATCCGTGAAATCGAAAACAATAGGCATCAAAAAACGAACCTTCCAACCACCGTGGCCAGGGTCTTGATGTAGCTGTCGATGATCTCGTCCCTAGTGGGATCTCCCTCGGGAGGTTCCATGACGCAGAGCCAGTGCTCGAAGTCACAGCCATCGAGCAAGATGGTCTCCTTCGGGGGGCGATTGGACCAGTTAGGGCTCGGGTCGTTGAGCGAGGAAGTGGTCTGCCTGGTGGAGAAGTGGCGTAGGCCAGACGCAGCCGGCGAGGAGGAGGGGAGGACGGCAGCGGAGAGGGGGCGGAGGAGGCTGAAAACGGAGAGAGAAGGGCGGGCGCAGACATGGGGAGAAGAGGCGGCGAAAACGGAAGAAGAGGAGCGAGACGCGAGCGATGAGTTGGAAACGAGAGCGCGAGAGACGAATCGAAACGCCATGGATGGAAGGATGGGCTGGTGCACAGACTCTCGCCGCCTAAAACCCTAACCCCAACGATGATGAATTGGAAATTCACGCGATAGGGCTTTAAAAGAAACCAAATGTCCAGAAATGGCCTCGCCTTTGAGGCAAATGACGGTCCTATCCTCCGATCTTAATCGGTTTCGGTTGCTCGCTCCTCGCTTCCGAAACGGGTGGCCCGTGAGCTGGTGGGGATTGTGGATTTTTTATTAAATTTATATTTTTAAAATTTAATCTTGATCAATAATTTGGATATATATATATAGAGTTTTAAAATATATTTTTTAAAATTAACAAATAAACTTTACTAATAAAAGGTAAATTTAAAATGTCACAATATATAATTTAAATGAAAAAAAAATTATATTACTTTTCATTATTAATTTAATATCTCCCTATATATGTATTCGTAAAGAAAAAGAATATTAAACTATTGTGAAGTTAATCCATGATTTGAAAAAACTATGTTAATACCATCAGAAATCTACTAGTATAGTAAGATCCTTTTTGCTCATCTATTGTGACTTGACTATCACATGTATAATTGCATATGCATTATATGGATTGATGTGCAAAGTGCTACATTTGATTTATTTTAAGAGCGTGATCGATCAAAGACTTGTGTGCCGTTTATTGTTAAAAAAGTTCATTGTTATTGTCAAATTTTAAGATTTTCTTTTAAATTTTGACAGTATATTAATCTTGAACATGGTAATATTTTGATTGCTCTCTTTTTGAATGTTCTTAATGAAACTTATAAGTTACTTATTAAGCCTGAAGATTAAAAATTACTAATTAACAGTCAAATGTCAGTAGCAAGAATGCACACTAATTTCTTATCACATTGTGTTTAGCTACAACATGTGAGCACTAGTGGTTATGCGCATATTTTGAATACTAATTTGAAGCTACAATATGCTATATACACTATAACAATTTGGACAAATTAAGTATAGGCCAAAGAGACCAAAAGCAAATTACAATATGAAACTTAAAATAAAGATAAAAAAACCTAACAAGGTTTGATGAAACAACATTAATACCATTCTATTTTAATATATTACACTTGGTGCCCTTTTTCTAATTTTTATCATGACAATAACCTCATTGATATAAATTTTAATTTAAAAAATCAACAATAATGCAACGAAAGTTGAATTTCAACTATAAATTTTATAATAAGTCCTTTTTAAATGTAAGAAAAAAAATTATATTTTTTAGAATAAAATTAAAATTGAATTCTTTTGAAATACATAATCTTATAAAATTGGACAAAGTTTTCAACCACAGTACAACAACCAAAATAGTAACAATTTTTCTCTCAAAAGAAAGACCCACACAACCAAAATCCACCAATTCAACAAAACCCATGAAACTCATGAACGCGGGGAAATGAAAGAGAATTTAAAAAATCACTTTCATTTATGTTTGTTTTGATTTCAACGAAAAACATGTTTTTAATAAAAAAAATTGATATATCATATATAAACTTGACACAAATATGATCGATAATGTCTTTTGGACCTGAACAAATGCTCAATGGATCCATACATCTTCACGGTATTCTAGATTCACACTAACCTAAAGCTTTTAGTCAATGTGAACAATGATTAAACACAACAAATTTCCCCGGCTTAACCAAATTATTAACTCATCCAATAAGTTCTTTCATCCACTGAAATGTTACCATGAACTTTAGCATGCCCACCATCCACAACCAACATGTTGGTAGTATCCTAGGGTTGCTCAACATTAGTTATTTACTTGTAATTACTTCTTCAATATTTATCATCTAAAGGTATGAGCCCATGAGCTTCAAGTTTTTTTTTTGGACAATCTTCGTAACAATTTCATCTATCATTGGTTAAATACTATTGAGTGGATTGAGATTATGCCACGATGTTGATGTGATGTTTGTTTTTTAAAGTACATGTGGCTTTCCCACAGACTCATCTTGCCCTTGCCTTCTTGAACTTTTAGTCTCTTCTTCAGTTTTCTTCTATATGCTATTAAGGATAGGGGGCAAATGGTTTATCTTTGAAAACATCAGGTTGTATATGCAAAATTACTTTTGAAATATTTTGACACGATCATATTTACTCGCGTATTTAAAGTATTCACATTAGTTTTTTTTTTTTTTAACTTTTACTTTCCCTAAAATATAGGAAGAAAATTTATAAAAAAAACTATGAAATATGCTTATATCCAGATCCTTAAAATAAGATTTCGAAATAGAGAATGAATAGTATTTTCATATATTTAGAAATTTACTATTTATTCCTCGATAAGTTTTTTTTTATAATTTTTATATTTTATTTAATCAATGTGTATTTTTGAAATGCACATAAGCCTATAATAAGTAAAAGAAAGAGAAAAAATAATTAATAAAATATATAAGAATATTATTTTAATATAATAGATAAATTATAACAAATGAAATTAAGAAGATTTTTGAAAACGAGTAAAATTTAAGATAAAATTTTAAACAGTATCATTTTTAGTTAAAATTTAAAGAAAAATAGGAAACCCAATATAGTTGTTTTTATTTAAGTCTGAAGCTAGTAATTAATCCTAAAAACAAATCACATGTGTGTAAATCTAAAATAAGAAATACTTAAATTCATATTTATCTCTAAATTCGTTATCCTTGACATTTCCAAAATAAAACCTTATTCAGATTAATATTTGGATTGAAGTAGTTGTCCAAATTTAATTACTAACTGTTTAAATTGAACAATTGTTCAAATTTACTTGGCATGCCCAAATCCACAACATGTGATTATGTGCATAGTATCCAAATAAAACATATAATGTTGCAATTTACTCTATGATGCATAGATTTGTTTATTATGTTTGAATCTTGGTACACTGCTTAGATTACATTCGGAATATTCTCAAATACCTATCTCCTTATCAATTTGACTCAAACTTTTTACTTAAAAACTCAATGAACAATATATGCACACAAATAAAACATACAAAATTAACATGTGCTAAATTCTATCTACTAAACCAAAAATGTTAGTTAAGAAGATCACATTATAAATATATGAGACATAAAAATTTGATTGCCAACTATCAGATCTCAGGCAAATAAAATTAAGATCATGTCACAATAAAATACTAATAAACTCTAATTTGTCAACATAGCACATACCATTCTATAAATTACTCTTTTTTTTTATATGTTTTCTTGGCATAAATTATTCTTTTTTAAAAGTCATAATTTTAATGTCTACCTAGTTTGGGTGTAAAATGAAAAATTGAAGTTGTGATCGGTCTGTATTGCTGAGATCTAATGTAAAGCTCTATTTCAATTTTGAAATATGTTCTTAGAAGAGTGTAATCAAATTCTTAGGTGAAGTACTTTCTTTGTAACTAGTTGAATTCAACTGCAGGTTCAAACCACAGGGATAAGAGTTAGAGGTTCAAACCACATGGTTAAGAACAAATACCAGTTGTTCGAAAATCAAACAAGGTGTACTGCTTCTTTTGTTTCCCCAGGACACTATTGGTGCGGTAGTTAAACAATGCAGATACAAGATGGCCCCATAATAAATGAACCAATTTCCAGTCTAGAGAACCGTTTTTCAATAAATAAAAAGTGCCTTGTTGAAGGGAGTAAGTTGGTGAGGCTACCAACACCAACTATGTGCAGGTCAATATGCAGTTCAACCAAAACTTCACGGTAATTTTGCAACATTCCAAATTTGAGAATTCACATTCAAAATCAAAAGCATGATACTACATGCCATTTACTGCTTAGCGTGCAAAAAGGGGAAAGGAAAACCCCTCGAAAATATCAAACAATAGTCTTCTATTGTTCCACCAACACCTCAATTCTCCCCATGCCAAAGCTTTCCACTGTCGTTCATTTTTTTTTGTTGAAAAAAGAAAACAAACAAATAAAAATTAAAAAGATCATCAAATGTAATCTATGTTCCTTAGCTTGCATAGAGAGAGCGGGTTTGGTGTGTAGGCCTTCTTCTTTCTGTAGGCCTCTCTTGGCCATCACATTTTCACAACTCATCTGATTCTCTCTCTCTCTCTCTCTCTCTCTCTCTCTCTCTCTCTCTCTCTCTCTCTCTCTGCTGCACTCCTCGATATCCTCTATGGAAATGCCATTGCCCGTGCCACTTCCTGGCTCTCAGAAAACTGCATATGATATAGAAGCCAAAAATGTGTCCTACAAGCTGATCAGCTGGGCCAAGAACTTGGAAGCCCTGCCCTGCCTCGAGGCTCAGAACAGGCCTCCAAGGTTCATTTTAAAGGAAGTGAATTGCAGGGCCAAGCCAGGGGAGGTCACCGTCATCGTTGGCCCCAGCGGCGCTGGAAAAAGCACGCTGTTGGAAATTCTGGCCGGAAAGACCCCCGCCCGGAAATTCTCTGGTCGGGTTCTCGTCAATGGTCGGAAGATTGATCCCGAAAGCTTTAGGAGAGTTTCTGGATATGTCACCCAGGACGATGCTCTGTTTCCTCTGCTCACGGTTGAAGAAACGCTGGCGTACAGCGCTCTTCTAAGGCTGCCTGGAGGGAAAACAGAGGCCAAAAACAGGGTGCTAAAACTGATGAGAGAGCTTGGGCTAGACCACGTGGCGGCGTTGAGGATCGGCGGCTGCGGAGGAGGCAAAAAGCAGGGGATTTCAGGCGGAGAGAGAAGGAGGGTATCAATCGGGGTCGATTTGGTGCACAACCCTGCTATTCTTTTCATGGATGAACCGACCTCGGGGCTGGATTCGGCAGCAGCGGTTCAGGTGGTCTCGTTGCTCAAATCATTGGCATTGAACCAAAACAAGACGATAGTGTTAACGATCCACCAACCAGGGTTCCGGATCCTCGAGTTGCTCGATCGAATCGTGCTGCTCTCAAATGGCTCAGTTTTTCACAATGGATCAGCGGGTCTTCTCGTGGAGAGGCTCAAGCTCGCTGGTCACTCCATTCCTAGGGACGTAAATGTGCTCGAATTCGCCATTGATTTCATCGACAGCTTGACCGTACAAAAGCATTGCCTCAGCAAAAGGGCCAATGAAGAGGAAACGAGTGTAACAGGCACCGACTGTGATTGTGTTGAGGTTCAGGAAAGGGTTATTTTCTATCCAAACAACTCGTTCAAGGAGGTTCTTATATTGGGGCAGAGATTTTGCAAGAACATTTTCAGAACCAAGCAGCTCTTTGCTGCAAGAATTGTGCAATCACTGATAGCTGGGCTAGTGCTTGGGACCATCTTCATGAATGTTGGCAATGATAAAGGAAAGGTTGCTTTGCAGACCAGGATTGGGTTTTTTGCCTTCAGTCTCACATTCCTGCTGTCTTCAACCACAGAAGGCCTGCCAATTTTCCTGCAAGAACGGAGAATTTTAATGAGGGAGACTTCAAGGGGAGCATACAGGGTGTCCTCTTATGTTCTAGCAAACTCTCTAGTGTACCTTCCTTTCCTTCTGGTGGTCAGTCTTTTGTACACCACACCAGTCTACTGGTTGGTGGGCTTGAGGAAGGACACCGGTGCATTCCTCTACTTCTCCATGGTTGTCTGGATGGTAGTGTTGATGGCCAACTCCTTTGTTGCATGCTTCAGTGCCTTGGTGCCAGACTTCATCATGGGGACATCAGTGATCGCCGGCTTCATGGGGTCTTTCTTCCTCTTCTCTGGCTATTTCATATCGAAGGACAACATCCCCAAGTACTGGATTTTCATGCATTACTCGAGCCTGTTCAAATACCCGTTTGAGTGCTTCATGATAAATGAGTTTGGGGGAGAACAGGGGAGGAGATGTGTGGACAGTGCAGGGTCAGGCAAATGCAAACTATTTGGGGATGAGTTCTTGAGGCAGCAGGGCCTGCATGAGTCCCATAAATGGAGCAATTTGGGCGTGATGACAGCGTTTATCATTGGCTATAGAGTGGTTTGCTTTCTGATTTTGTGGTATAGATGTTACAGAACCAGAAATTAGGTCAAATAAGGGGATAGCAGAGCGGGAGAGGACTAATTTCTTTTACTACTTATTTTTGTATGTTTATTTTGATAACTTATTATTTATACATAAACGCTCATTTATTGCTACAGAACTTAGAAGTCATGGCTAGCCTGCAATGCGAAGTACAGGAATTTCTGTTCTCATTTATGAAAATACCCGTATATATATAGGTGCACACTGAATCACATATTCAAATATGCATTCAGATTTCTGGCTTAATAACACACTCGCTGACAAGTACGATTTTAGAGTATGGGTATCTCCACTAAGTTTACGGGCTTGTGAAAAGCATGGTCTTCGCAAGTTCTAGAGCTGTCGGACGGCCGAACAACTTCTCCACAATTGCTAATGAAAATTCCATTGATGTCCCAGGCCCTCGGCTGGTGATGAGGTTGCCATCGACCAAAACCCGCTTCTCAATTTTACTCTGGTCTGACAGCTTGCTGCACATTGCTGGAAAGGCCGTCGCTTTCTTACCCTGGATAGAAAACAGAACACGTATTTCAATTAAAGCTTTAAGTTGTGGTCACAGAACAATGCGTTTCATTTGCGAGCTGAGTCATCAGTTCATATTTGTGTGCGAACAAATATGAACAAATTGCTCAACCTACCTGTATCTAGAGGACCGTGAAATATACATGAGCATCAAAGTTCTAGGGTGAAAAGTTAATTGCCTGTCTGTGTGAGCATTTACAAAATTATTGTTATAATAAAAAAAATGTACCTTGAGCAATCCATGAGGTTCCAATACTAGTGCTGGGGATGCACAAATTGCTCCATATGGCCTCTTTGATTCTGCCTGCTTCTTTAGCAGATCTATTAGTTTTTCTGAGTTTGCAAATGCTTGAGCACCACCGAGCCCGCCCTGAAAATATGTAAACCATATTAAACCACTTACCTGGCTCTAGGCAACGATCAATAAAGTAAATGAAAAAAAACCAACTTACTGGCAAGACAATTAGGTCATATGAAGTTTTCAGAGCCTCTTCAAGGCTGACATCTGCCACTAGTTTCACTTTTCGTGAAGCAACAATTTCTAACCTCTCATCAACAGAGGCCACCACAACATTTGCTTTTGCTCGTCGCAGCACATCGATGATAATTATAGCCTCCATTTCTTCTGTTCCATTAGCAATGGGCACAAGAATCTAAAATTGAAAGAGATCGATCATTGATACATAATCTATAATATAAAAGGAATAAGTATAGAGAAGAAATTACAAGCTATCTCCAGTAGTTGTACACAACGGCATAGATTACCATCAAAATTATTCATTGGCATTGACTAAGAATTGTAGATGTCAGCACAAATATTGACACATCTACAATAGAGCACTGAAAAGCATTATTTTAATTAATAAAACAAGAATCATTCTTGGATAAAGCAGAATAATCATCTGCTCAGCTAATTTTATTCTTATTCACTTCAACACCTAACAAAGTGTTCTAATTATTGCTTTTGTTTAACAAGAAATTTTCATTTTTAGATTAAATTATATATTATAGGGAAAGGTATTAACACAGGTTTATAAAGTCTGCACACGATTTGATAAATTCCCAGCACTACTACAGTCACCAACTTTTAGCATTATTTTTATTAAATAACACTGGTAAATTTGAAAAAGCAGACAAATAAGAAGATGCAATTAGAATGTCTCAAATAGTCATGCAGTGTAGAAAGCAGCAGTACAGCATGAGAAGAAAATTATGATGAATCAAATTAATTGTAGTACTTCCGCTAGTTGTTTTCCATGAGGAAGGGCTAAATAGTATGCATACAGCATGCAGTACTAATACAAAGAGAACCAAATATGCTACTGAATGTTATATTTCGATGCAATCTAATTATTGACTTCAAAACAAAAGTACCACTTCAAGAAAATGAGGCAAACAAAAATGCATCACCACTCCTATTTGCTACTTAGTGCCATACTTTAATGTCATTTAATTATTGGTCCAAAGCCATCTAGCCCTACAACAGATTGAGGCAAACAAGAATGCATCATCACCTTCTTTTTATCAACAAAGTATTGCCACACTTTACTGCAATTAAATTATAAGCTCAAAGAAAACCAACCTTCAAGAGACTGAGGAAGAAAAGAATGCTTTTCATACACACATGAGTGACAAGCACAACATGTGCACGTAGTAAAGAAAGCAAGTTAAATAGTCCCCAGAATAGTATGATAAAATAATATGGGGCACCAAGAATATAAAGCTAATCCGAATCCCACCTGAGGGCAATTATCAAAAGTCCACTTCATTGGATTTAGCTCATCCACAGTATACTCATCTCCATGCTTGGAACGCATTACCTGAATAAAAGTATATAATTAATTACTACGCCAGGAAAGGTGAAGCAAGACATAGAAAGCAGAAAATTGTATAAATAGCATTGAATATAGAATACTGCAGATGCTTGAAAGCAAAAAAAGTTCAAATATCAAGTTTTTTAAAACATATTAAGATACACTGGTGCTCCGGAGTCTTGCACAATACATGTTCTTTGCTAGAAATGGATGGGAAATATTTCAAAATATTGTGGGATGAACCAAATAGATGCATAAAATATTTAATATCATATTAAGCAATAAAGCATTAAAAGAACTCCACACGGGAAAGTCATCTTTCTTTGCCCCTCTAATATGGTGTTTGCTTTTAAATCCAATAAGATTTCATGTTTACGCATTATCTGGAAAAAATAAATACCAGTGGACTTGAAACTTCATCAGCTTTCTCTTTTCCATATAATTGCTCAACCAGGGCAACGGAAAACTCCATGGCAGTACCAGGTCCACGACTCGTCACAACATTACCATCTTTCTGGACCCTTGATTCAACTGCTGTTGCAGCTGATGATAATTGTTCCATAAATGAAGGATAGCACGTTGCCTGTCAACAATGATATTCTAGAATTTATCTAATCATCACATCTGTCACAATCAACATCTAATACAAAAATACAAATTATGGAATGAAAAATTATCTTCCAGGATGAGGATCGCAAACAATCAACCCAAAAATGTCATTACTTTCAAGCCCTTGAGTAAACCCCAGGACCCAAGTGCCACAGCAGGAGCTGCACATATCGCAGCATAAAACCGCCCATCTGCAGCCTGCTTCTTAACCATGCTCTCCAAAACTGCAGAGTCTCTCAGGGTTGCAGCACCAGGCATTCCTCCCTAAGTAATTAACCACCAAAATATTTTCAATATGTGATTCTGAACATCAGTTGAATAACAGCAAACTGACAAATAAATAAATTAACATGCAGCAAAAACAAGATACATTTTTTTTTCATTAATACAATGTAAGCTATAATCATCGACCAGCTGTGACACGTCGACTAAAGCATATCTATTGAATCCAAACAAACAAACAAAACAAAACAAGCACGGACACTTATAAATTGAGAAACGAACACAGCAGAAGCTCGGTGAACGAATCAGACGAGCATTTTAACTGCCAAAAATATCGTAAAGTATAAAAGAGTTAAAACATAACCATCGACGATCGATCACTACAACCTTCGAAGGCATAAGAAAACTCTAATCGAATTCGAAACACACAAGCCGAAAAACCTACGGTAGGTAAGAACACACCGGAAGTGCAATGAGATCGAAGACACGGTGAGCGCATTCGGAGGCGAGTTCGTCGGCGACGATCTTGACGCCGTGGCAGGCGTCCACGCGGAGCTGCCTCTCGGCGGAAGCGACGGTGACATCGGCACCGGCTCTTCGCAGGACATCGATCACGACCGCGGCCTCCAGGGGCTCGGTGCCGTTGGCGACCGGAACCAAAACCTAGTAGAGACGAACAGAGTCACGACATGACATGAGCGATTCAAAAATTTTCGAACGTCGATGGGTCGGGGGAAAGAAAGAGGCGATTGTGACGTTACCTGACGAGGGAGAGAAGAGGCCATGGCTGGAGGTTGTACGGAGGAGTGACTGCGACTGCGATTTCTCAGGGTCAGAGTCGGAGAAGAAGGGTGTGGACGGGTGCGGGGATTGTAGTCGCAGAGAGAGCAGCGGAGTTGATAGAGGGGAGTTATCACGTGACGCACTAACATGGTCACTGCGTCCTACTACTGGTACGCGGCTACTGCTCGCTGGGATACGTGGGACTGTGGGAGGGTATTGGCTATGTTTTTTTTTTTTTTTTGGGCTATGTTTTTTTAATAATATTTATTTATTATTATTTTGTTGTGGAGTTATAAAAATAAATTATATTTATGTATTAAATAATGCAGATTTCTTAGAAAAATAAATTATATTTATGTGTTAAATAATACAGACTTCGTAGAAATGCTTGTTTAGATTGTTTAACACCGAACATGCTTGTTTTTTAAAATTGTTAGTTCATATATATTTACATTATTTATAAACACTTTTAAATTTATTGAACTCATTATTTTTAAATTTTTTAAAATACGTTAGACCTTAGTTTTTCCATTTGAAATTTGTGCAAATTTAAAATCTTTTTTATATTTTATTAAAGTGAAAAAAACAAATTGGTAAAAGCGTAAATGTCGAGAAAATTTATTTTACGTTTTTGATGGTAAATATGTTTTCAACCACTACTACATTTATTAGTAAATTCCGCTGCTCTATAGTGCGTATAAAACGCCGTCTGTGGGAATCGAACCCACGACCACGTGGTTAAAAGCCACGCGCTCTACCGGCTGAGCTAAGACGGCGTTTGCTAGCATAATAATTAATTACTATTAGGGCGATTTTTATCTTTTACATGTAAATACAGTGAGTGGGAGTAAAATATGCCTTGTAAAGTAAATGTCGACAAAATAAAAAACATTGAGATACCACTAATCATTAATATACATATGTAATGAGTAAATACTATTTACTCGAGCAAACAGTACTCATTAATATATGAGTACATTTGAATGATATAATTAGTTTTTTGTCCAATGATGTTGCCTAATATTATCCATAAGATATATTTTTAAAAAATTCATCACTCAAATGATATTACGTCACATCATTATTGGAATAAGAAATTAGTTATATCATCAAGACAAAAAAATGTAATTAATATACATATAATTGATATTGGGATAGTCATACAAAATATTTAGATTTACATTATTTCGTTAAACTAATTTTTTAAATCATTATGTAAGCTAATTGTTTTACAGATGTCAAATGAAATTTTATTCATTCAAAATCCTTCATTCAACCAATAACACAAAAAAGGGGATAGTCATTGATATATTCCCACGATTTAGACCTCAATTGCAATTGAAAAAACAATACCAAGTATAAATTGTTTGATAATTAAAGGAAATTATAATAAATAATTAATCAATAATGATTGAGTTAGGGGTTTTAGACCTAATGTAGAGTAATTTGACTAAAACAACCAACTCAATAGATATAAAATGTAATTTGCTTATTTCATATTCTAATTTATTGTATCTATTAATTATATGTGCAAAGTAATATATGTTGTTTTTTTGAGTTTCATAGGTATATTTTTAATTGCTTTTATGTATTATTACTATTTGATTGAAAGAAGTTATTTTGACAGAATGTGTTGTCTTCAGTAAAATTTTGAGCAAATTTTTGTGTTTTTGTTTCAAAATATTTATTCCAGTTTGATATGTTTTTTGTATTCTATTTTATATTATGATTAACATTGAAATGTAATTTGAAAATAAGATTTGTTAGGAGGGGAAAAAAATATTTTTAAAAGAATATTTTTTTAATTGAATTAAAAAATTTTAAATATTATAAACTCATATAGATAAAAAATAAAAATAAAATAGTTATATGTGTTGAGAAATTTCAATTTATTTTTTTTAAATTATTTTAAAATTAAATAAATTGATATGAGAGGAATATTTTAAAAAACAATAAGATGGTATGTCGAGTTAGATTTAATGGAAGTGTTTGGTACATTAAGTTAGACTATTTTTTGATAAATGTAAAATTATTTACAAATAATAAAAATTCCTTTGAGTGTTTAAAAAAACCAATCATATTATTAAAAATAGTTATAAACTAAAAATACTTCCGTGGTACACGTGCCCCGCGCATGGCAGCTGTGGGATAAGATAACTACAAAAATGGTTTGACTGCAATAATAATAATTATATATAGAGGTCAGACTAATCGTTCTCTAAAAAAAAAAAGTAATATTAATACTAATACTGTGTTATTATAACAAACTTTCCATTTAATCCCTCGTTGCTGCGTCTATATATATATTTCTTTTTTTCTTTTTTAAAATCTACGGATGGACTGATTTGGCATAGTGATCCCCTCGTACTCATCCCAGTAGTTTACTTTATATATATATATATATATATATACCAGTAGTTTACTTTATTGGTCGAAAAAGTAGTAAGATAGACAAGGAAATAGCATGGCGTACGTTGCTTCGTGGGCAATCAAACTCTATATTATTTTAATATAATACAAAACCATACCTCCTCTCACCCATCAAAATTTGTTTGACTGCAATAATAATAATAATAATAATAATATAAAGTCGCAATGCTCGTCGTCTCGTCTCGTCTCCTCCCCCACGCCTCTCTCTCTCTCTCTCTCTCTCTCTCTCTGCACTGCGTCGCTCAATCAATCACGAATCCAATATCGCTTTTATTTTATTTTTTAATACATCATTTTTATTTTTATGTATAGTAGCTCCATCGATCGCTTGAAACATAAACCAAACTCTAATTCGCACGCTTCTCACTCATTCCATGGGCCCCGAATCGTCGACCTCACTCGCACCGGGCTTCCGATTCCACCCCACCGACGTCGAACTCGTCGGATACTATCTCCGCCGTAAGGTCTCCGGCAAGTCCTTCCGAGTTGACGCCATCTCCGACGTCGACGTCTACAAGTCCGAGCCTTGGGATCTCCCTGGTCTTTCTCTCTCCCTCTCTCCCCAAAGCCACAAAACCCTTTTCTCGTCTATCTCTCTATAGATCTCTATTCTCAATTCTTCAATCTCAAATCTATTTCCACCACCCGAAATTGACCGCTTTGTTTTTTTTTTTTTAAATTCTTTGGGGGGGTTTAGGTAAATCGCGCTTGAAGACTAGAGATCTGGAATGGTACTTTTTCAGTGCGCTTGACAGGAAGCACAATAATGGGTCGAAGACAAACCGGGCCACGGAAATGGGGTATTGGAAGACGACTGGAAAGGACCGGGCTGTTCGCCGCGGCGGCCGCATCGTGGGCATGAAGAAAACCCTTGTTTATCACAAGGGACGCGCCCCACGCGGCGAGCGCACCAACTGGGTCATGCACGAGTACAAGCTTGTTGAGGAAGAATTGAAGAAAATTGGAGTGACCCAGGTGACTAGATTGGATTTTTTAAAGAACATCATAATTGTTACAGACATATCACCAAATTTAGCATGGAGAAGCGTGAGGTTGGATTATTGGGGTTTTGCTGACATTGTTGCATCCTCAAAAAAAAAAAAACATTATTGTTATTCTTTCACAATATCACGCACACACGCACACATTAGTAACGTAGCACATAGAATAGTACAGTTGGATTATTTGGGGGGGTTTGCTGACATGGTTGCATCTGTAATTTAGCGCAGATAATGTTACAATTGGATTGTTGGGGTTATGCTGACATCATGTATGTAGGATGCGTTTGTTGTTTGTAGGATATTTCAAAAGAGCGGCCCAGGGGCCAAGAACGGGGAACAGTATGGCGCACCACTGGCTGACGAAGAGTGGGATGATGAAGAGGAGCTGGCTCTGCCCCCTGATCAAACAGCTGAGGCGGTGGCTCCAGTGGCTCAGCTAGCACCTGCTGAGGATTCGTATGTTGAAGCAAGCGATCTCGATGAGGTTGGTGCTTTAGATTTCAATATCATTATTTCACCAAAGAATTCCTTGATATAACTTGGAGTTGTGGGTTGTATTACAATCATTGATGTCTTAAAATGAATGAGAACTTTCAAAGGTATTACACAATACCAGAGAAGAAAAATCTAACCAAACTAACGATGATATCTGCTTTTTATGATGGTTGATCTGCATGAATAGGCCTAGTTTTGAAATGTAACTTTAATATGTTAGCTGTTAAAATATATTATCCTAGAAAGTTCATGTTAGAAATTTAGGCCTATTTAATGATGAAATATATATAAAAAAATGCAATGAGTTATATATAAATTTTCTACCTAGAAAGATCATGTTAGAAATTGTTAGCATCCAGAGCCAGTCCTGTTTGCACTTTGCACTAAATGGCTATGCCATTAAAAGCACAAACACATTTAACATCAAAGATATTACCCTTTATAAGGAAGATATTTTTTATTCTATTGCTCTTTCAAGAGGCACTTTTAGAGAGAGGGAGGGAGGGAGGGAGGGAGGGAAGAAATCTCTGTGTAGGGTTTGTTGGCTTTTGGAATTAATTCATGTGGTTGGTAATTGAGTTTCTTTTTTGTATTCTATTAATTGTATAATAAATAGGGATATGGGATCGAATCATTTTCTTGGGCTTTACTTACCCAAGGGAAGGAATTTACACTATCAAACTTGTGCATCTAATCACCAACTAAGATATTTTCTATTCTACTTTGATTTCTGAAAGTTAAATATAAATGTTTTAAGCCCTAGGTTTAGTCCAAAAGATTCTTTATATAACCCTTTTCCAAAGGTCAATGTGTAGTTCTGGTGCTTTTAAATTCACTTATGTAGCTTTTAATGAAATTTTGCAAATGAGGATTTTGGACGCTTGCTTCATAGCAGAGAGGCAACTTGTATAATGTTCATTTCTTCATTTTAGTGAATTTTGAATGTTCAAGTTGAACATGTCCCATGTCCGGCAAAGTATGGCCAATTATTCTTAAACTCACTTCAGTTCTGCAAATAGAGCTATTAAATCTTAAAATATATTACTACATTAGGCAGTATCCTTTGTGGAATACTGGAATCTAAAACTCAACTACCCACTGAAACAAAACATTCTTCTTACCTCTGCAAGGGGTATAAATTATTGACACCTGTTGCATCAAATGCCTCAAGTCAAGCACCTTTGCGGATGGGTGCCTACTATTTAGGTGGGAAATGGGTACTAGCAGCTATATTTACCTGGCCTGCGGGTGCCCTCAAATATGCCCATGCTTGCACTGAATTTGCACAGACAACCCCCAGTTTTCCAGGTCTGAACTACCTGGCTAGTGATGTCTTAAATTCAGTATTTTGATGTGTTTAATTGTTGTTATTGTGAATTTGTGATGATTCATGAGTAACATCCCCTATCATTGTTGTAATATCATCTTCATTATATACAGTATAAATAATTCATGAACCATTTATGGAGTCTTAAACTCTCCTTTTTTTTTTAAGTCACAAGTTTTAAAAGAATTTCTTCCGTTGTCAGGAGCTCAAGGATGTTTTATTTGAAAACGTTCCCCTTCCACTGGAGTTTTATTGCGGTGATAGCAGTAACAATGCTGAAAATTTGTTGCAAATTCCTGGAAATCCCTTAGTTGGCTCGGATGAGAATCAGCTGGGGTTAGAAGCGCTTGATGACCAATTTTGTTGCGATGATAGCAGTAATAATGCTGAGAATTATTACCATTTGGTGCAAAATGATGAAAATACTGTAATTGTTACGGATGGCAATCATCTGGGAATACAGGGACAGGATGACCAGAAGCTTTTTTACTTTCCTGCATTGGATGATGATACATCTGCATTAGTCAAGAATGAATATTATGTGGACTTTGAGCAATACAATGGTGACGATCTCATTCTTGATGAACCATACGTGGATGCTAGCGATAATCAACTAGAGATTGTTTCAAAATCAGTCAAAGATGACTATTTTGTTGAACAGAGCAGCATTTCGAATCCTGTGGATGCCAGTTACTTTAGTGAAACATATTTGGATGCTTCTGAAAATCCACCTTCATTCGATCATAGATTTGTTAAGACAGATGATCTTATTAATGCCGTTGAGGGAGAAAATTCTGGGATTGACATGATGGAAGAGTACCTCAAGTACCTTGATGCGGATGGGGGTAGCACCTCACAGTTCATGCCTTTTGATCCTTCTAATATTGTGGGAGCTGAAAACCCAATCTCTGACCAAGCATTCCAGATTCAGAAGGTGTTAATACAATATTTGAATCTCTCTCTCTCTCTCTCTGTTTGTATATAACTTTTACTATACTGAACCTGTGTTTATGATAACTGTTTTGTTTGTTTTGCTTTTAGGAGGATGTTCATGTACAAAGCCAGCAAGGGCTTATGGAAAGCCACCAGTTGGAAACTGAAAATAAAGATGGTGCCTCCTCCTCAAAGCAAAACCCAGAAGCCGGGGAACATGACACTGGTAAGAAATACGAAAGAACGATTTGTATTTGTATTCAATATTTTTTGAGAATTGTCTTTGCTTTACCCAACCCCATTAGCTTCACTAGGCATTGTGGTGAGAAATTTATTGAATGTAACTCGAGCTGTACGCCGTGCTTTATCTCTGTTCTGCAGATATTCCATATTCATTTATTAAACAAGCAAGCTGCAAACAAGCTTTTGCCTCGGAGCTCTCCCCCAAAAATGCACTTCTCCGGATGCATTCTGGAGCGCAATCTTCTAGTCCAATTCATATTACTGCTGGGATGATTCAAATCCAAGACGTCACCGAAAGAGGCGGTCTGCGGATGAACTGGTCATATGGAAAGGATGGGAACCTCAATTTGGTTTTCTCCCTTGTACTGCCACGAGGTGATTCGAACACAGCCAGTATGGATCCAGTGGCTAGCTTCTTGCGTTCGGCTAAGATGGCATCTGCAACATCTTGGGCCTGGTTCTACAATATATGCTTCTTTGCTCTGGTTCTTTGTGTTGGCTATAAACTTGGAACTTCTATCTCTACGAGGTGACAACTGCTCTGGTACGATGGCTGCCATAAATTCACACTCCAATTTGACCCGTTTTGGTTTGAGACGCTGATGATTATTTATTATCATGTTATGTGACTCTGAACCAATGTTGGGTGGTCTATTTGTAAAGGATTTGGATTGTGATGCTGCAAACTGATGACACTCTTTGCAGTAGTTGGGCATTGGTTTATAATATGAAATGAACCGATGGTTGCTGGCCACCAAATTATATATTGTGTCCAGTGCCTTATTATCAAAACTCATGAACTATTTTAATTATTACATCGACTCTAAGCTCTTAATCCAACAATTTCCAGTCGGCCAAAAAAGGTGGAGCCTTGAGCTATAATAATCGTTAGGCTTTAAAAGAAAAAAAGAAAGTGGAGATAAGTTGAATGTTCCCTGCTTAGCTATTCTTAAAAATATTGGTGACATGAAAACATGAGAGTTCTGATAGATTTGACTTCTACAGTTCTATTGATCGGTTATGTTTAACGCCCAAAATACATCCATTGATCGCATTGTTCAAATTTGTGCTTTATTATATGCATTTAATGTTCATTTTATTTATAGGGTTGATATGAGAACCTCAAAGTTAAATTTGAAAACATTTAAAATCTTATCCTCCCAAAGATGAGATAGTTTGCATTTTCGATTATTCTGAGTGCTGCATGTAGCCTAGCAAAGGCTCTCTCTGAGATAGGGTTGATATTCTCAAGGATTGATTGTTTGCCTTCCGGTTATTTTGAGTGCATCTGAACCGCGCGTAGTTTAGCAAAGGCCCAGGTAGGATGTCGTCATTTTGGAACATTTGAAAATATAACTTTAGCAATTATTTTTTAAAATAAAATTATTTTTAAAAATCATTCATAAATTTATAACATTCATAAATAATTTTAAATTATTTAAATTTACTAATTTTTTTTTCAAATTCTATTATAAAAAATAATGAATGAGCCCGTATAATATTATTTCCTTGATTCAAAACAACAGTAGCATACACCGCTTGAGGCATCAAATCTGCGTATATCAAAGATTTCCTGCACTTCCAGCACTCTTCTTCTCACCATGTGACGGCCAACCATGACTTTCATGTTTGTGTCTATTCAAGTTTTGAGATAATGCCTTGCTACGGGCTGCGATAAAAATACTGAAAAACACCACCAGAACTCTGCCTCTGGATGCCTGCAGGATCTGCATTTTCCTCTAGCGTGGATTTCTGGCTGCGAAGTGCTTGTACCTCTTTCTCTATGGACGGCAATGATTCCAGCATCTTCTGCAGCTCAGCAATTTGTGTCTGGACATCAACATACAAACAATAAGATCACCCACTTCATCCAACAGTGAAAGGATTAACACCATTGAGCAAAGCAAAATGAGTGCTGTTCCGGCTAATAGAATCAGCGTCAGAAATGGGAACTCAAGAAATACCATATGAACTCTTTACCCATGCCCCACAAGTACCGAGTAAAAAAATTAAAATACTCGACCAATGAAGTAGTACCCAACCCAATTACTCCATTTTATATCCGACACAAATTATAGATATATTATAAAATATCTAACAATAATTCATTCATTCCTTTTAAATGTGTTTTAAATTTAATAATAACATATTGTAGTAATATTTATTTTTTATTCAATTGATAATATGCATTAATTATATTTTTAACTTAAAAAATAAATTATTATAGTTCTTTTTATAAAAAAAAAATCATAATTTATTTATTTAAATATATAAACATGCAATTTCTTTTGTAGGGTATTTACATTCAATTATCCATTGGATACCCAATGAAAAGGCATGTACCAGAACCCAAACACGTGCCCGTGCGGCTGTGCCCATGCCGTGCACGATGGATATGAGGACAGGTAAGGTGGTACTGAACCCAAAGGCATGGCAACAGACATTGAATTCAGAATTTAATTTAGTTAATTTGAGAGAGTAGATTGAAAGAAGGCAAAAATAATACAAGAATTAAAAAGTGTAACCTCTAGTTTAGAGCATCTTGATCTCTCCGCTACCAGTTGACCTTCCACTGAATGGAGTTCCTGAAGGATATTAACAAAAGGAATGATGATCATGTACAATTGTACATAGGGGAAACTACCATCATAATGAATAACACACCTTGGACAGCTCAGCATGTGCGCTGGTAGTTTCATCAATTTTTCCTTTAAGGGTGGAATATTCGGCTCTGGCTCTCGTAAGCGCTGATTCTAAGTCCTTGTTTTCTTCTCTGATTGAACTGATTTCATTGGTCAGATCCAGTTGAGAATTATTGTTTTCTGGTTCTGGTTCCTTTATGACTGAATCTTTTGCTGAAATCAGATTCAAGTTTTCAGGTTTGGCTACTGCATATGCAGCAGTAACAGAAGCTGCTGCAGCTGCTGCGGCTGGAGACTGAAAGATCTTGGGATATGATTCATCTCTCAATTTGGGTTTCATAACAAAAGCCTAGAATTCAAAGAAATGGACCATAGAAGAAATTAAAAAAAATGGACAAAAGCATCTTATCAGAAGAATTATAGAATTCAGTGCAATATTTCTGAAGGGTTTAAAATCAGCCTTCTTAATAAACAATTAATCATAGTTTCAGTGATACCTATACTCCGTGGGACCATGCATGTTTAAGAAGTCCTGTATATTACCTTCAACTGAAGAAATTAGAGTACAGGATTCAGTTGCCTTTGTTAGAATGGTCGGTTTCTTGAAGTGCGAGGGATTTCACACTAGACCGTACCATTTTATAGATGCATGACAGAATTTATTTTATAGAGTGCAGGATTCAGATGGATTTGTTAGAAGGGTCAAGTCTCTTGAAGTGCAAGGTAATTCACACCAGAATTTATTAAACAGAATTTTTGGTCAGCAAAACCAGAATTTATTAAACAGTGGGCAGTACCATTCTATAGATGCATAACAGTATCTGTTGAACTAGCCTTCGTTATTAGATTTTTCTTTGGTCATTACACTAAAAATCTTTCAGAATTCAACGTTTTCACTTATACACATCTCAAAATAAGAAGATAGACGGGTGGATGTCAATGTGGTAAGTAGTTCTACTCCTGCTTACTGCTTGTGCATATTCTACTCAAAATAAGAAGATAGAAAGGGCAAAAGTCCCGTAAAAGGCAAACACATGATCCTTGAAAATTTTAGAATAATGCCAAATTTATGAATCAAGGTCACCAGTTATCCTATTTTAAAGCTTTTATGCTGCCTGCCCTAGTTAGACAGTAACAAATTTTTATCTATATAATTATATATGTATACATATATAATGCCATGTTGCTAGAACATGATGGTAGAGCATGAAATCTGGCCCAACAACAGAAGAACAAAAACAATGAAAAGACAATAGTGTCCTAAGATAATTGCAAAAGCCACACCAAAAATAAATTATTTCATTAATTAAATGGTACTGCAACAATAATAAGGAACCAAGCCACAGTTAAAAGTTGTTGGCCACACGAAACGCAAATAAAAAATCAAATGGCACCAAGCGAACAGCTTAAAAACATATAGCAAGTTGTGTTTAACAAACTAAAAATTACATAAAGTGTGACTTATTAGGAAAAAAACATAAAAACAAAAATAGATATGTACCTCGTTACTATATCTCCCATTGTAACCACCAAAGGCAACCAAGTACATCTCCCCACCTATAGATGCTGAGCAAAGGCTGAGTCCCTGCTTGCATATATTTTAACTTAATAATCACCATACAACATGCTAGCAGTAAATTAAATATAGTAATAACAGTGAAACTCAATTCAAACTTGGAGTCACATGAAGAGAACAAAGGGAATGGGCAATAGCAAATTAAGGAAGACATGTGGTAACAACTAAAAGGAAAAAGCAATGTGCAGTCATGTAAAGGCCCTTTAAAATACAAACTGTAAACCTCCAGTTGCATTCTTAAATGATGTGGGCAGGATAATCTATCAACGAAACACAATCCCTGCGATTTGATCTAAATTTCGAAGTTGACAAGGTAATTCTGATTCTCCCTCCTCAAAATAGATTTTACCCAGCGTTGAGTTAACTTATTATTCTCCATGTTTATGCAGAATACATTTTATAAGAAAACAACACTTAGTAGTGCAATGGGCAGTTGATTTCAATTAAGGTCTGTAAGGGTCTTCGGCAACAAGAAGGATTGCTCATCTGCGTTTGTTGGGGTTGAGCGCAAAATCACAGATGGAAAGGAATAGAAATATATTCACAGCAGTTTTTGAATAAATTGTCTTTCTGACACTTTGAAGTGTTGATTCAAAAAATTTTCATTAAAAAAATGGTTTGGAAATTCCTTTAATTCAGGCATCATTCATATGTAACGAAAAACCAGAAATCAAATAAAATGTATGGGGAAGAAATGACATGCACACTACTAGCCAATAACAAGTGAATTCAATATGACCACAAAAAGTATATTACTATGGAGCCAAAATGTGAGAACTCCGCTTTCCAATATCCACTGCAAATCCAGCATTCCAATGAGTTAAGAATTTACCTAAATGCTTCATAGTGTTTAGGAATCCCATTCTAAGATGATTAAATATGCAATCGTTAAAAGACAATGTTGATAAAATATTCAAAAACAATACAATAACACCATTTTAATATACTCAAGGACAAGGACACGAGATGCTGAAGAGGCACAAAATAATGACCTCACTTGCTAGCGGATTTCGCTTCTCCACGCTCATTATCACTGAACAGACAAGCTTTGATGTATTCAATACAAGGGTTTCGGTGGTACCTGTACAATAATCCATTTACAGTTTGAAAAAACATAAACAAAAAAATTAATAAACAAAATGGTCATTAGAATATATATATATATAGACATACACATACGTGTGTGTATCTACATACCACTCTTATTATCTCCGCCACCAACAATATACCAATTTTCACCAATGGTGATCCCAGCATGGCCTGCCCTTGGAGTAACATAATCTCCTAGAATTTGAGGTTGAGACCATTCCATCTACAATTAGAAAATGTTATTGAGTCATCATGCTGGGATTTTAAGAGTCATTCATACAGTGATTTAAAGCATAATAGTTCCAGTTTCCATTATGACCTAACCAATCCCCTCCAAATATTTGTCAATCATTTTAATTGAAAAAAAATTCTACAATCAACTCAAATTACAAATGATTGTGCACAGTGGTAGACCGAACAAATGTCTAGGAGGACCCAATGCACCGAATGAGAATTTGTTAGAAAGAGAGGGATATATATGTGTGTATGCCTCTCAACTAATTAGAAAATGACAAAAAATGTGTGTACATGGAAACTTTAACTTATTGTCCTCCATGTTCAATAATCAATTTGCCTCTTGAACTTAGGAGTTATCTATTTCATGTTTCCAAATTCCTCTATTCACTTCTTTTTTATACCTTTCTTTTTTCTTTTTCTTAATTTCTGTTAGCTTTATATTCATACTTCTCATTTTCTCTCCTCATTTCATAGCTCCCACCATTTATTTAATTTTTTTAATGAAAAATAAAGGCTGGCTTACTTAAAGAAAAAAAAACTTCCATGATCAATGTAATCACATTTCCATTATATAATTGTGAAATGTACAAACCAAAAATAAAATAAGAATCTCCAATCTCATTGGAGTTTGATTTTTATTGATTTATAATTGAAATTCAACTTATTCCCCTGTTTGGTTGATAACTATTGCATGAATATTGTTTCAAATTAGTTACTAATGTTTTTAATATACATCATATAATATTCATCAACATATTTTATGTGATTGAGTAAATGATATTTCTTCGTTTAATTTGTGTGCCCAGCCACATCAACTAAAATTTCCAGGTCTGCCAATGACAATACCCAACCCAAGGAAGAGAAAAATTAATGAACCAATATTTGTACAGTAACCCTGTTTGGATCATCATACAGCTACTCGTGATAATCAGAGTGTACATATAAATCAGAAAGTGTTCTACATTTAGTGTCCAGTAATAACCAACTATATTCTTTCCTTTTGCATAAAGCAACACACTCTAATCAATGACGGCCCTGCGCCTTGACCCTTCAAATTTTGTTTCAAAATAAGGATCCCCATTCAACAGGTACACCGTCTCTATAGTTATTACTTATGTTATATTATATAGCATCTTTTTATTATTGTATTTTCTTTAAATTTAAAATTTCAAAAATGATATATTTTTTTAAATTTTATATTTTTTAAAGATTTATAGTAAAGTACTAGTATAAAAAAATTAAAAATTTAATATTCAGATAAAAAAAAATTGTATTCACAATGGGCTCCCTATTATGAAGCTAAAATTTAACTAAAAAAGACATTTTTAAAAAATTTAGTTAACAACTTTTTATATCATAATAGCCTCAATAAATTTTTAAGATTTCATTAAAATATTAATTTTTATTTCATTATTTTAACAGAGGAAAGAGGGGAGATGAAGTAACAGAAAAAGGAAATAAATTGATTATTTTATTTTAAAAATACTTTTAACTAGCCAAAGTAAGCTCAATAGATTTGACCAGCAATATATAACTGAATAATTTATTGCTATTTTATTAATCCTATTGTGGGAACGTTTTTCATCTGTTTATCTACTATTTAACTAAACATTAATTATATTGAGCTGCTAAGGGTTCCAATTTGAATTTCATCTTAACCACCTAAATCTCAGGGCTAGCCTTGCTCATAATTAAATTGGAAATGCATTAAGATTTAACTTCATTTCCCAGTTATCAGAATGGACAATGAAACTTACTGTCTGAAAATCCAGTACATGAAGATCATTGAAAAAAATTGAGTGAGAACAACCACAAAATATCATGAAGTAGCGATTTGCATGCATTGCAGCAGTATGATCAAATCTAGGAGCTGGGGGTGTCTGCCTATCAAAACACAAGAAACAGATGATTAAGTCTTTGAAAAGCATATATTTGGTTCACTGGAATATCAAGATAGATACTTGCATTGTCTCCACCATATCCCATATCATTGTCTCCAGATCAAGGACATGGATATCATTCAACAGTCCTCGGTTCCTATCTTCTCCGCCAAACATTATGAGTCTGGAACCAGCTAGGGTAACAGAGTGGCCAGCACGGGCTACCTGGAAAACAACCCATTAGCAATATCAAACAAAACCTTGAATTTCAGTAACCATAAAATAATAAGAATTTAATTTTTAGAAGAACCAAGATGAAAGGATTGGAAGAAAAAATTGAACTGCTAACAGTAAATTACCGGAATATTTCCTGAGGTATCGATAACACCATAGTCATGTGTTTCTAGATCAATGAAGTGCACTGCGGTGCAGGAAGTACATTGACAAGGCAAAAAGTCAAAAAGAAATCAACAAGTTTCCCAGCCAGTAGCAGAGTACTTCTCAAAAACAAAAACAAAAAAGAAACAAAAAAAAAAAAAAAAACAAACCAACCTGTTACAATATTAGAAGATTCTTTTGAATGTCCACCCACAAGGAGGAGTTTATTTCCCCACTTAATCTGCCAAAAAGTAATATACAAAACATAAGAGTTTATGAGGGTTTCTGGAAACAAAACTAAACCAAGTTAAGAACAGATAAAGTTGTGAGAAGATAGAATGTGGAGGAACAAGAAACTGGGCGACAATAACTTTACCATATGATGACCCGAGGTAGCTGGGAGATCCTCTGGTGGACTACTGCCTTCAATTTTCTCATTCAGCTTTCTATTCAATTTTAGGGTAGACCATAACATGTTTTTTAGATCAAGGACCTACAAATATAGCCCAAAATTATAGGATTGAAAGGGAAAGGTCTTAAAAGAAGAAGTGAATGAGCTTGTCCAAAACCTGAACATCAGATAAGTAGCGACCATTACGACTCCCACCAGCAATGTACAATTTTTCGTCAACCACCATTGCAGCATGCTACAGTAAAAGAAAATAGTGAAATAGAATGCTTTATGGGAGTAATAACTGATGAGGAAAAAAAAGAATCAAGTTAGTGAAGAAACAATTTAGAGAGGCCTCTTGCTAAATAGCTGAAATTTAATTTAAGAAAGAATATAACCTTGTAGCGAGCAAATGGCCGTGGACCAGGGACAGGGAGTACAGCCCACTTATCATGGATTAATGCAGAATACCAGTTTACAATATCCAACTCTTTATTAGCTTCTTCTCTTCCCATAACAGCTATTTACGGATCACAGAAATTACCTACAAAATTCTAGTAATTACCTATAAATAATAAGAAATTGCAGAAAGCATAAATTGAATCAAGATAAACAACTAAAAGGTCAACAAAAAAAATCCAATGGAAATTGAAACATCTGCACTTGAAAACATGATGAACCAAAAAGGAGCATGCAGGCCAGGCCAGCATGAAGTATGAATACTGCCACTGCAGTGTTCTTTCGTATTTTTGGGACAGTCTGTACATGTAGCATTACTCAAACTAATATAATAATTATAAAACATTACTCAACCAGTCCTACAAACGAGCCACATCCTATAACTTTTACAAACCATCACAATTAATGATTCTTTTGCACTTTTCTTTCCAAAATTCAATCAGTTCTTTTAAGAAAAATTTTAAAAAAAAATGCACCATCAAATAAAGCATGCATCGATTCTATCTCACTTCTATCGAGGAACAATTTTTTACTAGATTTATCTTGCTTACCCCTGAAATTAAATTAAGGGACATTCTTCGACTGCAGGCAACTACAACTGCCCACTTTCGGAAGAAAAGTCCACGAATTAACAGCTCCCAAAATACTTTTTTTTTTTTCCAAATCCCCTTCATCGATAATTAGAATTTGTGCCCCAGCCCATATACAACTCTAGAGTCAAATTGATTGTTATATATATATATATATATATATATATATATATATCATGTTTAAGTTGTTTTCGAATCTAGAGTGAAAAGACACAAATACGAACATAAAATAAGAAACTGATCATTCTTCGAAACGCATTCTTAAAATCTTGCCAACTTTAAATGAAAGGCGCGTATCATTCCAATTCCATTCAACAAATGAAGAAATCGAACATCGATCCTCGGAAATGAAGGTCTCAACAAAGAATTGAGGAGGCCCGCGCTTCCTTCCTTGGCATTAACGGTGAAATGGATCAAAACACGAAGGTTGGGTGGGGTTGGGTTGGGTTGAACAAACGGCGGTCGCGTACGGGAAAGAGTTGCAGAGTGATTGAAAACGAGATCGGATGGGAAAAAGCTTGCCTGAGATTGAGATCGGAAGAAGAATGCGAGCGAGGCCGAACGGTGGACTGATTCTCCGATCTTCGAAGAATCGAAATCGAACACTGCCCGCTCTCTCGCTCAGCTCTCCCTGGGCGCCGATGCGTCTGTTTGGAACAACTGAAAAGGAGAAGGAAGGGTCCCAGCTTTCGCACCGGGAGACAGTCCTCCTCTTTCGTGGACCATGGCAGGGTACACCCCGCTGCGACGCGAGTGCAGCAGGCAAAACCCAGAGGGTTCCAAGCAACCAATCAGATGAGGCCGCGTCATTAGAATTTATTGACCGAAATAGGACTGGTCAGCGACACATTTCTAGGCCCGTAGCCCGGGTGGCCACCAACTCTGCGACTGCGAACGAACGTGTATCGCATCCGCTACTACGTACAATGCTTGCTTGGCGGCTGCGGCACATCATCCCCTTCCTCCTCCTCGTACTCGTCCTTTGGAACATTCATCGGGCCCACAAGCCGTACGTACAACACTGGTACGACCACGCATTGTTGGGGAGTTACGCGCGCATGCATCTGGGGGTGCCACTAGTACTGTACTGCATGCCAGGCGAAGAGATCGAGGTACCTTCCGTGCCATTCGCCTGATGGACTGGAACTGGAAGGCTGCGCCACACACACACACACACACACACACACAGTGCAAGAGTACGTGCGTACGTGGACCGTGAAGCCTGCAGGAGCTGTACGTGTGCAGCAGTACTGGAATCAGAAATGGTGTACTTGACTTGTTGCGTCCCAATGAATCGGAAAATATGGTAAATTCTGCCCCTTTTGATGCTCTTGTAGGATTTGCAGACAAATTGAAGTCAATGGAATTTCTAATGCAAATATGGTTACTATATAGTCTCCATCGGATGTGTTCGGTACGTGCCAGCCACCTCTGACCAGTTTTGGATCTTAGTATTGCACGTACATATAGCTACATTTCAAATTTATCTGTTTGTTTTTTTATGTTTTGGTGATAAACTTGATGTAGATCATGACCGCCTGCTGCGGCGGCCGGAAAAAAGGGTTAGTTTGTAAACAAAAAAAAAATATTAAAACACAAAATATATAAGAAAATACATAAATCAAAACTGGAATCGAATGGTCATTTTATTTCTTCAGCAGAATGGATATGTTTATCTGGCTGAAAATCTAAATATAAATAATAAATTTACCCTGTTAGTTGCAAATCTCTAAAATAATTTCTTTTCTAAACAAAAATGCAATAATGTCAATGATTAATATTATATTGCTAGATTGGGGTGACAACAAACTCGTTTTATTTTTCTCATTTCAGGAAGTTGTTGGGTTTAAGGTAAGTCTGATATATAGATTTTTTTTTTACTCATATTAATTAATATACAAATCTTATTTTCTAATAAAAATAATATTATCATTTATACAGAAAACATTATTTTTAAACAAAATAAAATATTATAACTAAAATAAAGTGCAACGATTATTATAAAATATTAATATTTTATAAAATAAAATATTATAAAACATTATTGTTTTCTTTTTTTCTCATCAAAATCCAATTTTGTCCAAATAGCCCATACGAAAAATCAGAACAACGTACGGCCGGCCAACAATTCTCCTTTGTAAAGCAACGATTTTGCTTTTGATTATGAAAAGTAAATGGCCCACCGTGCTCTCATAATAATTCTGTTTAAATTGAATTATGGAATTGGGCGTATAACGTATAGCAAAGAACGTAAAGCCCGTACTTTGAATTGCTTTTAATAGCCTTTAATTACATTATTTGAAGTTAGAAATTTCAAGGCCATCTGTTAATCGTTGTGGAAGCATTCAAAAAATAATATTAAAACATAAATATAATATTCAAATAATAATTTTTAAATATTTAATTTATATTCTAATATTAATATTTTAATATTATTTAAAAATAAAATTTTCAAAATATTTTCATAATTTACACGACTAAAAAAATAATTAATATATTTAATATTTTAAAGAATGTGAATATCCCAAGTAAAGGGGTATTAGAAGATAAATAATAAATATATTTTTTCCATAAGATGTGTCTAACATTTTAAAGCAATATGATACCCACTGCAACTTAAATGCGCCTTGACTTTTGATAGACTTGGCAAATTGTTTCTATAAATAAAGACCCCTACATAAACTCTTTCACTCACCAAGTTTAAGAGTAAAATATAATCAAACGTAAGTGAATTTTAAATAATAACCCAAATTTGGCCCCAAAATGGTTACTTACAAGGCGTTGGATATCTCATTCTTGGTTCTAATCTTTTTTCAATTCTGCCTTGCTGGTACGCCACTTGGGAAAGGTGTCATTGAAGGTGGAGGCGGCGGGGGCAATGGGGGTGGAGGAAGTAGGAGTGGTGAGCTTGGCAAAATGTGTTTTGGGAACGTGGAGGGAATGGATCTGGAAAAGGAGGATCTGGAGGAAGCAAGAGGAAGGGGGTCATGGATCTGGGTGTGGCTATGGGTCTGGTGGTGTTGGCAGCGGTGGCAGGGGAGGTGGTGGAGGGGGTGGTAGTGGAAATGGTTTAGGCTATGGCAGCGGGTCAGGATACAGGCATGGTGGTAGCCATTTACCATGAAAGTCAGTTGCATATGTTAAGCAGCATTAAGACCAAAAGCCAGTCTCCCTAAAATTTAGAATAAGGTGCAGCACACAGTTTATTGCATTAACATAAACATATGACTTCGCATTGCTTGTGCTTGTCATGTAGTAGTAATTTATGTTGTATTCATCATAATTAACTAAAAAAATTACTTTTGCATTGAATTTATCTAGTCTTAGGGAAATCAGGAAATGTTAACCTGAAGCAAAATCCAATAGATATAAATGAGCACAGTTGAGACCCACCTGAAAATGTGTAAGTTACATAAATACTGCTCTAAAAAGAACAAATCTAATTGCAACACCAAGTCAAGTTTAACTAAAATGACTCTTCCAGTATAACTTTCCTTTTGAGCAATAGCAATGTACCCTGCCCTCTTCCAAAATTCAATATGAAAGCGTCTCTCAAACGAAAGTTCTTGGTTCTTCATGCCTTCTTCATCGGAGGGTTCAAATTTCTTAATAAATTTCCCCTTTGGCGAGCATATACTTAACTAACATTGCAAAGAGAATAAAGAAGCTCCAGATGAAAATTTCTAAACAATTGGACAATACCTCAACTTAACATTAGTCATCACCTCTCAGAAGCAGAAGCTACCTTCTGCATTATCATGCCCTCAGCAGTGCAGATTGCCCTCTGCGTCCCACTGATTGTCACTTTCCTGCCAATTACGGAACAATGGAAATTGTTTAAACATCCAAAACATTCATCTCCAATGTCATACTAAGACACAATAAACATTTTCAATACCTATCGGTTGTCCCTGACATGAAGTCACCTCTATCAGATATCTTTATCCTGGCCCCACTGACCTGCAAAACCAAACACTTCTATTTAGTGGGGTTATAAACAGTCGGACAACTATGGGCATTATTTCATGATATGCAAACCTGACTAATTTCTACTATATTTCTTCCACCCCGCCCAACAACCACCCCAATATGTTCATCTGCAACACCAATAGTCACCGAGTTGTTACGATCTTCCTGCGAAACATACCCAACCCCAAAAAAACTATCAATCCATCATAGGTATAATGTTTGTGTCAGTACTTCCATTCAGAAACCTCATGGTTTTCAAGCAAACAATTATTCTATATATTGTTAAATAAAATAAAGTGCTTATTATTTGTGCCTATCAAAGATAACTTCTTAATAAATGGACTTCTAGCAAACAATTATTCTATATTATTTGTGCTTCTAACACTTCAGGCCCAAAAGGCTAACTGACAAAAACATGCACACTGGAAAAAAGACAATGCATATTACATCAGAATGGATTTTTATTTATTTTCAGGTAAAAAATAAATTCAGGCATAAATCTATAAATTTGTATAAGTAAAATAACTTGATAAGCCTTTGAATAAGTTATTTAACAAGTGGAGCATCTTCTGTTGCGTACGAAAAAGAACAGAAAGTCAGAAGCATGTTCAGATACTTTCATAAGCATTCTGATTTAAAGAATGCATGTCATGTTATTAATTCATCTCGGCAAAGATGTATGGAGCCAATTTATTTCTTGTAAAAAATACACTTCAGTTTATTTCATTGTTACACTAACATGCACACAAGCCAGTGAATTTTCTAACACTAATGGGCAACCCGTATTGCTTCCAGCTATTCCTTTTGCATTAATACAGAATAATATAACCCATTTCAACACAACACTTGCACATTGGAACTTCAAATCTAAAAGCCCCATATTGATTAAACCCCAAACTTTCTCCCTCCTTCATATGGGATTTCTGTTTAATCAATATGGGGCTTTTTCGGGGATGATGCATTGAGCTGTCTTTAGAGACCATTTTTATTGCATGCACAGAAGACGTAAATGAGACCCAGAATAATGATATTGCAGTGACATTGTGACTCCAACGCTTTGAATATTTAGGTGTGAAATTAACCTTGTTACTTTGATACTTCCCGCCAGCACTGTTAGGTCCATAGTTCATTGTGTTGTATGCTGCAGTTCCAACAGAAGGAAGCACATATGTATATGGAATAGCGTGAAAAGTGGAGAAAACACCTAAAATTTTAAATTAAAAGGAATAACCAAAAGCTTTCTAGGCATTACTTCTCAACTCACTACTGTAATTCCAAAATATCATGATGTGCATGTTTAAGTATCCGATAGAAAAAAAAAACAAAATCAATAATAGAGTTCAAACACAAGGAAGCACATATGTACATGGAATTGCGTAACAAGCAGAGAAAACACCTAGAATTTTAAATTAAAAGGAAAAAGCAAAAGCTTTCTAGGCATTACTTCTCAGATCGCTAATGTAATTCCAAAATATCATAATGTGCAAGTTAAAGTAATCCAACAGAAACAAAAACAAAATCAATAGTAGTGTTCAAGATAGAGCTACATGAAAAAAAAAACTCCCTCAAAACTTCCCCTCCTATTTCATGACGCCCATATGGAATCGCAAAGAACAGGCATACAAAAAAAAGACCAAAACCAGAAAATTAATAAATAAATAAATGAATAAAAAAAAATATAAACATGAAGGCTTGATATTGAAAGTAGGTGCACTGAATTACAATTTAAGCTTTTAGGTAAAAGGGGTTATTCAATGGGCACTGAAAGCTTTAATCGGGGGGAAAAGATTCATGTGGCAAATTTCAATGATTGGGAAAAGCTATCACATGGAGTGAATCACCATGGATAACTCTAAAGAATCTAGTAACGTATGAGAATAAGTGTAGCCCCAAAAGGACATAAATCAGCATCACAAGCCAATATTTTACATATTGGCTCCAAAGACTGCAAAATTGTTTTCTCATAAATATTAGATACCGAAATTGACACCCATTCTTTCGCAGAAATAAATCTAAATGCATGATTCCGAATTTAGATATAGAGCATATCCAATGCCAGCAACATGGATGCCAAAAAATACAAAACTAAAAAAAAGTATTGGATTTACAGAAAGGCATGCCTGGATATGAAAATGGGGCATTTATAGATTGGGAATAATGAGGATCTTCTGTCAGCTTAGACAGAATCAAATCAACTGCTCGCATCTGTTCATCTATTGAACCTGTTAATGTCACTATCCTTTCATTCAACCCGTAAAAATTATTATCCTGAGGAGATATCTTAATGCCAGCTTGAGACTCTTCAATAAATGATCTGTCCAGAAGGATTCAAAGGCATAAGAAGATCCCAAATTTTTACCAAAATCCAGTTGGACAAAGCTACAGTAAGGTATCAGTTTTGCAATCAATGACGTGCAGCAAGGGTAAAGCCATAATTTTATATAAATCCATGAACTCTGCCAACATAGAAGACGTCACAGAACATAAAGAAATAACAATCTACTACTCTTTCAAACTCTGGTAAGAGACAGCAATCTACTACTTCATAAAACAAAGTTGCCAACAAAATTAATCATATGTTGAAACCCTGCTACATAGAACCCCTCCTTTCAAAGTCTGGTAAGATACAACAATCTACTACTGTTGGAACACATTTTAAACCATCTAATTTTTAAAAAAATAATTAAGAAACATCCAGAGAACATTTCATCAGCTCTAAGGAAATTTTCAGAAAATCTACTAAAATTGCCTAAGAACTTCTTTTTCCTTTTTCTTTTTCTTTTTCCCTTTCCTTTATTTTTTAAGTTGGGAAAACCATTTACCGATAAGGGAGAACCAACTGCATTTTTCTGGACTCTAATCTAGAACTGGAACCTAGGAACACCCTTATGTTACCTAAGTATCTTCCAGTTATGTTTTCAAAGGTTTTTACCTTCAATGGATCAGCAACATTCAGATGTAAGGCATTCATATATTTTTTATTAACAGTATTCCTATAATTTTTCCCCCTTTCGAGATAGAACTAAGAAAGTAAATTATATTATATGGGAAGGAGCTACATACCAACTCTTTAAGGGCATATTCAATAATGTAGACAAATTTTTTTAACACATTTGGAAAAAGTAATCATTTTCCATTTTGGGCATGTTTTTTTAAATTGAGCTTTCATAGTGAAAATACTTCAAGATGAATTTAACTATTTGCATGTTTTATTCTAAAAATTACTGAACATGCTTTAGTGGTCAAACATGTTTTTATTTTTTAATTTTTTGAAATCAAAATAACACACCACGTATGAAAAATACAAACAAAAACTGGTTATGTTAAGTCATCTTCACCTTTAAGGCTATTCTGTAATGTTGCCCATTTTTGTTTTATGTATTTGTAATCTATTATTTAAAAAATGTAAAAAAAAAAAAAAAAACTATTTCATTATCAAGGGAAGATAAGTGTATGTAAAAAATGAGCCTTCAAATTAAAATGCCTTAAAAACACCAATTTAATATTTTTATGTTGTGTCCATCAATGGTAAATGCATCATACAACTGCCAAGCAATACTTCATGTTTTGAATTGTCATAAAAAGGTGTTGTGCTGTGCCAATATTTAGAATATCTAAAACAAAGAGACTGCTGCAGTAACCCACCACCATGAGCCCCTGCAAAATCCAAGATCATTCTCATAGGCCATCCAACCCACAAAATATTGTCAAAACTGTTGTAAAATAACTTTTTTATAAGAACTGTTGTAAAATAACTCTCAACAAGAGTGCATCTAGCATTAAACAACAAAAGCCTGTGGGAGTTCAATCATCTTATAGCTGATCCTAAATGTAAGATCTTAACAGAAATTTCAAGCCACATACACATTATCGATAATTCAGCAAAACTGAAAGATTGATGGTGATGTCACCTATAAGATTAAAGTTGGATGACTTAGTGAAGCAGTGTAACGTGAATTTTGTGTGATTGCAAATGGCACTAAGTTTAAAATAAAAATTTTATAGGATGGTTGTTAGACTTTCTTTGTTATATGGAACAAAGTGTTGTCTAATAAGAAACAACATACACAACAGGTCAATATCGTTGAGATACAAATGTTAAGATAAGTTTGTGATAAAACTAAGATGGACAAGATTTGAAATGAAGACATTCGTCATATCATTGGGGTAGCTTCAATTGCAGTTAAAGAAAGAAAGAATTGTTTATGTTAGTTTAGTCATTTAAGACATTGATTAATGAATACATCTGTTGAGAGGCTAGAGAAGAATGACATTAAACGAGGTAAAAATTTATTATAAAGACCACAAATGACTTAGATAGAGATAATAACAAATGATATGAAATTTCTAAATTTAGAAAAAAAAAATAATAGCTGATAAAAATATTTAGAAGAAAAAAAATTCATATATTAAATTATATATAAACCTTATGTGTGGCATGGTTTGTATAAAATATAAACGATCAAAACTTGAAAAACTTGTTATGTTGATTTTATATAAAATGTTAAAACTTGTTAGGTTGATTTTATACACACTATTGACAGCTAATGAGATGCAAACCAACATGTAAGTCGTAACATGTAAAAACTTGGAATATTGAATCAATAGATATCACACATGTTATGCATGGAAACAATTCAATCATCTGCTTTCTCTTGCTATGTGAAGTTCCAGTTAACAACTTCCAACACCACCAAAGGGCTCCTTTTATTTTTGGGGGCGGTGGGTATATGGGTATTCAATATGCATTTGGTCCCTCCTAAGAACTCACACATTGAAATTCAACAACTTAAATAAAGAATCTAGGGTCACGAGCAATCAAAAGAGATGTTTTATAATGATCCAAGGTGACATGGTCTGACAAATTTATTTGAATAAGTTCAACATAGATATGCCAGAACTTGGTCCATAACCTTTGTTTGGTTTTTTAACGTGTCTATTTTAGGTATTATCAATGAAAAGAAAACACTTTGTTAAACTTATTAAGAAAATAAAGAAATACAACATGTTCAATATTTCCTAAATAAGCAGCGGTCATACTTTATGGTTGCTCCCCCCTTTCCAATTATACCACCACAAAAGCTATTTGGAACAATCAGCCTCACTTTTGATCTTGGGTCAACATCATCACTACCTTCAACATGAACCTGACCAAAATAAAACAAGTTTTCCATCAATATCCAAAGACAAAGAATTTGAGCTACCAAGTAGAGTTTACCTCACTCATCAATTTCATTAGTATTAGTTCCATCGCCTTGATAATTTCATTTACAGCTCCAGACACCACAATAATCCTATCAGATGTGCCAGGAAAAAACTCCTGACTGCGTGACAACTGAATTCGCGCACCAGACTGTGACTGAAAATCAGTAATTGTTGAACCACCCTTTCCAATAACGGAACCAGCTTCCGCATTTGAGACAAGGAATTTTATGTATGTAGGCTTCTCCATGCCATCTGAAACAATGAAATATATCAGTACTAGAGAAATTGACTTATATTCCATAAATAATAAATAATGAACTTGCACTGTTTCCATAACATATGGCAGTTATAAGATTATAATTTTCTGCTTCAAGTTCAAGCACAGCACATGATATGATTGAAATTGTTACACTCAGATAATTTGGTCCAATATTCTCAGAAGCGTACTGATTTTGTTAGTGTTATATTGATCATATGATTCATATCTCTCTTCATACTTAAGAAGCATATAGCCACCTGATTAGCGTGGGAAGAAAGAAAGTGTCGTGTCATCTCATCTGATCATGCTTATTGACATATAATTTAACTTCGCTAAAAAATTGCACCGGCTCATCAATGGAGAGAAACAACGTGTGTTTTAAAATCACCTGCCACAGGAGGGAGCCAGTGGAATAAATCTAACCCAGGTTATCATGGATGATTGCACAATCTATTTCTTAGGAATATACAATATGCCACATTAGCAGACCTCAAAATCTAGGGCAAAGACTCCCCCCCCTTGCTCTTACTGTGGCAGGATAAGCAAAATCACATCTTCTTTGCACATTCACGTATCAAATTGAAGAAAACAGTGAATGGACAATTCGCTTGATGAATCCCAATCCCAAAACCGTGTAACAGACAGAAAAAAAAAACTTCAAATGCACACTTCTACTCCGAAGCGTAGTAAAGTCTACGCCTTTTAGGGTGTCACATCAAAAAGGGCATTATATGAATTATATGTCAAGTGGTCTGATTGGATGTCACAGTTTCCATTCTAACATGAGATAACTGGGGAACAACATACACACACAAAATTGGTGATTTTATTCAATTTCCCTGCCCTTTTGTAACCCAAAAACACAAAATCAAGCAAAGGGCATGTAAGTTCCAATTTCCAAAAATCAAAAGTGAAATCTCAAGCCTAAACCAACACAAACGAATGCAGCGCTTCTAAGCTAGGTGAAACCTCTGTTACGTTATCGGGTCATTATGTAAATATACAAATATTTTTTTCTCCTTGTGCATTTTCTCGGGAAACAAACAAATCTTCAATTCCTCGTCCGAGATTGGAACAATATGAGTGCGTGCGTGTATGTATGTATATGTGAGAGAGAGATCACAGATCTCTGAACAGGAGAGAACAGGGAGATGCTGACCTGGCGTGGGAGACCTGGGCTGCGCAGATCGCTTTGGCAGATGCTCCGGCGAGGAGACGTACGACGCCGAATCCGGCGATTCCATTGCAGGGAGAGAGATGAAGGAGGCTTGTCGGTGAAAGGAGAGAGAGAGAGAGAGAGAGTGTGTGTGTGTGTGTGTGTGTGTGTGGTTGACGAGCGCGCAATATGGAAACGGGATGGTCTGAAGGAAGTGGCGGTAGCGAGGGAAAGCATGTGTTCCCTGACGCCCGATGAGCTGTGTTTTTGCCTATTCTTTTTCTTTTTTCTTTTTCCTTCACGTCACGATTTAATTTACTTTTATATTTTTTTAGAGTTTGTTTCTCATATTAAATGTAGAGGATAATGATAACCAAAATATGAAATTTGTAAATATGCTATCAATCAAATTATTTCGTTTTGGTTATGTAAACTGCTTAATATTCCCAGCTTGCTCCTTCCCGCAATACCTCAATACTTTGGGTAACCTGACACAAATGCATGCTAGACTTTTATTACTTGATATTTTGCAATTCTAAGACTTCTTACCTTCAAAACATTACACTTTAAGCTAGTGTTTGGTGAATCATCCGACGCAAGTTGACACTAATTTAGTATGTTACCCATCCATATACATACATACATATATATATATATATATATATATATATATATAATCCTACACCATCTATATATAAAATTAGAGGTTTGGTAATAAAATATAATTTTTCAAATCTACCCTCAAAACTCCCTAGTGTATTTGAAACTCAAATTAGTTGACAATCATTAATTTAAATGCTCTGTTGTAATAAAATTGTAACAACCTCTTCAAAAAAACATAACATCCAACTCTTTCTCACCATACTCATTTTATTATGGGTTAATAAGTGATATTAATCATGTTTGTCCCAGTTTAAATTAAGTCAATTCATCTAATTAAGGTTACGGGGTGACCTACATGATCTTACATATGCATGGAGTTAGTCCTAAATGGCAATTTAGTTATTAAAAAAAAATGATTATGTGCCTTCATGACTATGACAAAAATAATACATGCGTGAAAATGGCTATTCTTATAATATGCAAGAAAATTTTACTTGTCAAGTAAAAAAAATCAGAATGGAATTAGCTTCAACCTCCCTTATCTTTTTATAAATACCCAAAAGGTGGTGTGTGTATAAAAAGAAGCTGAATGAGTTGTGTATATTGCTAAAATGGTGGGGCCTGGGGGATAAAGGAAAAGGATTTGTTATTTTTTTTATATGTATTTATGAAGTTATTATGAGCACAAGTTTTGTATATAAATGATATATTTCATTTCAAGTTTTATCATGAGGTAAAAATAATTACAGTTAGTAGAGCCTCGGAGAAGGTTAAATATGAAGTTTAATTTTCCTTTAAAATAGGCTGAATTTTTTTAATAGGTTGAAATTTATAAATTAGACATCATAAGATTCTTTAAATTTTATGTTTTAAAATGATATATGTAGAAAGTATGATATTATGAATTTGGATTTTAAAATCTAATTTACAATTGTATAAAATGAATATATGATATGTTGTAGGTAATTTAGAAATTCTTTTAAACTTGTATGATTATTTGTCGTGTGTTTCATTTTTTTGCGTTTTGGTTTGATGATTTTTATTTTATTAGAATTTAAAATTAGAATATTGGTTTTGTAAAAAAAAAATGGTGTTATATTTTTGATATTATGATTGAAATAATGACTTTTAAAAAAGAATTTATTTTTTAAAACATGGACATCATAAAAATGAGAAAAGAGAAAGAATGTGGTGGGCTTAAATAATAAAATGAATGAGAGAAAATACATAAATAAATAAATATGATTTCACAACACAAATTTTTGGTTTGAAAACCTAAAATAATTAAAATATATTTTCAAAAACAAACACACTTTATTCCAACCGAATTTTAAATCCCCATTTTAATTTGGTGTCCTAATAATGTGGGAATCACTTCTTGTTTTTCCAAAATAGAATCACAGAGAAACCGGGATGTACCAAACACCAAACTTGTTATCCAAACAAAGGTTATTTTAGGGATTGTATTAAATTTATAATTTTAAATCATTACCTATCCAAACAATGATTATAAATATGATATTTAAAAATTTTCATTTTCTAAATACTTTCAGTTTTAAAATGCCTTATGGATATGCACCCCATGACTTCTGACGCAATAACTATACACTTGCCAGTTCTGTGTCTATCCTATAAAGTCCTTCTCGCATTCAAAAGTAAACATTTTGTGGGGTGTTAGAGATTTTAAAGTTTTGAGATTTTTTGGATAATAACCAATTAACCATCCACTATTTTTACTATTCATCCTCCATGTGCTATTGTGAGGAAAAAAAGTGTTCGTTGGGTGTAGTTAAAAGCAACAATAAATCAAAGATGTTTTTGAATTTGGGTTGAAAATTCTGAATTGGAAACATATGTATACAGTTACAAAAAGACAAGGCAATTGCCTCAAAAGCTCACTAATATGACTAAAAAAAATTATATAAGGTTAACTTTTAGTTTAAAAGTATACAAGTTTTATTTTATTGTATCATGTTTATGACATGGATTGGGTGTATACATATATTCTAGGCTACATTAACACTCTGCTTGGTTCATATAGAAAAAGCCTGAAAAAGTAAAGGAGGCATTTAAAAGGGATGAATAAGTTATTTTCTATTGCTTAGATGACATAAAGTTTGTACAGGAAATATATAAAATGGCATTGAAAATTGTGAAAGACTTTTCATACTATTTTGTATAGAAAACCCATGAAAAATGTACAGTGAATGAACATCAAATGATAAGTGGTCATATGGCAAAATAATATGATAAAATCAATAAAAACATAAAATAATTTTTTTATATTACTTTTTCATACATTTTCTATCCCAACTAAGTACCAAAAAAAAAAAATCCACTCATTTTCTTTCCATTACTTTTTCATATATTTTCTTTCTCCTCAAATTCCATCTTTTGCCAAGCACAGGATAAGGCTATATAAATTATTTTAGGACACATTTGATTGGATGTATATATATTACTACTTGTGTATTATAGGTACTAGAATTAATTGTGTATGCTACTCTTTGATTGTGAGATTTCCGATTTGGTAGCTGATTTGATTTGATTTTCTTTGATTGGATGCTTTGGTGATAGGGAATATGGAGCCTATGGGTCATTCTTGGTATGACCCTGACTATTTTGATGATTGTTTGCCGATAGGTGACAATAAGCTATAATCGTGTTTTTTTACTGTATGTCGTGGAGGTTAATGGCATAAGATATTTGAATTTCTGTGGTGTTTCATGCTTGTATAGTAGAATTTGCGGTTGTGTAGTTTCTTTCTCAACTCCATACCTCTGGTCCCATTTGTATTGGAAAAGAACGCATAACGTACCCCCACCAGCCTACATAGAGACAATTCAAATAAAACAGGGGGGCCAGGTAATTAATTGAATGATGTAACTAATTATTTGGACCCAATATGTAGACCGTGGTAGCTTTAAAAATGAAAATGGATGGATGGTTCCTTCATATCAACTAAAGCCAAACATATACCGAGCAAGGCAACCAGAGTCTTCCAAATCACAAAGTCCCATCCTCTTTAGCTAGTCATTAGAGACTGCCAGACAAGTGCAGCCACATCGCACAGGTGATCCTCACAATTCCCTGACGGTAATGATTTGGCTTCATTGCTTAAGTCCAAGGAGAGAAATTATAATGATGATGAAGGGATCAATTTGGTCAAGTGGTTCCAATAGGATCAAAACAACAGATAGCTCCAAAAGGCGTTTAGCCGTTTTAGTAATCTTATTATGCTTCGGCTGTAAATTGAAATCGGGGTGGAGTGACTTTCCATGAAATCTCACAACCATGAAGCAATAAACTGAAAATTTTATTATTTGTAAGGATAGGTTCAATTTATGCCAGGATGAAAAAAGGATTCAAGCTTGAATTCAATAGAAATGAAGAGGGCAGCGAAAATGAATGAGGTTTATGCAGATTCTCTCGCACACATCACAGCACAGTACACACGCACAAAACAGCACAACAGGCATACACTCTCAAGAATGATGCTTGCATGTAGAAAAAATAATGATTTTCTCTTCGGGAAACCGATCCGCTGCTTCTAAGTCTTAAAGCACTGTACTTGTGTTTTTGTGTTACTCTATCTGGTGTTCATCTCATTGTATAAAATTAACCTTCTTATACTGCTACCATCATATGTGTTTTTCACCACTATTTTATACTCAACTGCTGCAAAAGATGTGAAGTTACTATCTGTTGCCACTATTTGTTACTCTATCTGGTGCAGATTCTCTCAACTGCTACCATCAAATTATCTCGTCTCACTGTTTTGTTTTGGCTATGGGGTTGTCATATATTTGTGTGTAGACTAGACTGAGCCATCCTTCATGTCAACCGTTTATTTTAAACTTCAACAGAAATCTTAATTGATTTGTCGAGAAACAGACATTCAAGTATGATAGAGTGACATTTGTGTGGGTAAATGTTCCCAGAAAGGTGTACAGAGAGAAATAGGAAGAGACGTCATTGGACCAAAATTCACTAGACCAAAATTGTCAAGATCCCCAGTTTAATGCTGTGGTCTTCTTCCTGAAGCATATATGAACCTAAGCTAATAGGCATTGCGTCTTGGCCAACATGTTTTTAAACAAGAGCAATGAAAAAAAGAAGCAGGTACTATTGAAGAAGTAGACATTGGCAAAGCATCAAAAGGAGCATGTTAGCTACTGGGATGAACAGGTCCACATGCCATGCCTAGCTTTCACGGAGACTTCATTTATAAATATCCATCATCTTTTTTCTAATTTTATTTTCACCAAACCAGCGACTCATCTCTCCCACCTTCTCCCCGCCCCGCAACCCATCTCCCCTCCTCTCTCCCTGCCCGGCAACCCATCGCCCTCCCCTTTCCCACGCAACCATCCCCCCACCCTCCTCCCGTGCGCTCGAATGCCAGTGCTCTTATATGTATTACTGAAACTAGTTTATTCAAACAATGCCATTTTTTCTTGTCAACATCATTATAAAATATGTATTTGCGTTTGAAAAGAAAAATGTTAATTGGTTATGACGATGTTGTAGTCGCATATTAAAAAGAAACCGGAAAATACAAGAGAAAAAAGAAATGCCAAAACCATCAACATTTCGAACTGGGAAAGGCAAAGGGGGGGAGGGGGGGGGGGCGGGGGGCTCGAACCGGGAAAAGGAAAGGGGGCGGAGGGGGGGGGCCCCCCCCCCCCCCCCCTTCATGAGATTGGGTTGAGTCGCGATGGGACTGTAAAGTTGGGTTGACGGATATTTAAATGCAAAACGCTAAAACTTGTTAAATTGTTAGGTCGGGATGGGACTGTTAATATCCATGACTGACTTGTTAAATTGTTATCTTATCCGGAAAAAAAAAATAGTCCAAATCCAAATACGATGAAACGGACGGGCGCCATCTGGAACCCCCACACACAGCAAATGTGGAAATGGGTCATCGTAATAATGAGTTTGGGGACTGGCAGTCAAACTCGTATTCGCCACTTGTTGACCATCCAGCCCCATCACCACGTAAAGATTTAAAGAGACAGTCTCATAACATGATGACACACCGGTCTCGTCACATAGTCCCATCCATATCTATAAATCCAAATACAATCAACTTAGACAACAGAAGACCCAGTTATCTGTATGGCGTTTACACCCTTTATTTGCACCTTTTAATTAAAGCCGATTAATGTAAAAGATGGATGGGGTGGGGTGGGGGAGGAGGAGGAGGAGAGCAAGGGACAGAAGTGGTAAATTATCTTTGTAACTCCGTCCTGCGATTGGCACCTCACTACATAAGGCAGGAGTGGCCTGATAATAAATAAAAAATAAGTCAAAAAAATATCACTAGTTTTTTATCTTATCTTATATTTTTATTGTTTTATGTTTCTGCGTTATTGTCTGTTTGATAGGGTTATGGGTGTATTTAATTTTATATTTTAAAACTTATTATTTTAAATATCTTCATTCCAGAAATGAGAAGAGGATTGCTTAATCTACCAATATATATATATATAAGCATATTTTAAAACTGATAGGAGGCTATGGCCCCCAGAGTTCACCACCGATTAAAAATTTAAAAATAGATATAACGCATTATGTTTAGTATTGCTTAAGATATTAATCATTAATTTATCACATGGATGAACAGTTCCACAAGAATACAAGAAAAAAAAAATCAAAGAGAAAAAGGAGGAAAACAATAGTCAGTGGGGCTGTCAAATTTGCTGCACATGCCTGCAGGGGGATGGTGCTAGGGGAAAGATGGTGTTGGGATGCGCCAAACAAGATGCTTCTTTTGATATTGTGGGTGCGCAGAGTGAGATGATTGATATCTGGGTAGAGCCAGATTTGAGAAAAGGGAAGGGCAACGTGCATGATGCAGCCCCCACACCATATACCACACCCAATAAGGGCAACAGGAGTAAGACAAGGGCTTTGTCTTGGAACCTACCTTTCAAACCCCAAAAGTGGCGCTCCTCCCTAATTAATTATTCACCCATTTGCAGGTGTTTTTTTTCTTGCTTTTTATTTTTTATGTCGGTGTCCATATCACTGTCACGCTTAGGTGGTGGAACTATAACTTTTTTTAGGTGGTGGAACTATAACATTTAAAAAAAATATATCCGAAAGAAATAAATAACTTGGAAGAAACTTTCCAAATTTGGAGGAATGTTCATATTTAGAAATTCACATTTGGTCCAAGAAACCGAAGGTTTCAAGAAATTTTTAAAAATTAAATTTGAGTGTATTGAAAATTTACTCATTTTATGGCACATCAATTTATGTTTTCAAACATGAAGACGTTATAATTTGTGGCAACATAGTAAACTGATATGATATTATTTTAATTAATAACAATTAACAAAGGTATATAAATTCAAATATGGAGGAATGCTCATATTTAAAAATTCAAAGTTGGTCCAAGAAATAAAGTTTTCTAGAAATTTTTAAATTTGAGTGTAATGAAAATTTACTCATTTATGGCAAATTAATGTTGTGAATATGTATTCAAACATGAAGTTATTATAATTTGTATCAACAGAGTAAATTAATATGATATTAATTTAATTAATAACAAAGGTACAGGGGGGACACGAAATCCCTGTACTTGTCTCCTTGTTCACTCAACCTTCTTTTATGCGCTGGGCATAAATAAATAAAAAACTACAAGACCAATTAATTAAAATAGATTGATTAGTTCCCCCCACCCACAACCAATATATTAAATATGTTATATCTAATTCCAAGGTTGCACAACCAGACAAAAAAAATGTATGATCCATATCTGACCATAAAATATACGACTAAACCATGAGAATGCATTTTTAAGTAATTGATTATGCTTCAACAAAATACGTGAAAAGTTAGATTGATAGATTTTTTTTTTAAAACACTCGACAGTAATGATATATTTTCTACATTCACTTGGTGGAATGATTTAAGAAAATTATTTTATATTCATTTCGGGGAACATGATTTAAGAAAAAACATGTTAAAGTAACATATCTTTGAGTCAACGTTTAATGTTTCTTTATGGAATCAAGTTGTGTCCATTCAAAGAAAGTAATTTTCTCCCAATTAAAATTATTTTCCCACATGACACTGACATACACTGTATATGTACACAGCTATATGCATGCATATATAATTTTTAATAGGATGAGTAATTGAATTAAAAATCAAATTCTAACGTATGATCATGCATATAATATTTTTTTATATGTATATAATTGATATTATAACACTATTAAGTCGATTAATTCATCATATTAAACATATTTATTAATATTTAATATTAATGTTTCAATATTATCCATTATGAAATCGCTAAAAACCGAATTTCCAACAGTTGCAGTTGGCTGATGAGACTCGGAAGAGCGCCATGGGTGAACATCAACGGAGAAGGGCATTACCGTAATTAGGACCACTACAGAAAAATCGTTGAGGCCCTGACGTGTCACTCTCTCGTAGATCGGCGCCTCTTCTCTCTCTCTCTCTCTCTCTCCATTTCTTTGTTGGTTGTGGGCCCGCATTCGCGCTATATAAATCCAACATCATTCGATCCTTCCCTGCTTCTCCGACAATTTTTCTTCATGTTCTCTGTCATGCTAGGGTTCGGTTCATTCGTCGAATCCGCTATAAAAAATCAACGACAGCGAAGGTTTCGCGGGGTACGTTTAATCTCATTGTTTCACGCGCGTGATACGAATATGATTTGACCTAGATTCGAGTTCAATTTCAATTTGTTTGGGGGTCTACAGTCGGTCATTTCGACCAATTCAATGTATGTTTTGTTTGGATTTTAAATGTTTAGTTTTGTTTTGTTTTGTTTTTGATTTCGTGTTTGGTTTTGGATTTGCATGCGTAGGTTGTAGGGATTGAACGATGTTTAAGGCAGGTGACTTTTGGTTTCTACGCTTAGAGAGGGGGAAGTGTCCTATGTAAGTGTGTGGGTCGATGAGGAATGTTGGTCCGTGGTGTTGTGGGTGAAGGGTTGGGATTGGTCGAACATGACAGAGTTTCAACCTCTCCAGCAAAAGCCTGAAAGCGCCGCGGCCGCCGGCGCTCATGCCGAGTTTGAGCGCGGTTTGGAGGAGTTAATGCGCGGGCACTTGGATGATTGCATGTCATTCACCTCGTGTAGCTCTACACTCAACCCTGAGGATGAAGATGATGAGGGTGATCACCTTGTGTGCCGGAGGAGGCGGTCGGACCTTGATGGGGATGATCTGGCCGAGTCCTCTGCAGCACGGAGGCACCAATCGCGCATTTTGAGCAGATGGGCGGCCAGGCAGGCACAGGAGATGATTACGACAATTGAGAGGAGGAACCGTGAATCTGAGTTGATGGCTCTTTCTGGTTTGCATACGGTTTCTATGCTTGATTCCTCTTTCCTAAGAGAGCCCAGTCAGTCTCCCACATCCCGGCGGCAAGGAGCTGTTGAGAGGCCAAGCTCTCAGGCATCGGAAATCATGCGAATGTGGCGGGAGCTGGAGGATGAGCATGTACTGAATCGTGCCCGCCAAAGAGTGAGGGAAAGATTGAGAGACGATGGACATGTGTTGAATCACACCCAGGGAAGTGTGAGAGAAAGGTTGAGACATGAAAGGACTGTTGATTCCAATGTCACTCTGCCGAGCACCAGTATGTCAGAGAGCAGGGAAACTGATAATCAGGGTGGTGTTGGGGAAGCAAGCGAAAGTGAGAATGAATATGGAAATTGGTCCCGCGATCAAATGGGGGCACAAAATGATGGTGTGATTCATAATAATTCTAATCCGGACCAGTCTACTGATCGCGGTGAAGTGGAGAGGGAAAGTGTGAGGCAGATTATTCGAGGTTGGATGGATGCTGGCATCAATGATCATTCGTCTGACATTGGCCATAGGAACAATACTCCACGGGCAGAATGGTTAGGAGAAACAGAGCGTGAAAGGGTGAGAATTGTCAGGGAATGGATGCAAACGACAAGTCAGCAGAGAGGTGCACGTGTGGGGAGAAGGGAAGACCAAGGTGCTGGTCGGGTTCCCCAAGGATCAGCTGCAGACCATGATGAGAATCAACCAGAGCATATTCGAAGGGACTTGCTAAGGTTGAGAGGAAGGCAAGCTGTAATCGATTTGCTTGTGAGAAATGAGGCAGAAAGGCAGAGGGAACTTCAGGGTTTGTTGGAACATCGGGCCGTTTCTGATTTTGCTCATCGGAACCGCATTCAGGTTAATTCTTGATTCTTCATTTTTATTCTGTACCTATTTTGCTTATGGATGCTGCTGCTTTATTGGTCATCTAATAAGGTTATCATTATCTATGATTATAAGATTTTTTAAATTTTCTAAAACTTTGACCTGCACACATAAATGATTTTATTGGATATCCTATGATCCTATCTAATTAGCAGAGGAAATTTCATAATATTACGCTTTATAGCACTCTTGGGCCCTATTTTATGTATGCTTTCCTAATTGGTAATTGCAAATTAAGTTTCCATTGAGCAGTCCTTATTTTGTTTTTAACTTCAAGGTTTTAAGGCGCTGTCTATTATCCATTATGTATATGAATCATATTATTGCTGCGTCTGTTTATGCTCCCTCCTGACTCAAATAAGTACATTTGGGATTAATTTGAGGCTATGAACTTTTGTAGTCATTACTCAGAGGTAGATTCCTACGAAATGAAAGAGCTATTGAGAATGAGAGACCTTCAATAGCTGCAAGTGAATTAGTGCAGTTGAGACAACGACATACTGTTTCTGGTTTGAGGTGTGTGCTCTTATTTACCTAGTCCTGGAGTCCGGACAAATTCTTTTGCCTTATTGGGTTTGAAGTTTGAAGTTTGAAGTCTTCTTTTATTGCTTTATTGTGGCAGAGCCAATGTAACTGTAAATTTTAATATTTGGATATTTGTTTTCTAACACGAAAAGAACTATATGCATGGTTTAGGTTGATGAGAGAATTTTTTCCCTAATTTCCCTTTGTGATACTACATCATTGGGTTAGTTTGTCGTTTGTTTTAAGTAATTTCCTGTGATTTTTATGGTGGATTTTAGAGCAAAACACTCAAGATAAGACGTGCCCTTTTAAAATGCTAATGGGTGTGCTGGATGTTCTAAGTTACGGCTGAGCCATAATCTGACTCTGTTTTGTTCAAATTCTCGATCTTTATAACTTAGACTGCCAGAAAAAGAAAGGTAAGAAATGACTGCAGGGGTTGAGTTTTAGGACTTATGCTGAGGTGACCTTTTCTGCTTGGTTTTGTGAAAGTTGTATTTGGTTACAAATTTCGTTAACATGAAAAGCATAGTGTGTTTGAGTAATAGGTATATTATTTGAATTGCTTTCGGGTTACCTGTGAAACAAATGTTAAACTTATCTGATATTCAGTTCCACCCCCCACCTCCCGTCTTAAACTTCCTAGTCTAGAGGCTTACGTAAGCTGAAAACAGTTGCATGCTTATAGACTGAAACACACGCATACATATGAAAAATGAATTTAACAGAAGAAGTAACACGGTGAAGCTTTACTGCAGAAGAGCTAGAGATGAATTGTGCTCTAGTTTATTATACCACTTATCAGTACACCTGCATGAAAACTTTAGATGCCTACCAATGTACCCAAGAATGGCTCATAATGATCAATGACATAATATTATTGTTTCTATGTAATAATTATATTGGAAATATGAATGTTGTAAATCATAGACTTGGGCAAGAATATCCAAACCTAACCCAGTTGTACTATTTAGTGTTCTCTCTTTGTTGGACTAGTATAGCCTTCATTTTGTCTTTTAAGTCAGTTTGATGACATACCCTCGATGATGCACAAAGAAAAGAAGCAGTTTTCATCTTTAGATGAATCTTAATGATTCCATATTCTTGGTTTGCCTTGTGGAGGAATTATCTACTTAGTTTGGCATATATATAGATAGATAGATAGATAGTCATGCTACATAAAGGATGTAAGGTTATCTTTTTATTATGAGAACCTTTAATCTGGACCATTAGATCAAAATTTAACAGACCAGATTAGATTTTAATTTAACTGTAGCGTAATTACAGTTAAATGAGAGTATAATCTGGACCATTGATTGTAACATCTAACGGTTTAGATTAAAGTTCTCATGATAAAAAATTGATCTCACGTTTTCATTGTAACAAAATACACACTCTCTCTCTCTCTCTCTCTCTCTATATATATATATATATATATATATCATGTTCCATTTAATCTTCACATGCCAAAAAATTACATATAGCTAGCAAAAAAGAAAAGAAGGAAAAACCTTGCACTTGCATGCATGGTGTCTTGGCTGGTACCTATTAAAAGTATCATTCCATTTATTTATTCAGATGACATGCGCACCTTGCCTTATAGAATAGAAATTTATGCACAACTTGTGCCTCTTTTTCCTCTCCACACCCGCAACAGTCATTTTCTATTTTTGCTGGACAGCACATTTCTATATAATAGTTGTCATTTTCTAAAAGATGGGGGTGTGAATATAAATAGCTACTCTGGAAAGTGAGATTAAGAGCTCAAATGCAAAATAAAATGTCAAATTGTAATTTTCTAGTTGGCCTATCATTTGAAAAACTTAATTTAGAGCATAAGATCATGCATTCTAGATCATACTCGCCTTCTTTACTCACATACACATGCACTTCTATATGAAGAAATTTCTCCATTCAAGTATGTGTTACCGTAGTCGGAATGATTTTTATATGGGCTAATAGACTTTTCTGTGAGTATCCTGTTTATTTTGTCCTGCTCATGACCACATATCATATGTCTTACTTATTTATATATTGCAATTTTTAAAACCTTTTAAAAGATTATTATTGCAGAGATTTTGGAACTATTATTTATCAAATGATGTGATGACAAACTTGTCTCAATTTGCCAGGGACGGTCTACTCTCCAGGATAGAGAATATTGTTTGGGGTCGAGTAAGCAGCAACTCTAATTCCTCACCAAACAATAATTTGTCTAATTCTAGGCATTTTCATTCTCAAACTAACATGCCACAGGAGGTTGAGCATGAAAATTATGAGCACTCACAAACTACGGGTCAGGAGAGTGACAATGATCGGCTGGCAGGTCCTACAGGAACTGTGGAGATCACATCAGCTGTTGAAAATATGAATTGGCAGGAAGCTGGAAATCAAGAAGTGAACTGGGAGGAAGATGTTAATGCAGATGAGAGGGGAAATTGGCAGCGTGCAACTTATCATGTCTTCAATGAATGGAGGGATGCTGCTACAGTGAACATGGATGGAAATTGGCCGGAAAACACAGTTAATGATTGGACTCAATCTCCAGGAAATGTAGGTGGAGAAGGTCATGTGCAAGAAGTCGGTGAGTCTTGGGAAGGGGATGGCTCTCGTGAGGGTCTGGAAAATTGGTCAGAAGGACCTTCTGATCCCCCAAGAATCAGGCGTGGTGTCCCATTTAGAAGAGCTAGCAGATTGAATCCTCCAGATGATGAGAATGTGTACAGCATGGAGCTTAGGGAACTACTGAGCAGGTAAAATCATTATGTTAGGAATACTGCGGGCGCATAGGATTTCGCTACTAACTGTTACTTACTGGAATATTCATCTTGCTGTAGGAGAAGTGTTTCTAATCTTCTTCGAAGTGGATTCCGGCAAAGTCTTGATGAACTAATAGAGTCGTATGTGGAAAGGCAAGGCCATAATCCCATCGACTGGGATCTGCATAGGAACATGCCCATTCCACCTTCACAAGACCAGGATCAAGAGCAGCAGAGGGATGCGCAAAATGAAGACCAGCGAGATCCTATTGCCAATCCTTCACTGGTGCTACCATCTCCACCAGTACCACTGCCACAGCCACTTTGGCACCAAGGTTTACGTCAACCACTTTGGCCTCATCATGGCATGCCTCGCTCAGAAATGGTGAGTTATCCATAAATTGAAAAGCTTATCTTATCATTGCCTTTTACAACTAATCCAGCTGTATATTTTTTGTTTTTCTTATGGCACAGCATGTTCTTTTCTATATTTTCTTTGGGATTAGGTTCTCTTGTTATGTTTGGACTTTCAATGACATGAGGATAAAAACCCCATCATTCATGAAAATCAAGGATCACCATAACTGATGGAACCCTGGTATTTAAAGAAGGTGAAAATAGTAATGGGGGTGCTTACCCAAATAGGTTACCCAAGACGCCTATATATAAAAGAAGAGTAAGAATTTATAGTCCTACAATTCCACCAACCGAGAGCGGTAATGAACTATTTGGTTATTAACCGTATTTTGAAGTTTCTTTCTATGGAATATGATCATAATCATTAACAGAGAAAGGTTGGATTAGAATGGATTTCTAATGAGCCCCCAAGTAGTAGTGTTAGAAACTTTCTATGGGGTTGTCATTGTTGGGCTTCTAACTTTGTCCCAAGCAGTAGTAGAAAGTGTTATGTATTATGTATTTGGATTAGAATCGCAGTTCATAGCCCAACCAATCCAAATCATGCCATACAGAACAAATCCATCGGAAAATGTTAGTAAACTATCTAGGCAATTTTTGGGGGGAAGATTTTATTCTCTTATGGAAGTTAGGAAAGTTTTCTTTTTTACCTCAAAACCTCCTCACCTTCCCCTATCTTGTAGGAGGGCATATTTCTTTGGTTGGTTTCTTTCCTTTCTCTAATGAAATGCACATTTGCTGTCCCAGGACTTTTTTCTTCAAAATCTTCTATGTCCAGTACGAGTTCTTTTAGTTCGTGCCTGTGCTAATCTCTTAGTGGTGAATTTCAGCAGGAGTGGGATGTGGCCAATGATCTGAGAACCGACATGGCTAAGCTTCAGCATAGTATGAGCCACATGCAGAGGATGGTGGAAGCCTGCATGGACATGCAGTTGGAACTACAACGGGCCGTCAGGCAGGAAGTGTCTGCTGCTCTGAATCGATCGTCTGGTGGAGAAAGTAGGATCATTATATTAATTACTATTATATAATAGACGAAGTTAACCATGTTCTTTGATTTTGATCATTCATGTTTCTTTGCAGTAGCGTTTTATCTCTTTGAACTAATTTACCTCGATTACATGATTATGGTGATGTAGTGTTGGCCGCTGAGACATCTGCCGATGGATCTAGATGGGGTCATGTGAGAAAGGGTACTTGCTGCGTTTGTTGTGACACTCCTATTGATTCGCTATTGTTTAGGTATGTGCCACCATGTAAAGTAATTTGGTCTATATTATTGGTGACCATTCTTCTTTAATCTAGGCTTTTGGTTTTTTTTTTTTTCAATTTTTTTTTCTCTTTTAGATGTTATTTTCTTCTCATCAAAATAAGAACATGTTGCAGATGTGGGCACATGTGCACCTGTTCGAGATGTGCAAATGAGTTAGTTCGCAGCGGCGGAGGAAAGTGCCCATTGTGTCGAGCACCAATTGTGGAGGTGGTTCGAGCTTACTCCATAGTGTAAAGTAAAAGAAGAAACAAAGAATAGGTGAAGAAGACGGGTTGTGTGCGCAAAAGGTATCTGTAGAGATCTCATTACGGTCCTGACCCTGTAGAGTGTGTTTGGTAGATGCCGCTATTTTGTTGGTTACATACATTGAACAAATATGCAGTGCGTAATTGGAATAACTATCAATGGGAACTCTTGATTCATCATTGCTAATAAGAAATCCTCGGCCGAATTCTTTTTGTAGCTTCTTTTGCATCTTTTATGGTTCTATTATGGAAATTCCCGCAGTGCTGAATTTCGTTGTTATTATTATTGCTTAATACTCGAGCCCTCCCACATAAAAGCTCCAGTCCTCCTTACGGTGTGACGAACTGTTGAATTTTTATCCGCTCGGTCGACAATATAAGATTTGAAATAGTAGTAATAATATTTTTACTTCGCTAATTTGAAGGGCTAATACTATATCTATATATATATATAATAAACTTCATTTATTAGTATCATGTGCATGCAACACATATGAGTATATATAGGTCAGGTAATGCGTAGGTTCTCGCACTTCCACGTAACTCACGCCATAGAGGATAAAAATTTTATTAGATAGACAGGTGAATAAACTGAGGGTCGGTGTATTTATCACTTGGGTTGTTTGGGTATATTTTTCTTTAACCCAACAAGATAGGGTTGGATTAGCTTGAGAGAAGACGGGTGTATGTTTGGCTTGGGTTGTTTGGCGGTAATTTCTTTAACCCAACAAGATGGGGTTGGATTAGCTTGAGAGAAGAAGATTCATTTGCTTAAATCAATGAGTTGGGGGGGTTGGATTAGCTTAAGAAAAGATGCATATTTGCTTAAAGCAATGAGTGCCGGGTATTATTTGATTTTTAAGGAGTATATGTTTGCGTTTGGTAATTTAAACATGTTAAAACATTGTTATAATATGAAATCAAAGGATAAAATAGTCATTTGATCGGTTTCAATGATTTTTTTTTTCATAGAAGAAACAAGGAACTTGCTGCTGCTTATTGCCAGCGGTTAAGAATTAACTTGTAAAGTTAATCAAAAATCAATTTGATATTGTTTAGGATTAAATCAGATGCGTGACCAGTAATAAGTAAAACTTGCTTAAATTAGAGACACTAATAATAAATAGCCATATACAACATCCTGCAACTGGGGCCTCGAAAGCTCCCCATAAATACAGTAGTAGGGTGAGCCGGGACAACATTAACCATGTTGTCTCCTAGTGTTTTTTTCCTTCTTTCTTGTGCCACTCGAGCTGCGTGTAAGGTTCCATGGCATTGCATGTCAGCCACTTTGGGATAAATGAGGTGGTCCTTGTCTGAGTTGTCTCCAAAAAGACATTCTCGTATGACAGACTTGGCTTACCTCAGAAGCCAAAAGGCATCCATTGTGAAACGAAAATCTAATAAAGTGAGAGAAAGTGATGGGTTTTGTTCAGGAAGACCCGACCCTTTTCTTTCCTCTTTTTCCACTCGCACTCTCTCTCTCTCTCTCTCTCTCTCTCTCTCTCTCTCTCACACACACACACTTCTGTTCTGCAGGATTTCCTTTTCCTCGAGTTTTCGTTTATTAGTTTTGGATGTTCGATTCCTCCCTGCCCTGGTATGCCTTCGCCTTCCTTTCGGCAAACATCCAATACGTAAGAGGGACGACACGACAGTGGGCTGATTTATGCTCACCTGTCACTCAACTCAAAGCCTTGGTCGGTACTGTCCACTCCTGCCTTTTGGTTTTGGGATCCAATACTCGTTTGTGCGCTTCGGCAGTAAAGACAAAACGCCACAGTTTTGCTTATCAAATATCAGCCCTGCTTGCCTTATACAAACCGAGGGATCCGTGGTGTTAATCCACAACATCAAATTTTGACATAGAAAAACAAAAACAAAAAAAATATTTTATATGAAGTAAAACATATATATATATATATCATATATATATGATTCCATAAAAAATTAAATTTAAATTTAAAAATAAAAAATATTGTTATAATATTTTTAACAACAGCTATTAACTCATATTTTAGATACAAATAAAAAAAAAGTCTATTTATAAATAGATTATATAAGTAATTTGTACAATAATATTTCTATTTTATTTTTTAAATAAAAAAATATAAAATGTGTAAAATAAAATAAAAATATCAAAATAAAAAATAAAACGGTTCAATCGTTTTTCTAGTTAAATAGTAAAAAGTCAACTTATGTATCGAACATTACAAGAAATACAATTTAAATTCAGTATATCGAACACGTACTTAAAAAATTTATATTTTCATTCTACAATTCAAAATTATATACCAAACATCAATTACGAATTTAAATCCATATTCACTACAAAACCAACATTTGAAAACACATACCAAACCGTCCTTTTTTTTCAAAAACACAAAAGTACCAAATACAATTTGTCATCTGAAAATAAAATAACGTTTTAGAAATTCCAACCAAACCTTAAATTTAAATCCACAGCCTTTTTTCGATTCGAGTTAGGATATTATTCTCCAAGCTGTGCACCATATGCTCTCGTATCCTGACTAAAACAAATAAAAGAAAAAACCTAGCTAGAAAGACAAGAAGAAACAAAATGTATATACAATTCTTAGAAGGAATCTTGAATTAAAACCCTTTATAGTTTTTTTTTTTTTGGTTGCTGTTGTTGTGAGTGTGACATGTTGTAATGTTGTACAACACTTTGGTATAAAATACGAAATTTAAATAAGATTCTATGTATCTGGCAACCACATATAAAAGACATTTTGGACAAATAATATTCTGCTGGTGAGAGTATTCAAAATGCTTGGCAAGAGAATGCTCTCCACGTATTTAATTTCTACTTGATTGGGGAAGCAAAGTCAACCTCTCCCCCATAATTCTCAGCTCTGTTTTTATGTATAAATTAATTGACTGTATTATTTAATGAACAATAATGCGAACTACACATGTACCCAAATCTAAAGATTTAAATCAAATCAAAACAGGAAAGAGATTAGTCATACGTGATTTTGTTTTATTGTTTAGGTTCGGGCGTAAAATAGTTTCTACCAAAAATGTTTACAACTAAAATTAATTTTAAGAAATTATTTATTTTTTTCGGTATTTGTTTGTATTCTGATAACTTACGGTGTCTTGCTTTGTTTTGGTTTTGGAAAATGGTTTACATAGAATTTTTCTATAAATTATTCTCCGTTTTTTCATATACCATTTTCCGGTCAAAGGAAAAAATTAGTTGACTTTTATTTTTATCACATACCAAATGTCTAATTTTTTGAAAATTATGTAAAACTTTTTACTCTAATTCAAATGAATAAAAATTTTTGACTGAATGAGTTAATTAGCTTAGAGAGTTGACGTATCATAAACTCTTTTGCTGACTGTCACAAACTCTTTTGTCAATTTAATATGAAAAAAATTATGATTTAAATAAATATACATCAACATTTAATTTTCAATCCAACTAACTCATACAGTTCAAAATCATTCAAATAAAGCTTCAAGGAAAAAAAATATTATATAACATGTTTCACATGAGAAAATAAAATGAAGTTATTTTCATTTTCATGTTTAGGTTGTCACTTTTACTATGAGAATCTTAACCCTTCCCGAAAAGGTAAAGTTGAACTCTATCTATCAAATTTTAGACCATTCCCTTAGCGCGTTAGGTTTTCTAATTTATCTTTAATTTTAAAGAAATACATAATTAGAGGTATTTAAGTATTAGTACATGAACAAGAAAAATAATGAGACATTTCATTTGGACTTTCATGTCAATATAATATTTAGAGTTTTATTATAAAAATTAATATTAGTATCTCGTATAATACCAAAGGTATTACGTGAAATAGAACACTTAATATGAATGGATCGTTAGATTTATTTTTAAATATTTAAATTAAACTTTTATTTATTTATAACAGTAAAATACTATAACATTCACTATATGGGTATTATAATTAAATAAAATTATCATTTGTACGATTAAAAATACATTCAATGATCCAATTTTCTTGTATTACATGGCACGTCGATCTCAAAAACCATATAGGTAATAGCCTAATAGGTTCATCTGGCTGGAGTGTGCCTAATCTGGCATTGACGCCGGGCTAATTGTGGGCCCATACATTATTGTTCGTTGAATGAGCATTTTCTAATCGCACTAATTATGATAGTTAACGCTATACAAATACTGCCAATGCGAGATTTGGTATGCACAGAAGTACTATGGGATAGTTAAAATGGATTTGATTAATTTTCAAATTAAATTGATATTTTCTTATTTGAATATAATTAAATCAAATTAAATTTATTACTTGGATGAAATTAAATTAGACTCAACTAATTCAGTGTGGATCGGTTTGATTTGAATTAGCTGTTTAAAAGATTATTGATTTGAGTGATTCAATAAATTTTGAGTTTTTAAATATAATAAATAAATAAATAAATAATGTGTCTATATTAATATTAATATATATCAGATTGTAATTTTAAAATTTTTAAAATTAAATAACATAATTCATAAATACAACACGTGTAATATTAATAAATAATTTTAATTACATCAATCTTAAAATATAAAATAAAACAGAAATAAATAATAATAATATTATTATTCAATTTAATTTTGTTTAAATCATAATTTTGAAATTCTAAATAAAATTAAACCAATAATATTATTGGATTTCAAATTAAATCAAATGATTTAATCAATTTGAATAATTTAATAAATTGATGATTTTAAGGTGTCAGGCCAATTTTTGCGATTTGGCAGTAGAGTTTACCTATGGTGAGTTTCAATTTGAACAATAACGAACAACAGTGAATATTCGCTGTCAAGCTTTAATCAGTGGGTGAATTATTTCAAAATGATATGTTGATAAATGTGAACAATTGATGAACTCAATGAGCCGGTCTTTTAAATTATTATTTTTTTATTAATTTTTTTTGCAGTATGTCGTCTAATGACATACCATTACATCAATTGATAATGCATGAGACTTGTATGATAAGACCGAGAAAAAACTTTTCCTTCCTTGTTACACCACTCGCGTTACCTATACTTAAAATGTTGTCATTTATTTAAATTTTAAAATATACAAATTAAAACGTCTGATAAAAGTTATATACATACTCAACTTCATAATGTTTATTATTATTTTTATGATATTCCTTTTAAATAATCAATTAACATGTAGTCAAACTTGACTACTTTTTTAGTTGAGTATATAAATTAAAAGTCTTACAATTTAATTATAAAATTTAGTAGATAAGTAAATTTTAATATATTCTTTGAATCTATATAATAAATGATAAAATTTTAACTCTAAGCATGACAAGTAATACGCTCCCTATAATAATAAAAAACCATGCATTGAAGCATAGATGTGTATTATGAATTTTAAAATGGCGGTGGCATGAATTCAAATCAGATGTTGAATAATGGTGAATGTGTAGCCAAAATAGTCGCATAATTGAAAGATATTATGAATAATTGTGAATATCTACTAGTCAAACAAATAGATGACAAAAAATTGCGAAAATCCTTTATACCATTTATATTCCATCTTTAATAGTTGAACTTGAACATATAAGTGATTCCCTTCCAATTAATATATACAATATTTTAAACAACTTGGGATCGGTGTGATCTAATACCGACGTTGGCTAAAAGTCAATCATAGACTTAGCCTTTATTGCATTCAAAATAGGAGGTACATCGGACAGTGGCTTATGTTTTAAGCTCTGTCCTTAATCCAATGCCCTTACTCAATATTCTTCTATGCTTGCATTCACAACCCTTTTGGGATATGTTCTGCCCACAACTTTCTATGTAAACAATTTTATGGGATGACCTTATTTTTATATTACTCATATTTAATCTTCATATTATAACTTTTAAAGATAATTTATTTAATTAATATCATTCTTTTATTTAACCATTATACAATTATTTCAGAGCTTTAAAAATTACATAAACTATAACGTCATGACTTTTATTATTATATATATATCTTCTACCATTATTTTATTAATATTATTCGCTATGATCTTACATTGAAATAAAGCAAAAAATTTCTATAACTTTTTTGCTATATAAAAAAGACGACCTCATCTCATATACTTCACTTATAGTTCACTATGTGGTTCATAATTATGAGTTGCCCATTTTTTTAATGGACTAATTAATGGATTAGGTATTTATTAATTACTCATCTGATTAGTATTAAACTAAATTTAAAATTTGTATATAAGTTAATGCTTGAATCAAAATCAAACTAAATTGTTCATGAGATTAGTTTAACCGATATAAAATATAATTTGATAAAGCTAAAGTCATAGTAGGTAAAGCCCGATGATAATGACTGTTCAAATGAAGTATAAATTTAATAAAAAAATCAAACAAAGTTTTATTATGGGTCATTTAGTCTTATTTGTTGATGGATAAATGAGTTAGTTAATCTTAATATTTATTAATTGGTTACCCTAGTTGATTTATGGCCTAATATTTGTTATTTAATGCCTGTGAATTTCAATTGACAAATAATTTAAAACATAATACAAAATTATTTTATTATAATATATATATACATACATAAAATGAACTGTTGAGATGTTTGTCTTATTTATAAATATTTTAAATATCATGACGCATTTTAAGGCCGTGCGGACTGATGATGCAGTGAGTCCAAAGCTGACAATATAATGACACGTAATCGAAGAGTTAATTACCTATGTCCGATTCTAACAAACTGGTATCATAGCCTGCTATCTTATATTTATCCTTGTTAAGTATTTTGTGATATCAAACCGTTGATGCGGCAGTATTCGGATTATGATATCACTTTAATATCAAATTGGTTTAATATTTCTACAAGGCGTGGATTAATGGAGAGTTACAATAAATCTCCAGTTTCATAGGTGTGTTTCTAACTTATAGTGTACGGTTGATGTGTGACGAAGGGAAAAATTGTTGAAATGTTTATTATATATTGCTTAAAGATAATAAAGTTAATGCATATATAAGAAGAAAGAAACCTTTAAATGTCATAATGCGTTTTAAAGCCGTACAATCTAATATGACGAATTCAAAGTAGAAAATATTGTGACACGTAATTAGGCATTTACTTATGCTTGATTCTAACATGAACCGATAAAAGAAAAACTTATTATGATATGATTTATTATTATTTAATTTATTTTTATGATATATTTATTTATACTTATACATTATATTGATTTCATCTTATAATTATGAAATATTTATTTATTATTTAAAATTATTATATTTGTTTATATTAAATTACGTAAATAGATAAAAATTAATTTTAAAATAATTTTTTTGTGAGCACATATTTGATCATATCTGTTATATATTTTAACAAGTTTTAAAACTCAAATACATAAATAAAAATAACAATTAGAATTTCAAAAGTAATAACGTACGCCATTCTACACCCAGCTGGAGCTCGTCCCTGCAATTGGTGATGACCGGTCACCATCTCTCCACCTCGAAGAAGGCCAGAAGTATAAAATTGTCAGAAGTATTAATCATTAGCTGATCCTTACTGGAGACTCTTTTTTGTTAGCAACGTGCCGTATAAGTGATAGAATATATCCCAACTGTCATTTTGCATTCATGTTTTTAACCTATGTCTACTCTAGAGATATATTTTTACATGACCTTTTTATGAGAACAAGTGAATATGTAAATTACAATTAGTCCCAATTCAATTCCCGGTAACTAAAGGCCAATAAAAATTAACTTTGATGTACATGTTTTTCTTTTAAATTGGATGATTGAATATATACAGAACAGTCATTAAACTTTTATTGTATCAAATAATATAAAAATAAAAATCTAAGTAAATGCTACATATATTTAAGTTGCACAAATATTTCAGCTTATCTATTGATATTATTATTTTTATATTAGTTTGATATGAAAGTATTACCGTTTAAATTACCTATATAACCTGTAAATAAAATTTTCTATAAAAAATCACACGGTTTAATTTTATCGTGACGATATATATATATATATATATATATATATATATATAGAGAGAGAGAGAGAGAGAGAGAGAGAGAGAGAGAGAGAGAGAGAGAGAGAGAGGCATGAAACTTGGAAGTTTGTAAACAATTGTTGGCTGCTCAAGCACTATTTATTAAACAAATAACAAAAAGAAAGCCATGCTCTATCTATTTATGGAGGGATGTGACATGGGAATGTTTAAGTTTTACGCATAACCTTGAAAGAGGGAAAGGTATAAATCTTCAATGAAAAGTACAATGCATCTTTTGATCATTTGTTGGGACTCTCTCACACGGAATTATTCCCTATTCACGGTTTTATCTTTTGGTTAGAATAATGTTATAGAGCTACATCAAACTCAAATAAAGTAATTAAGTAAATAAAAAATTAAAGATAAAGTAGAATTAAAAATATACAACTCCACTTTCAATCATCATGTGAAGCCACATCACAAAATATGGAGCAAGATAAATAAATTTTAAAATGTTAGCTAAAATTATAAAGTCAAATCCCATTCCAATCCCTGAACGTATTAATATCAAGCTACATCCTAAAATATTGAGTAAACTAAAATCCTTTACATACATTCTATCAAATCATCTCAATATTTTATCCATGATATATATATATATATATAATATAATCTAACTTCTTTACTAAGTTATTTAAATACATCATATTGTGCACAATCGGTACATCGCTGCGAAATTATAACTGATGTAAACTGTTATAATTTATTTGTATTTTTTTTACGATCTAATATGTCATAATATCATCACTTTTATTTACCGATTATATAACCTACTGATGCCTAACATTACTCTCATCAATTATTAATATAATTAAAGAATAATTCCATACCCATAAATATAGATGAACAAAATGATGATTAGAGCAACTCTAACAATATTATTTAAATTATCTCTATAAATGCAAAATTTTTCACATGTACATAGTTATATTTTAACTTGTACTTCAACAATAACATTCAAAATAGCTTTATTTATATTAAAATAATATTTTTTATTTTTTCATTGCAACTCTTCTCTCCTAACCCACACAAACCTCAAACCCTCACACATTCTCATCTAAGGCTACCACTGTTGCTGTCAATTTATCCCCCATCCAATACTCTATTTGTAACGATAATAGCGCCATTGCCCCACACCCATCACTCATGTCAACCAGTTGTTTTCTATCCCACCTACACCCAAACCCCAAGACCCAAAAACCCAATTGATAGATAGATATATATTCCAATAAAAGAAAAGAAAAATGTCTTCAATGCTAGAAGAGCCATTGCTTGTCCCGAGATATAGATTGGTTCTGTATGTTTCCGATTTAGTACCCATAGATACAGAAAATGTATAAGAAGGTCGAGGCGTCATTTTGGATAGCAGGGGAGGTGGATCCTTCCTCTACGTCATTGGTTGAGCGTTTGATTGGCTTCGCTTGTGTTAAGGGCATCTTCTTTTCAGGCTCCTGCTCTATCTTCTGGCTAAAAAAGTATGGCTAAAGAAAGGCGGTAGCGACATAAGGGGGAGAGAGGAGGGAGACGATGAAGAGAGGTGGATTGGAGAAGGCTGTTGGTTAGAAGGAAAGAGGTGGATTGGGGAATGGGGAGGATAGAGGAGTGGGAGGAAAGAGAAGATAAGAGAAAGAAAAAAAAGTAAAAATTTATATAATATTATATATAGAATAAATAATATTTTTTTATTATTAAAAAGTTACCGTAGTAATTTGTAAATATAGAGAGTGAGATAAAGATATGTTGGACCTTATTTTTAATATTTGACTCACAAAATCTCTTGAAGTTGCTCTTATGGAAATATATTTGAGAAAAAAGTTTAAAAAATTATTTAAAAATTTTCGACCAAGCGACTGAATTACACGTATGCTACAACTATACCGACCCGACTGACTCCACTGTAAGATACAAAAATTCCTTATCAATAATAAAATTAAATCAATATTTTGAACTCATGCAAAAAAAAAAACACAAAATATTATATGTTTATCAATCTCAAAGCCGTGTCAATCACTCAAGTAGATGAATGTCAACAACGTGCCAGCTACAGAACGATCAACCATTCATGATCCACCCTAAAAAATTAATTAATTAATTATAATATCACCTTATATATAAATTCAATTATCAAATCAACACCAATACAATACCAATTAAAAAGAAAAAACAATAGTCCAACCAAAAAGTATATAAAAACAAAAACAAAAAAAATTGTAATCATACATGGTCTATAATCAGGCTACTAAACTTGACTTCTGTGCTGTATATTCTAATTTTTATTGCAGATCCAAACAAACCCATAATTCGAGGCTTTGAACACTCAGATCTGCATCCGAACCCAACTGCGCCACCACCTCACCGCTTACCTCCGCCGTGTGAATCTCAAAAAAAAAAAAGGGTAAAAAAAAAACTAAATCGGCACATCATCAGATCGGCGGCAGCCGCGCCGCCGAGCTTTCATTAATTAGAAGAAGTGTCGCCTTTTGGCGCTGCCTCCGGATTTGTCGTCGGCGGCTGATACGAGCTCGAACCCGGCCTGGAAAAACGCCTCCACCTCCTCCCTCGCCACGATCTCCAGGAACCGCCGCTCCGACGAGAACTTCCTCTTGCAGGAGCTCGAAAGCGCCTTTCTAGGCGCCGGCGGGCACTGCACGACCGCCGGAATCTTGTGCTCCTCCCCCATCGGCGTCCGGCACTCCTCGTCGACGTCTCCGTCTCCGCCGTTGGCTTGGCAACCGCCCTTCTCCTGCCGCAGCGCCGTCGTCTGGTCGCCGACGCTGTCGTCCTCCACCCGTATCCGGATCAACGGCACCCGGAGCTCGAGTTCCGCAGACATGCTTGATGAGAGCAGAGGCTTTGTCTTCGGATTTGGGGTATGGGGATGTAGTAGAATATGTAGAACAGGGGTTGGGTTTGGGCGTCTATATATATTCTCTCTCTACAGAGAGAGAGAAAGAGAGAGGGAGACGCGTGCTTTGGAAGGTGAGTGATTGGGAGGGAAAGGTCGTTGGGTGGCTTTATTTTATTTTATTTTTTAAAAAAATTAATATTTAAATTACTATATTATTATTATTATTATTGTTAAATTAGGATGACTAATTAGGTGTTAATTGGATTATTAAGAGTGTTAAGTATATATGAGGCTTCGGGTCTTCCCTCACCCCTGTAAGATCAATCTCGTTGTGAGCGAAGAAGTGACACTTTCTGCTGATCACAATGTGGGGAGAAAAATTAAGTGGGCCACTCAGATTTTGACAGGCTTAGGGGATGTGTGGGTTGGCATTGCTTATAAGTTATGATCTTATCTTTTATTTTATTTTTTGTCTTTTATTATTATTATTATTTTTGGTTTCCAGTACTAGTTGGGCCAAACATGAAACATGTATTTTTCAAGAGCATTAAAATGTAATTTTGACGAATTATGTCACTTCTGGTTTTATTTATTTATTGATTTCAAAATATAAATCATTTGTGTTAAGAACGGAAAAAAGAAAAATGAAGGATATGACTATTTTAAAAATATTAAAAAAATCCCTCTGATTATATATTTTCAAAACATTATTAATTATATAAAAAATTTTATATATAATGGTATATTATGCACGCAGAAATATCATATCACAATTGAATTGACTTTTATTTTTTAAAAAAATAATATCTAAACAACCCCAAAACCCCCCCCCCCCCCCCCCCCCCCCCCCCCCCCCCCCCCCCCCCCCCCCCCCCCCCCCCCCCCCCCCCCCCCCCCCCCCCCCCCCCCCATCTAATATTGATAAAAAGAGTAAACCTATGCGATTGTTCTGCATAATATTATCATTAATCTTAATTATAAAACATTTTCGGTGTCATTGTTCTCCCATTGATGGGTACATTCAAATTCTTACGCCCTGGCTATCACAATAATTTATTTATTTATTTTTTGTTTTTGAAGGATCAATATTCACATCGTTTTTTTTTTTAACTTACATATTTCACTAAGGATCAACATTTACATTGTTTTTTTTAATGTGGGAACATATAGACCATTTCAATAGCGATCATATCTCAACTACCAAGTAAGGCAGTAAGCAAGCCGAAGGCAAAAATGTTATGCCCATGACATCAGTCAAACAACCGTGACTAATATATGATGAAAAAAGTTAATTAATTATGCTTGGTAGGTAAGATATGATTATTATTATTATTATTTTTCGTATTTGAGTTCTACCTGATGCTTTCTTGTTATATCAATATATACTTTAATTTAACAAAAAAAAAAAAAGTAACGCATAAGTCAGCATCATAAAAATTCGATCCTTATCTCTAATTAAGTGATATAACCCAGGCAAAAAGTAATTAAACACTGCCTCTTTCGGTCTCATAAATTCAATTGTTATTCATTTACATGGTAGCAACATTAATATTTATTATGATCGAACTCTGAGTTCCAGACCTTTTAGCTTCAGGAAAAATATACGGACAATTAATTACAATTATTCGGGCACTTATACGGGGTAAAAAATGAACAATTAACATTTAATATGAACAAAACTTTCATGAAAAGATAATATATAGGAATGGGCAATTAATATGACTCCCTTCGGGGGGGAGTTAAGACTATTGCATTTTGTCCACCACGATAAAAGCCTCATTTACCAATTACCACGTCTATAAACAAAAATCAAGATAGTATACGTTTAGTATATACATACATACATACATATATATATATATACGTATACTTTCAGCTCTATTATATATATATATACGATTTTAGACAATATCTAGACGAGTTGATGAATGAAAATTTTAGACAATATCATGACAAATTGATGAAGGCAAAATTTCATGTCTGGTGTGACGAATGGGGGATCGAGTTGTAGGACAAGCGGCGTTAAAAGCCATTTCCAATTTTAATGATTGGGCATAAATAATAATACGTACCAGTCGAATTGCCACGTCTGGGCCAGAAGTCCAGATTGTAGATTTACTGGTATTGGCGTCTGAAAAGGGAAAAAAAAAAAGAAAGAGTTGAAATTAATTTAACTAGTCTAGTCTAGGACAAAGAAATTAATTAAGGAAGATGGCGCGTGTGTTATACTCACAAGATATGCGCGTATGACATACGCAGCATTTTCCAGGCGTACATAGGATACCAAGTTTGGTCTTTGAATGCACGCTTCCACCAATGAATGTATTGCTTGCGTTTTAATAATGATAAAAAGGAAATCATACCAAAACAAAACAAAACAAAACAAATGGATGGAAAGAAATGGGGTTGGTTTACCAAATTTCAACCATGCATATGATGAACCAGTCCCACTATATAACTATGTAACCTCCACACGACATGCATGTGCGCTGTCGGGTAGCTACTAGTTCATCCTCATCCCTCATAAATAGATCATAATCCATCATCCTATCTTTCAAATCCGCAAAAAAAGATTTTAATATAAGCGTTACTGGAAATAGAATTTAGTAAGTTTTTTCCTTAGTTTTCCTAAATTGGAGCATAGGTAGGCCAATGGACAAACCAGAGGCGTCAAGAGCAAGCTCCCTTCACCTGGCACTTACAGCCAAGCCTGAGTGTCCACAGAGGTGCAACCGTGCAAGCACCGGTGTGCCGGGTACTGACAGGTGCAAGGAGCACCCATATTCCAGAAAATTCTCCCAGACAAGCCTAGTTGTGAGGGTGAAAGGCGAGAACTAGGCTCCGCCGGAATCCGCAAGGAATGGAGCCGGGATCCACCAATACTATCGAGGCTCCAGAGGCATATCCCGTGTGAGGACATGCCCTGCCTGGAAAGGCGTCGGCTTGTGAGATCTTAAAGGGATCTAGCTACTACATATATGGTTAATTTGGGGAGATCTTAAAAAATATTCACCCTTTTATATGCATCTATCTATCAGTTATACGTAAAAGAAGAAGAATAAGAATAAGAGCAGCATAAAAAAAACATTGAACGTTGATTACTTCTATCAGCATTATATCGTGGTGTGCTAATTAAAGATACCTTACCCCCATTAATTAACCCAACTGTCGCCTGCTGCCAAACAAGGCAGAATCAAGGAAGGCTATTTGTGGGAAGCAAATATAATTAATAACTTTTTGAATCATATGTTCTGTTGGCTAACATTTACATCATACCTCTCTCTCTCTCTCTCTCTCTCTCAGTGCAAAACATGTATGATGAAGAACACCCAAACACATTGAAGGTATAATATCGGGTAACAAAAGAGAGGATCGTTAGTTGCTTTTGACTGCTGCTGGGTCAGAATATCATTTCAGGGAAATGTTTTCTCTTTTCTTTCCAACAGTTATTATTATTAATTAAGTTTGTTATAGTACTCGGTACGGGTTTTTTTTTTTTTTTTTTTAAGAAAAGAAGAAGTATTGTATAATAGATGCACACATAACCTAATGGCGGCAGAGGCTGGAATATTTGCTCATATATAATTCAACGGTTCAAGGTGTGTGTGTGTATATATATATATATATGTGTGTGTGTGTGCGCGCGCGCGAGGGAGAGAGAGAACTCTTATGCGAGAGTGCATATGTATAATAATGATACTTTTGCCTTTTGGGTTGGCATAATGGCATTCCATGCTCTACTGCCGATTGGTCGCATTCAATAAGGGCACTTGGGCGGTGACCGCAGGCAGCAGCTGTCTATTTATTTGGATTCCCATTTGGTAACTTGCCCACCTCTCATGTGGCATTCCCGATCTAATCACGTGGTACTGTTCCTCTTTTTTTTTTTTTTTTTGGCTTCTTAATTTCTTTTGGAATTGTTTTTAGTAATATTATATGTATCAATATTTGAAATGTTTTTGACTTGCATCTGATTGGACAGACCATATAATAAGTTCCCAGCTCCACGCCACCTGATTGGGCGTGGGTTTGGTGGCTAATGTTTTTTTTGTCGCACTTTTGTCATTTTAATATATATTTATTTATAAATATTCAATCTCAGTTAAATAAATAAAGTTTATTTATTGACTAATTTTTTTCAGTTAAATTTACATATAAATTAATCTTATGAAATTTTATAGATATGTTTATTAATACATGAAATATTTAATGTAATAATTAATTTTTTAAATAAATATAAATAAAATACCAAAAAAATGTACGAATTCTCCCTTCATTCAATCATATTTATATTTATTTTAAAAATTAACTCTTCCTCCCTCCCACACCCATTAGAGGCACCGGATTCACGCTCACCCATACCATGCTGCATGCTATTTAATCTCTTTTCGTTTTCATCACATTTTCAGTTTTTTAAAACTTGTGTCTTCATTTTTTTTAAAAAAAACATCAAAATGCTGAAATTGAAAATTATTAAATATTAGATATTATTTAATACTTTTAGGGCTTATATATTGAGTTTATTACCATCTAGTGGGCTCGATATTTCACACTTGCATATCTTGAGTGCCACCCACATACCTAACAGCATTTTAAAAAAAAAGTTAATTTTAAAATACTCCACCTTAATTCCTATGCCACCGCTGGTGAGAGAATACTTATTCGCCTTAATTGTTAATTCCCAAAACAAAAAAAAAAAAAAAATCTACACGATTATAAAATATTATTTATTTATTTATGTAAAACATGAATTTCCGGTTCGCTGAGAGAATGCATGCATTTCAGTGTGCACGCGCGGTGGTACCGTCGCTGCTGCGTACCCACCTCCGGTGAGTCCTTCCGGCGCCGGAACCTCCAAGCCTCTCGATTCCTCCGGCGTTATGCGACTTCGTTCCGCGTTAGCTCTGGAGCCGAAATGACAAGGCGGCCCTGAGCCCTCTCTCTGGTCAGTGGTCAGGTAATTAACTACAGGCCAGGGTAAGCCCGAAGGTCTCGGTGCCTCTGGGGCTGTGCCAAACAAACAGGTCTTAAATGTGCGGGGAAAGAAAATTTTGTGAATTTTCTATCGACATTAATGAAATTTTAATGGTTATATTTATATAGCCTAGAATAATCTATAGTCATTAGTCATGTAATGTAGTTGACCCTAATAATGACAGCTTCCACCTTGAGGTTTTTGACTCCAAAGGCTTGGTATGAGAAATAAAATTAAAAGAAATGAAACATAATGAAAATAGTAATGAAATTTTATTTATCTAGTATATAATATTATTAATATAGTATTTTAAAAAATATATATATAAATTTATTCACAAAAAATAACAATGTCAATTATCGCTGCTGCTGCCTGAATTGGCTGTCTGTTGAGTTATAATATTGTATGATTTCATTGGGATGGCGACTAGTATATTATGACATGTGATTATTTATTTACGTGTTAATCATTTTATAGTGAATAACGTGAAAGTTAATTTTGTTGAATCTTTTGATAAAAAACAATAATTTAGTGTGTATGATAAATATTATTCTTGGTATGAAAGTATATTTTCAAGGGCAAGAACAAGATATATCCTTGAGACAAATAGCTTATGTTAAAAAACTAATTTCTAAATGAGTATAGAGTGATTGAGACACATTATAATGCTTATAAAAGGTTAAGCCGTTAAGGCATGATAAGATTAATTTGAATTAGGTAGAATCTCATGTATGTTTAAAGTAATAGCAGGCTAGATATAGCATTTACGGTGGTCAAAGAGCATTGAGATGTCCTTTCACAAATCACAAATGATGAGATACCTTAAAAGTTTTCTCAATTAAGCTCCCTTTTACGGTGGTCATTAGCGGACAAATTTCCTAATGTTACTTGTGCTCCTTTTCACTGTCTGTTGCTTCATGAAAATCCAAGAGGCACATACATTATTATTATTACTTCATCCTCTATACAATATACACTATACAGAGTTGTATATATGCTCTAGCCGCCGTTTAGCATTGTGTTGCTGGACATCGTGGTTGATGGATGAAGCTTCGAAAGCGCAGCGTCGTCGTGGACCGCCGTCCACTACTTCCTCTTCATCACATCCTTGGTTTGGAGGTAACAGAAGACTTATCATCCTTGTCTCTTCCTAATCCTAATTAGGGTTCTAATACAGAAATCAATTTCACACAATCCTATTCCTTAGAAGTCGACTTCGAGATCATAATCTCTTGTTCTTGAATTTTTGGGATTGAAATTGGGGATTTTTCGGGTAAAATTGTTGGAGCTTCCAATTGTTTTGGGTTTGAGATGATGGGCTATGGAATCTTGCTCCCGATAAAGTCGTTTGATGGAAGTTAGGCTGAAAGAATGTGTTCCTGTTTATGATGACTACCTACAAAGTCCCAAATATCTCAGCAGTCAAGGTGAGTGGGGAGTGGATGCGCTCTCTCTGCTGTTTTATTTTGTAGGTCATGGTTTTGTTAGTAATTGACTAAGCATCATCTAAGAAATGTTTATTTGTTAGAAATTGAATGCCTGATATTTTGTCCCTTGAATTTTGATTTTATCCATCTCTCATATTTTAGATCTCAAAATTAGGGGGAAAAAAAAAAAAAAAAAAAAAAAAAAAAAAAACCAACAGGGGACCGTTTGGACCAAAAAAAATTGATTTTTAAAATTATATTGGTTTATTTGGTTTTTTTTTTTGAAAAACCGATGTTATTGGTTTGGTTCACGGTTTTAGGGGTTTGGTTAACCAAATGAAAGGCAACGCCAAGACTTTGCCCCCCCCCGCATCTTTCCACCCCCCCCCCCCTGGCTTTGCCCTCCCCAAAACCAAAAACCCCCCCCGTCGACTTCCCACTTCCAATTTTCACTTATCTCGGTCTGGATCTACTCAATGAGTAAACTTAGCCAATTGGTGATAATGTTTAAGAATTAAAATGAATATATTTTTTTATTTGACGTTAAAATTCAAAAATCGATTACCCAAACCGTGACCAACAATTTTTAACAAAAAAAGTGGTTTTTAACATTTATTGGTTGATTTTAGTTTGGATTTTTTTAAGCCGAATGTCGTTGGTTTGGTTTAAAAATTATATACAAACCGACCGAACCGACCGATGCTCACCCCTACTCAAAATCTTGTATGCTATAGGTGTCATTGATGTTGGCTTGGTGGCTTGGCTAAGCCCTGTGGTTTCCTAGTTATCTTACGTTATGGAGGACTAGCTACTTTGTCACCCCTGTAGTGTGATGTTTAAGAGTACCATATTCCATGTGCAGGAACCCTGGTATAAATGGCCAACTGATTCAACGGAGATCTGGGCTACCTGAAGACGGTAGGATTTAACCCAGAGGCAGCTTTGGTTCACTTGATTCCTTGAAAGAAGGCAGTGCTGCTATGTCTGAACTTCACAAAAGCATTGAAGAAAATTTTAAATGGGATGATCTTCAGCTGCCAGACGAAACACAACCAAGAGCTATGTAAATTGTAAATCACAATGACAGCCTTAAGGCAAAAACTCGGCTTGAGATTGTAAGTAATAGAGAGAACTTAAAGAATGAGTCCCAATTCAAGTTTGTAAATAATAGCAATGGAGCCCTCAACATTGAGGAGTCAGTTTGAAGATGGCGGCATGGATAAGTATGATATGTGGTATGGCCCTTCCCTCTTGAGATTTTTAGATGGAATAGTTAATTGTTTCATTATGAGGACCCTTAACCTCTAAGGATATATTATACTGAACTTAGCACTTTATGAAAGTACGACTGAAGCCAAATATCATGTCATTCTTGATTTAGGCATCTATGTGAAGTAGTGGCCAAAATACAGCCAGGTCAATTGTATTTTGGGGATGGTTATTCTCTTATTGTATTTGAATTAACTCAAATTTTATCTGAACCACCCAGAGCTGGTAGTGCTTCATTTGATGCTTCTGGACGGTTCATCCCTTACCCCACTTGCATCGTTTTCCTATTTCTGTTTACAAGTTGAAGTGTGGTTCTCATTTAACATTTTACAAGTAATGTTAACAGGCTCGTTTGTTTTATTTCCCTCCCTACAGGTGTGCAGGTAGGTATTCTTTTATTCATCCCACAGCAGCTTGACTGTGTTGCCGAATTATGGATATTATGAGATATTGGATTTTCATCTTTTGTTGACTTTTGTAAATAACCAAACTGGATATTAGTGTTTCTTTTATTACTTTTGCATTTTTTGGTTGAATATGTTTACATAATCTGGTGATGTTCAGGTTCAATGGCGCTCTTGCATATGTGCTTTTGTCCCAAGGACAGCTCAGTGAAGACCAATTTTTTGTTCACTCTGTACTCACCTGGCCTTATTTATGGCTTTAAATTGTGTTGACTGTAGGGCCTTTTTAAAAAAATTATGCCTCTGTCAAATATGAAGAATGTTACTGTAGATCAATAATCTGCTTGGCGAAACGCACGTGACGATGACTTCACACGCTTTGGAGAACATCCATATTATTTTTGAAAACATTAGATGTCATAAATTTAAAAATTAAATTTATGGTTCACTAGTCTAATAATTGTTTAAAATTAATGGTTGGTGGCTGTATAATGATTAGCTAGCTTTGATTGGAGAAGAAAATTTAAATTTGTTTTATTGGGGTGATGGGACCGACTTGAGCCAGCATCAATATAATATAATGGATTTTCTGGGAAATTTTTTCTTCTCGAATTTGTTTAACGTTCAAATAATTATAAAAATGTTAGTTGTTATTATTACTATTATTATTATTATTATTTTAATATAATTTGAGGTTATATTAATTAAATGAGAAATGTTACATGCAATTAAGATAATCTTTGATATTATTATGAGGAAAAAAAATATAACCGTTTAAATCAATTGCATAAATATTTATCTTAATTGAATTAGATTTTGAGTTTAAACCGCTAACATCTCATTAAAACATATTTTCAAAAGTACAATTGTAAAGTTGTACTTGGTTATAAATTGTTTTGTCCAAAAAAAACAAAAAACGGCGTAGAGCGAAATAGATAGAATGCTTAAATAACAAATCAACCAGTCTTATATAAAAACGTAGAAAATATTTATAGTCGATCTAATTAAACAATTTTAAGCCTAGGTATATATTCATGTGGCATACAGAAATTTGATCAATTTATCATCCGAAATATATGAATATATAGTTAGACGAATTCTCAATAAGAAATAACAAATAAAATTAAAGCTATTTAGTTAAATCTATTATTTATAGGATATTTGGTTGGGCTTTCTATTTCTTGGTTTTAAAAATAATTTTAAGACCTAATAAAAAAAGGTCCATATATTATTTGGAATTTTCAAACTGAAGAATAATTTATTTCGAAAAAAATCTAACGGGGGAGGGCACTTTGGGGTGAACGATACCAATCCGGGGTAGAGAGAGTGTTGGTCATGAGAGAGAGAGAGAGAGAGAGAGAGAGAGAGAGAGAGAGAGAGAGAGAGAGAGAGAGAGAGAGGGCGGAGATGGCGGAGCGTACGTTGTCGTGGGTGGTGGTGGGAGGCCACCGGAAGCTGTAGATGCACGGTATGTTGGTATGGGACGTCGACGTATAGTGGAGAGAGCTGAGCTGGTGTGTGAGATGCGATGAGTTTTCAACCCATAAGGTTGCACTTGACAGGGAGGCGGAAGTGAAGCCACCGCATGAGAGCAAAAAAAATAGCACACAATTTTTACGGTTATCGCCGGATAAAACCGGTGAAAAGTATGTTTCTTTTATGGCTAAGTGATGTGTCACATTATTACCTAATAAAACATGTTCGCTGGATAGATCCTATTAAGTGATAACCATGACAAAAAAAAAAACTCCTACTTTGCGCCATGCTATACTTTTCTCCTCTGATGGCAATAGTGTTACTTGTAAGAAATGAACACTTGTAGCTGGTACCTAGCGAGAGATTTTAGATAGTTGATTTACAAAAATGAATGAAACTTTCTTTAGAGTTCGTGTCAATCCAATTGAATGTGTAAAAAATATCACTAATTGAATAAGAGATTTGATTGTTCTTAAACATACTAATCAAAAATTAGAATCATTAAGGTTAAACGTAACAAACCAAGATCAATGAGTTAAGTGTCATAAGGGTTGAGACTCATAACAAATTTAATCTTGTGACACATGTCACATATTCGTTAGGTGAATGTCACATAATCTTGTGTTAATATAATTTTTAAAATTAAATATTAATATAATAATATCATGTATTTAGTTTGTAACTATATTTATAAATATATTATCTTTCAAATTATATTTAAATAAAAATTTTATTATTATTATTTAATAATTAACTATTATATTTAAAATATAATATTTTTATCATAATCGTATTTTTATATAAATTATATCAAATATCAATTTAAATTTAAATTTTATAAAATAAAACATAATTTAAAATTTCTATTCAAACCAAATACACATTTTTTTTAAAATTCAATTTTTACATGTCAGAGATGACTTTTAAAAGTTGAACAAATAAAAGAATATACATGACAAATATATGTATATATATATATATACACACACACACACACTATACTAAGATATATAATATATAAAACGAAATATATTTATTGTATATATGACAACATATTAACATGAGCTAGCTACCAATGAAGTTTAAATATTTGTATTATCATATATTTCACAATAGTAAAAACACTGCATGTTTATGCCAATGCCAGGGTAAAATAGGAACGAGCGAGAATAGAAACGAGTAAACTAGTAAGTTGATAAATTTTGACGTATAACATAAATAATATTGTATTACAGATTTTTTTTTTTAAAAACCAATAATAATCGTCCTGCATGTTGCAAAACTAACCTGAACTGAATAATTCTGATAATTTTTTTAAATGATAAACTGTATTTTAAATTGCTATAGATTAAAAAAAATGTGTTATATTAAGACATTACTGTAAATCTTAAAATTTAGCCTAAATTAAACTATTGGATTTAGGTCGAATTTAGAAACCAAAATTCTATTCCTTTACCCAAAAACTCTAGCCCATAAAAAAAAATAATCCTCCCCTACGGCCTACGCGGCCAGCCCGAACCAAAAGATTTGGGGCCAGTGTAAGAAATGTTCAGACAGACAAAAATGGATTGGGCCACAGGTTGGACTCAACCAGCCCGTGGCCATTTCAGCTCAATTCACACCATCGGATTGGACTCAATATATTTTTACAAAATTAAATTAAAAAACATAAGTCAAATTCAAAACTATTTATAAAATTTCAGGTTGAAATTCTCTATACGAGTAAGATTTTGTCATTTACAGTTGTTGAGTTATGCATATTGGACGTAGAAAACCCCCTACAAATATGTTCGCATAATTTTTACAATTATTTATTTATTTTCTAATGCAGATTACTCAGTCTAAAAGGCAACCAGAAGCCTATTACGATGGGAAGCTCCAGTGAGCTGAACAAAAAAAGTGACATGGAAAGAAAGAAATATTAAATGTCAGAATACAGACGGCCACCTCTCGAAAGCTACCAAATATAAAATAGGAAAACCACCGCCTCTGCTATGAAGAGAAATAAAATCAAGCCTCATAGCTTTTGTGCCAAAACAAGAATGCAGAGAAAGTGCATTTGGCAGCTGGGGGCTTCATTCAAAGCCAGAACTTCATAATGGCACCTATGAAGGCTTTTAAAACCCCTAAAATGGGGTTATTTTCTTGCCCCGCGGGTTTCCTGGATGCCCCTGGCCATGATTCACTGCCAACACACAAATGTAACACGTAATCAGCTGCAAGGATATCTTTACAGCTCAAATCAGTAAACAATGTAAAATAAGCACAATATGCACTTACAGATTAATTCTATCTAAGGTAGAGCTGCTTTCTTTGCAACAGCTTTGACTGCCATGGACTTTGGCTGCATTCTTAGTTGCATTCATTTCAGGAAATGAATCTGCAGTAGTCCCACTGAGATTTTTGGTGCTATTGACACTTGGAGAACTTATAGGCTGCAAAAGCACATTAATTTTCAATATTTTAAACATGCAATAAAAATTTTACTTCCAGACAATGCAGCTTTCCAGGAAAACATTAAATCGCCAAAATAAACGAAATAGAAGCAAATAGTGCGTACTCAGAAAAGCTTAGTGTTATTTATCTTTTGCTTCATAAATAACACCCAGAAAAAAACAGCTACTGTCAGACCAGTAGAAATAGCATGAGGTACAATACAAATGCAGCAAAAATGAGTGACATTTCAACAAGGGAAAAAACTCACTGTAATTTCATTTAGAGCTTGGCCTGTTTTAAGGACAACTGATGCTGAATCACCACTCTGAGATTTCTCAAGATCTTTGTCATTTTGAATATAATATACATCGCCATTTTTTGTTCTAGAGCAATTTAAGCTTTCTGACACTGCAGTTCCATGATCTAACACTGCTTTCTCATCTACCAAACCAGCTTCCATTTCCAGCGATCTTATTATTGTTTCATCCACTAGAGGAGAACCACTCACAACCGAACTATTTATGTTTGGAACCAAACTGCAATTACCGGGCTCTCTTTCTTGGGTCAAAACGGGGCTTTCATTCTCAAGTTCCCTTTCCATCTTTTCAGCCTGTTTATCTTCTTGAGAAATTTCACCCAGGCTTTGAGTTGGCCGTATAGAGTGCCTTAAAGGAAATGTCTCAACCAATACACCTGCTGTTATGTTTGTAACTTTTGCAGCAAAAGGTTCTAATTCTTTGACATTTTTCTCTGCCTCCAAAGTTTCACTCACTTCCAATACTCTGTTCATCATCTTATCAGTCTCTTCATTTTCCTTACCTTCCAGACGCCCATTAACGATTTTCCCATTGTCAACTTGCGTACAGGAATTCAAAACCAGCTCCTCACTTGAGTCCAGTTGATGACTGAGTATAAATTGACTTTCATCTGATGATGCAGGTAGTTGAGTTTGATATTCTACAGAAATTTCACCCGAGGAACATTCTTCTGATAACTGATTAGTGTTTTGTTCTTCTTTAGTCAATTCAGCAGGACTTGACACAGACAACTGATTGGACTTCTGTTGTTCTTCAGTAGGCAACTTGGCAAGAACCAAATCTTCACTAGTTTCCTGAGGATTAATTAACACATGAGTTTCATTGGAAGACACAAACAGTTGAGTTTGAGGTTCTACAGAAATCGCTCCAAGAGGATATGGTTCCAACAGCTGATCAATGTTGTGTTCCCTTGCAGTAAGCTTGGCAGGACCTAAAACTCTATTTTCTTGAATTATTTCTCGGATGATCTCCCGCACTTTATAGAAAGACCCACCAACTTCCTTGTGGGTAAGATTGAGCGAAGGGTAAGTCCCATTGTTCAGTTTCTGATATCTACATAAAAAGATAACACAATAGAAGGTAAATTCACACTTTTAATAGGAAATTTGTAAGATAAACTACTTAAATGAGTTGTCTAGCTTTAGATATTGTAAAACAATTAAAATTTAAATTAAAAATCCAAAAGATAAACTACTGAAAATAAATTTTCAGTTAATAAATAATATTTTCAGGACAACCAGGCTAGACTCCAACTAAACATAGATATTGTAAAAAAATTAAATATACTTACCCAAAAAAACTAGCTTGGCATTATATAGTATTAGCCTCTATCAAAATGAGTGAGCTTCATTCATTTGAATGGATAGAAGATAACCTAACATTGCAGAAGTTTGCCTTATTTTTAAAATAAAGATTATAGAAGATTATGCAGTATTATTGAAACTGTGGATAGTTGTCACACAACCTTCGAAAAAGACCATAACAACATATACACAAGTCTGTCATGGCAGCAACCAAAAATCATGACTTGTTTATATTCGCATTTATCATATTTATTCATGAAATGAAGGATCATGCTTTCAATATAAAGATTGTTATCAATAATTCAGAAGCCCCTTATTCTGTATACAAACTTATTGCATTGATCCAGGCTTATGTACAGTGCCCCAAAAAGTAATTCTGTTAAACTTTTGGGGTGTGCAACTCAAAACAAGTAAACAGTAGAAAGTTTTTTCCAAGGCATTTAAGATGGATGCAAAAGCTACGAAATAATTGTGATTACTTTTTTATAAAGGATTCAACCATCTCCTTCCTCTCTGCCTTTGAACGCCGAATACGAGACTTTGAACCCCCAGAATCATTGGATCGAGCCACAGCAAATGCTTGGCCAGCCCATGAACCTTTTATAGCAAGCATGATTTTGCCAAGGTTCACAAGGCAGATCAATATGAACCTATATATATCAAATTCATAAACATAAATCACTTGCATCGAGTTATTGTACACAGGAATAATTTTGTTTAACTTCCAAAACAAGATTATATAGCAACAAGTATTTTACTGAAAAAAATAATAAAAAGAAATGGGAGAAACACTCATGTGATCAGACAACACCCCACAATGATCTTTTAGAATACGCATGACTTTTATGAGGTTTTATATCACAATTTGACATGACCCAACATATATCACATTTATAAACATAAGCCAACAGGTTATTTGTACATAAGAATATTTTTGAGAAACTGCATAACAATATCATATATCAATTATTTTAACTAAAAAAGGAAATGGAGACACACTCATGCGATCACAAAGGACGGACCAAAAGAGTGTGTGCGCGCGCGCGCGCGTGTGTGTGTGTGTGTGTGTGTGGGGGGGGGGGGGGGGAATTGCAATTCTAAGGGGTGTAAATTGTAATCCTAAAACAGGATCATCTGACAATTGTCTATTTGTGATCATATACCCTCTTGACTAGATCTGCAAATGTATTAATTCTGTTCATCTTTTTATTCTTTTATTGATGTGATCCACTAAAAACAATGCAAACAAGAAAGGGACCCCTAAACGAAATTGAGCTAATTTTTAATCATATACAGGCCCTGATTTTTCCTGTACTTCCAGTAAACACTAAAGTAGACCAGAAAGTGCATCATTCACTTTATCTTCTAAATCTATAATTCAAAAAAAAAAAAAAACTCGATGAAATACAAAATAATAATAATTCTAAATTTCAGAATCAAAATCTATAGGTTTACTCCCACATTTTATCACAAACAAACAAAGAAAGGCTCGAAACATGTATATTCGACAGCACATAACCTAAAGGCATACATGGAACATCAGTGCACTGACAGCAACAAAAGGGGGGTGCAGAGAGTATTGAATTCGAATACAAGTGAAATGAAGCACATAATAATATAGATGAAAATAACAAAAGCATTGGAGTTGATGGAAGAAGCAATACCTTGATTTCTAGAGAGAGGACGAAGAATTAGAGAGAGAGTTAGGGTGTAATGGAAGAGTTATTATGGGGCGTAAAAAAAAACCCTAACAGGGATATGCGTATGCCCAAGCGACAGTCAGTAACTTTTAGTTGTGAAATGCATGACATGTTTCTATCAGTGTCAACGAGGGCGGTGTTAAAGCAAACATGAAAAATAATGGGGCCAAATCTTACCACAATAAGTCTGTAAAATCCTGTGGTTTTTTCCTTAACGATGCACATAATTCTTTATCAGATTAATATTTAACTAGAATTACTGTATAGTTAAATAAAAATTTAATTTTAAACTATTGATTCGTAACATCTAACCGTCTAAAATAAATTTCAAAGTAAGAATCCAATATCACATTTTTATTGTAACAAAATCCACACACAATATATATAGAGAGAGAAATCATAGTGAATATCATGTTAAATTTTTATCTTGGAAATTTTAATATGAACCGTTATTATAATTAATGACTTAGATTAATTTTTATTTAATTATAGTTATGTTATCATTAATTATTATAGTATAATTATAATTAAATAAAAATTTAATTTAAATCATTAGTTACAGACGGATCAGACTGCTCTGTAGACAGACCAAATCGATCTGTGGACTAGTATGTAAACTAGTAATCTAGAGTAGCAGAAGTCAATATAAGATCGACGCGTGTTCTAAGTCACGTCAACATAGTGTAGCGCATTTTCTTTGATATATATACATATTAAAATTTTGTATATATCTGTTAAGTACAAATACCACATCATCTTGCATATACTAATTAATAATGGGTCATCTTTAAATATTATGCTAACACCCAATCCATAATAAAATTTATATGATACACATTTAGCCTCATATTCTCATTATAATAAAACTCTATATATATAAGAAAAAAGTACACACAATACAATCAATAGTGGACTCTAAATCAACCAATAATGCAATACTCATAATTTATTATGACAAGACAATCACTAGTGAAATTTAACTCAATGACAATTGGTGGACTCTCACTCAACATACACATAACACTCATCCTTATTCCGAAAAAAATAGTAACTCGTAATCATTCTAAAGACCGAATAACCAATGAAGTAAGGCTCATCACCGGCTTGTAAACAAAACACCAAATAATATGAATTAGGGTTGTTTAGAATAGATTACTATTAGATGATAATTTATTTTTTAATCAATTTAGTTTAAATTGTGGGTCTAATTTTTTATTTGCACTTGTTTTAAACTTTCACACATGAAACTATAATACACAAACCTTTATTTAAAACTAATTAATTTAATTAATAATTGTTTTAAACTTTTTTCTCTATATAATTTTATATAGCAATACTGAGTTTGTTTTGTATATATCACTTAATAAAAGTAAATAAATAAATATTTTGTTACAAATTGAACTTATTCAATAAAAGTTGTACCTAATTAAAAAACATTAAGCCTTTATAAACAACGGGGCAATAAGTAGGGGTCTGCAAAAACTCCAACATCCAAATCCCGAGCTCCAACCCGAAATTTCAAATTTAATAACACCTAGAAATCCAAAACTCAAAAACTGAATGCAGGCTTCAGTTGGGAGTTGGGACATAAAATATGAACCAGAACCAATTTTATTGATTTTCATTTGTAAAAAAAAATATTTTTTAAAAAACGTGTAACATATAATTAATTATTTGAATTATAAATTTGAATACAAGTAATTTTATTCAATCTAATAATCTTAGTTAATTTTATAAATTGTTTGATTTACGAAATGTGTAATTATCGCTTATAATTTATTTGATTTTGAAAATATAACATTTCCTATAATTTTTATTTTTAGAATACTAATATTATGTGTTCTAATTATTAATTATACCATCGAACAGTATATTTTTATAATACATAATATATATTTATATTTATATTTGTTTAATCAATTATTGAATTTAATTTTAAAAATAGGTAAACCTAATTTGTAATTGTAATTGTATTTTATTTTTTAAATCAGTTATAGAATTTATTTTTTTAAAATGACCAAAATTTGACCTGAAATCTTAAATTAATTTCGCCAAAACAACTCAATTGCACAACCCCACGTATAAGTATAAGAATGAGGGAAAAATCAAACTTTTACACCATCTCCAATCATACTCACTAAATTTTAATTAAGTTACTTATAATTTTAGCTAAAAACTATTTTACTTAATATTTTGATAATACCTATTTCAATCATGTTTTATATTTTAACTAACCGTAAAATATGTATTATTTTTAAAAAAATTGACTCAAACAAAAAAAAAATCAACGATTAAAACCGTAGCATTAAATATTAATAAACCTTCAGTGGTCAAAACCTCGCTCTATATTAATATGGAGCGACTCGCCACAATAGGATAAGTCATCGAGGAAGTCGATTGTTCTATTGTTTCGAAAAGAGGAAAAACAAAAAATGAAAGGGGGCTAGTATAAAAGTTGTGAAAGCTACTCATGATATGGAACGATAGTATAATTTTGTTATTTGATAATTATTTTTATTTTTAAAATTTAAAATAAATGAATTTTAAATTCAATAAAATAAGAAAAATATTAATTTTATTTTGCAAAAACTGTTTTCTTTTCTCTCAGCCGCGTCGTGTCTCTCCCTCGACGACATCTTTGTCGGTCCGCATCGTCTAGAGGCTACAGCTGCATCTCCAGCCTGGATCTGAACGAATCTAAAGAAGAGGAAGGGGAAGAAGAAACTTTCTCCTACCTCCAAAACCCAAGCAAATCGGAAGAAGAAAAGAAAAAAGCGACCCCTGCTGAAGCTCCGGAGAGTCTCGTCTCCCATCCAGCGAACCTCATCCTCTCTCTCTCTCTCTCTCGGCTTTGCTCGTGTGTGAGGACGACGACATAGAAGGGCAGGCCGGTTACCTGCGGCTCTCCGGCAGATGCTCCTCTGGACATACGACTAAAAATTTAAAACTATTGCCAAACAAGCATCATTCAATTCAGATGAAAATAATGCAATTTTTAAAAATCTAAATTCAAAAATTATTTAATATATTTATTTTGTCAATAAAAAATTATGATTTAAATAAAACAATTATATTAGAAAATAAATATTTTTTATTTTTAAATTTAAATTTATTTTGAAAGATTTCTATTTCTTTTTTCTTTTTCTTTTTCCTCTATTTTCTTGTTGTTAGATCCCATCATATTTTAGTTTTTTTTTTCTATTTTTTCAAGACTCAATTCAAAAGCACACTTTTCTCCCTTCGTAAAAGTTATTTTCAAAATTCAATTCCAATAAGAATTAAAATCATGAAATTAAAATATAAAAACAAAGACTCGTCACAAAAAAATAATTTCACAATAATTTCAGTCAATTTTCGTATAAAATTACCTGAAAATAAATAAATAAAACCAAATTTTTTATTTATTTATCTTATAATTTTTTCAGATTAAATTTCATATCACCATAAAATTTTATAAATACGTAATTAGTACAATAGAAAAGATCCGCACAACGAAATTTTTTACAAAAGAGCTCGTCACTAAGATTACAATGACAAAAATTGATTCTTCAAGTTCAATGTTTTTAATTAATGGAAGAACTAATTTAACAAAAAAAATTAAAACTCATGTCAACCTTTTTTTTAAAATAAGTTACCATTAAATAATATTTTGTTCTATTCATAAAAAAAATAAATCTTTAAAAATTACTATCTTAATCAAATAATAATAAAAATTATTGAAACAGAATAAAAAAATATATTCTGAAAAGATGAGTTGTTAAAATAACATTAACTGTTTTTTTAATTATTCTATGGAGGACAACCATTATTCGATACACCAAACAAATAACAAACAATTACAACAGTAGCATGTGGGTAATCAGAACCACAGGCAACCAATAAATACACCGAGCAGAATAAATGCGCAAAATGTACCTACGCTACTCTAACAGGAACGCCAATTTATTGATAAAATAGAGAAGATAAAATTCGCAACATTATTTCCAACTGCTATTGGGTTATGCATATGCCCAATAAATTAGAAACAAGAGGAGCAAAACAAACTCAATTTTCAGCTCACAAGCAACTTCATTTCAAGCGGAACCGGCGGCTGACCATATCATATGAGGGGACGTAGCAAACTGCCAATCATAAGAAACAGGAAGTAGAATATTAACAAGGTGGTAATGAGATGACGAAATATAAAAAACGATTTCTCTCCAGAATAGGGTGATTACCATTTCCATATGATGCCATTGTGAGAGGTGACGAGACAAGCTCTTGCGCGATTGATGCAATATCATTTGGTGTAACTGCATCTACAGTATTCAAGAAATGCTCCACCGATTTCCTGACAATTAAAAACTTTAGCTAGAAAAAACAAACTCCTAACCATCTTGTAAATGAATTTTACCAAGTAAAAAAGTAATCGCAGCCCCTTGCATATCATACAAATAAATGCAAAACTTGCTTCAAAAAGACCATTGCAAAAAGGAGAAAATGAAAGGAAAAAAAAGATTCAGATGCATGAAAGAGGTCACTCGACAAAGAATACCTCTCTCCATATGTCAAAATTTGCCTACCAATATCTTCTGATACAACAGCCTGCAAGAGGGGCAAAATTTCTTGAGAATAGAGCAAAAAGTCGTCAATCTTAAAACGATACTCCATATGGATCTAATTACAGACAATAAACACAAGTAAATGCTGCATACTCTGGATTCCAGATTCATAAGGATGGAAGCCTTTGTGGACTGCTTGGCACGATTGAGCTGTACTGAGTTAACTGCAACAGTTTTTTTTTTGGGTTAAGAATCACCAATAGACTCATAAATAAGTTTTATAAATAACAAATAACCAAAAGAGAAGACGCGGTGCACCCACCTTCACCAGGTTTTGTGATTGCAAGGAGTTCTTTAACTGCTATGTCAACGGCTTCTGGAACAAAATCAAAGCGCTGGCAAGAAAGAGCATCCCAGAGTCATAAATAAATAAATAAATAAATAATACCAAAAAAACAATGATGCAGTACAACTAGACCATAGCATTGATGAGGGAGACAACTTACACCTACAGATCCAAAACAAACAAGGTCACACAAAACAATGATATACAGCTTTGGTATATTTCTATAACATGGAAAACATAAATCAAAGCAAAAAAAATGCATTAGCAAGCCACTGAATTTTATGAGAGAGCAATTTAACCCAAGAGCTTTGAAATTTAAACCCCTAAACTTCATAATTAAGCTCATGAACTTCAAAGTATATCAATGAACCCCCCAAACTTCAAAAAAAAAAAAAAAAGACGGCTTTTCATAATGTAAAATAGGAAATTTTAACATTTTAAAAAATTAAGGGATTTAATTGCTCCAATTTAAAATTCAAAGACTAAATTGCTTTCCCGTGCAAATTTTAAGGATTTAGCGGTTTCTTCATATAAAGTTCAAGTTCAAGGACTATGTTTTCCCATGTAAAATGTAAAGTTCAGGGCTAAATTATGCATTCTTCCTAATCGAGATAAGGATTAGATTTTTATAACTTCCAATAAAATAGAGAAGTGTAGAATCTTCCAAAACCATCAAAATTATTTTCTCTGCTGACGCTGGTAAGAAAACTTTAAAAAAAAAAAATCCATGATACATTCAAGAACATGGTTGGTCCTCAGAGCCAAATAATTCTGATATAGTGAAGCAGATCAAAGGTCATGCCTACTCGTAGACTCTCAGATCCCATCATAGAAGGTTGATCAAAGTTCATCATTATAGTTCTCTAAGATCTCACCATCAAAGATTGAAGCTCTCACTTCGTTGCTTAGATCCTTGTGGAAGCTCATTGCTCATCTCGGCACTTAAGCAGATGAAGTGGAGCACCAGGAGCTGCCTCCAAAGCTTCAGGGGAGGCAAGGCATAGCGCCTTCACTGAAGCGTATACCTTGTTGCATTTCATGCGCTTGTAAGTAAGGCGAGAAGCACTCACTGCTTGTGCTTCTCTAACTTAAAAAATAAATAAAAAAATAAAAAAAAAATAAAAAGAAGGTCAAAGCCATCAATTGCAATCTCTATCGATGTCAGACCTCCAACGACATCATCTTTGATTCAATCTCTAGATGCCCTCTCCAACATAGACAAACGAAAACATCTACGATGCTAGATGAGCAACGGTAGACAATCCTTGACACCAAAAGATCCAACAAAGACGATCAACACTAGATGTTCCCCAATGCCAAGTGACGCTAAATGATCTGAGCTACCAATCGCAATCCCTACTTTATCCGAACATTGCAAGATTGTTGGAGTGGCTTGTAATCACCAATATTCTCTGTCAATTCACTTGCAGTGGCTTTATGAAGCTTCAATCTTTGGCATCACTCAATTCTATAGACTACAGAACCATTGATTAACTTCATAGGCTTTGCTAACAACGCTATTGTAGTTATCGTTTTCCACGATAGCATTAAACCCACACTAGTCTCTTTTGCGTCATCTTTGTTTGTATCGAACCCACCCCGGCTGCAATCAGTAAGTGTATGTGTTTGTTTTCTCTCCCTCGTGTCCTTTCAAAGTTTTCTTCTGTCTCTCTCTCCTATGTATTTTTCTATTTTTACACTTCTTTCTTTATTATACTTTTAAAGTATTCTTTTGTCTCTCTATCTGTGTGCGCGAATACACTTTTAATAACTATAATTACCATGATAATTTTATTTTTCATAATAAAATAATATCTAAAAATCTAATATACCATAAATGTATAATTGAAGAATTCGATTCATTTTAAACTTTTCCCGTAAAAGATTAAAGTCTTAAAACACTTTTTTCAAAGATTATTCCTATCACTAAATCAAATTTACCTATATAGATTATGATTTATAAATAATAAATATATTTCTTATATAAGATGCACTTCGCTGAAGAGATTACTTTTTCGCATTTTACGCTTAAAGCAATAAGATACCCTTTGCACTGCAAGTGCGCATTGCATGTTTGACAACCTTGGTTGCAGGTCACTTAGATCCCATCACTCAATCTAAATACCTTAATTTCTAGCATGTTATGTTCACCTAAATTTGGAATGCCCTACGAGAGTGATGAGAATGGAATTATGGTAGTGTGGAGAAAGAGGTGATGACAATAAGCCCAACTTATATTTGCCTATCAAGCCCAAAAGTTAGCCAAGCCCATATCATATAGAGTGCAATATTGAGCCACTTCAAAATTCGCTTGAAACACCCAATGAACATCAAAATTCATTACTTTCATTGCTTACTGCCTAGTTTATGTAATAAATTTTACTATATTTGTGCTCTTTCTTTTAGCTGAAAAATAATTCGCCTAAAACTTAAAATACATAACACAATACATGTCTAAAGAGGAAGCTTACTGTTGTAGCTTGGATTCCAAAAAGGCTTGAATCATTGTAGATATTGATGAATGCTGTAAAAGACTGAACCTGTTGATGCTCATTCAAGACTCGAAGATCTGCCCATAATATTATTGCAAGAGCTGAATGAAATGAGCTGGTGGAAAATATTTGACTTAGATTATATAATTTTATGCACAACTAAAACCAGGTATGGTAAGCTAAAATCCCTTATCCACCATGTAATTATTAAGAGTAATATTAATTGCAGGATCTTTGTATTTTTTTCAAAATGACATCATTTTGATTAAAATACAAGGGATTGTAATGCAGTCCTCAATCAAGAACTGCAAATAGAAATTTTCAATTATTAATGCATACTGAATAATGCAAAAAAAAAAAAACGCACATCAAGTCATACATCTAATAAACATCCAACAAAACTTACACAGCCGTGAGTACATTCCTTTACCAGGACCTCCAGCAGAGAAAGAACCGCCTCCTCCCATAAGCATCTACAAGAAGCGTCAATTGATTATGGCTACTCAACATGGCTTACAAGTGAGATGTCAAAAAACACATAATTATATTGCAAGAGAACCAGGAAAATAATGCACACTGTCACATTTTTACAAAACATTTCAAGAGTTCAAAGGGGTAAGGAATAAAAACTTGGTATTCAAGCACATGCTGTTGACACTGAAACTGCTAACCACAAACTGTACCTGAAGGACAGTTAAGGTCACCGCATCCTTTTCTTGACGCCAGCCACCAGGAAGCCCAAAAGCTAGAGCAAAATGTGTTTTCTATTGATGCAACAAATAAATGTACAATTAATTAATCCTATGTAAAAAAGAAGTTAACCTGTAGGCTAAGAGAATATCATATGAAGCAATTTATACACACCTCTGTATCAGATTGACATCGGTAATCACCTCCAACATACCCAGACTCTGGCTCCGGGAGGGATGCAACACCAGCCATTTCTGTCTCTGCCATTGGATCTGGCACGTCATCCAGAAGTGGTTTTGCAAAGGATACTAGCTCTCCGTGCTCGACACCAGATGCTGCGAGTACCATTCGAGGGGCAGTATAATTTTCCTAAAATTTTCATGGCCAAACTCAGTTTCAGAATGGAAAAGCAAAACCATAAGTAAAACAATAAAGCTCTGTAAATAACTATTTGAGCATAAAACTCTGACTTACAGCAACAAACTCCTCCAGCATTGTACCATCCAATCTACTTAAAGAAGATTCAGGAGCCAGCAATGGATTCCTCAATGCACCAACATACCCAGCCGAGTGAATTGCTTCCATTAGCAAGCCTTGGGGATTATTGAAAGATTGTGCAATCTGTTCCTTGACATTCTGAAGCTGCAGAAGGTAATATTCTCTTTCAACTTCTAATACTAGAAAAGCATTTATCATGTATTCAGAACTGAAAGCAGTATAATAGGTTCTATGAAAAAGCATTACCTGCTCTTTGACCTCCCAATCCAAGAATGCAGGATTCCTCACACAGTCAATAAGCAGTTCTACCATTTCAGGAAGATTTGTTTTCATAGCATCAAAGGTGTAACACATCTGCTCTCGAGAGGCTGTAGCATTGACATTGCCACCAATTGCCTCCACTTCCCGAACAATGCGAAAGTGAGTCCGGTTTAAAGTTGTTTTAAATGCCATGCGTTCAAGGAGATGTGAGACCCCACATGTATCAGGCCTCTCATAGATTGAACCACAATTTATATATAATCCAATTGAGGCCGTTGGACTCTGTCCAATCAGGAGCAAGTACATAAAAATGTATAAAGTTAGTCCAATCCAAAGGAAGATGAAGGTAAAGATGAAGTGCTTGAAACAAACGTGTGCCAAACAATATACCTGTGATGTTTCTGACGCAATTTTGAGTCCATTAGGAAGTGTTGTTATCTCGGTCTTACTTGGTTCAACGTGATCAGGTAGTGGGGGTGGCAGTGTAACATCTTGAAGTGGAAAGTTAAGGGGAGGAAGGGGGCCAGGCCTGCCCCCAATCAGCCAACTAAATAAACCACCTGTAGAGGACCGTGCCGCAACAGAACTTGAACTTGAATGTCTAGCTGGAAAGTTGTTGAGCACATGACCCTACCCCAATATAAAAGATCGAAGTGAAACATAACAATATATTAGGCCATCCATATAACAAAAAAATGGACAATCGCCTATTTATAGTTTACAACGTCAACGGTTTTTATCAATCACAACAGTACAAACGGTTTTACAGGAAGACAAAGAGCCCGTTCAGGATTGATTAATTAACATAGTTTATACATTAAACCAGCAAACAACCTTCCGTAAAACGCTTAAACCTGTAATTGGTTTACTTAATATATAGATTTAAGCCATTTGACATATAGAACTGATTTGTAAGACTTCAACAGTAAGGATCTAAATCCCTCGGCCAATGTGCCTGATTGCTTTATCACACATTCACACTTTTGGTATTATTTGCTTTACTTATTTTGTTCCACATATTCACAATTACAAATATATCATATGATCGACCAGATCCGATGAATTCAAAAACAAACATCGTCGTATCATCGAAAATAAAATAAAATCAACGACGAACACAGAATCCGAAGAGCCGATGAGTCAAAATTGTGCGACATTGATAAAATGAAAAACGTAGAACAGCAATGGTCTGCCATTATTAGGGTTTCGTGAATCGATGAGCTACCTCGAGGCCTCGAAGTCGCGAAGCTGCGGCCCTGTACATGATGGATCGCCGGCGACCGCCGCGAAACCCTAGAAGAACTGTGATTGCGTCTTGGGCGTGCGTCGACCACGTTTATGCGCGCAAGTCACCGGAAGGCTGACGTTTGTTATCTGAGTTATAGGGAACTTATTTATAGGGTAGCCCCCCGAGTTGTGTTGGCAGTCCTGGCAAGAACCCATCACTGAATTTAAATTTTAATTGCAGTTCTATTTTAATAATTATTTAATATTTAATTAGTTTAGTTAAAATAAAACTACTTTTTATCTATTTTAATTATTTATTTTTTAAAACATACTTAATATTTTAACTTTATACTTATTTAAATATTAATATGACTCAATTTATTTAAAACATTCATTTAAAATGAGCATATTTAATAATTTTTTTATTAAAATTTTTATTTGTTGATTGTTAACATTATTCATAATCAAAAATTTGTAGAGATATTTATTGGATTAAAATTTTTGATATTTGATTCAATAATTTAGTCAAAAGGTTCGTCAAATGTGAATGCTCTGATAGTACAAATCCCAAATAATCTCAAGTAATTGAATATGGTATTCATAAAATGATTTAGTAAAAATAAACTAAACTATTATTTTAAAATATTAGAATATAGGGGGTGATTGTTAGTTATTTTGAGCAGGTTATACCATTATGCTATACTAAATTTATGGTTTTTTAGATTGATATAATTGCATAATTCACTTAAATCAATTTATTCGTTTTTCAATTAATCAGTTTGTCAAGTTAAATCGGATTTACAGTTTCTATGCTAGACTCTAATATTGTCAAATTCTCACCTTAAATCCACAATATCAACACAAAGTAAAATACAAAATCTGATATCTAATCTCACAAGACCAAATCAAATAAATTGTTATCATTGCAAATATTTTTGAATTGAACTTAAGAAACTCGCAAGTAATGAACTTTCATATTCAATCCGTAAAATCATCATTTTTTTATATCATGTTTGGGAAAATCTATTATCTATAAGTATTTGTGGTTTATTTAATCATTTTATTCGATCTTAGGCCCGGGCTAGCAAGTTACTCAACCCATACAAATAAAGTTTGATTTATTAAGTTTTCGGTTTATTTGATTTTCAGACAGTCAAATTATCGGATTAAATCAAATTATCGGTTTTTCTACTAAATCCTATTAAAATGCAAGTAGTTAAAACATATAAAGTAATTTCTTAATAAATTTATATATATATTTATCAATTCAAATTATAAAATGTCCAAAGAATTCTTGTTTTAATACTATTTTTAGGAATATTTCTCAATTTTTCATTTTTTTAAAACTTATATCAAAATATCACAACTTACAACATTGACACTAAATTTTACCTAAACATTAGCTAGGGTGATAGAGTGAGCATTGAGGATCGCACAAAAGGACATGCAAAGATATAACTGTGGTGAGAAGTTGTATGACATAGTATGTGTGGTATAAGGAGACACAAATGTTATGACAAAAAAAAAGAGGATTGGTGACAATAATAGCGTGGAAGAGGCATATGTCATGGAAAGAAAGCTAATGGCATGAGGTTAGTTGTGGCCATGGATGGAGCTAGGTGGCCGAAGATGAAAAGATCATTAGAAGTGTATCAAGGGCATAAAAAATCAATATATAGGCAGTCATTTGCAAATTTTAGTGTCTTTCTCCCTTGTCCAACAAGTTACCATCGATATTATGGAAATAATTGTCATAAGTTAATTAAAGAGGAAAAACTCTAGCTTTTTAATTAGGTGAAAGCAAACACAATAGGTCACAATGCATTCATACAAACTAATATAGTTAGCCCATAGTGATAATATTACAACAAACAAAAGAAACCCGAGTAATTTTAAATTTGTAGTTTTTTATCTCCGTGCTACACATTCTCTCACCACGCAAAGTCCTCAGAAGGAGTGACCAATAGCTTATGTTACATCATTCATTAAAAATATTTAAAAATCAAAACGAAAAATAAATACAAATTTTTATTCAAAAACAAAAAACAATTTTTGAATATTCTTACCAAACACGCTCTAAACATCTATCATGCTATTTGATACACCCGAATCAGACAAACCAAATTAAAAAATAATGAGCCCATTTTGGATTATCTTAATTTAAAAGTAATATAAGTTAAAAATAATTTTTTAAAACAATGGATCTCCGAAAGGTTTTTAAAAATTATTTTACCATAATTTAAAATTAATATAATTTGAATATTATTTTTTAAAATAATGAGTCTCTTAACTATTTTTTCAAATTATTTCAAATTATTTTTTATTTTAAAATCTAAACTTAATTTCATGGGGAGATTTAATTTTTTAATTTATTTTTTTCTATTTAATTATTTAGATCTATCAATTTTTTTTTCTATAATTTTTATAAAAAATTATTTTTAAAAATTATACATTCTTTTTAAGATATATTCTCTTCATACAACTAAGATAAAAATAAAAAAAATTAAAATACATTCTTTTTACTGCGATTATAATTGTTGTCGGGAGAATAAATGACTGTCTTGAAGGCTTACAACACAACTAAGATAAAAAAAACAGAGGAAACATTAAAAAACGAGATGAAATGGTCCAATGGCACAACCTGCAAAATGAAACAAAAAAAAAACCACAGAATAATAACAAGAAAACAAGAAAAATAACAAAACAGAAAATGCGAGGAGCAACCAATAGCCTCTAGACAGCAAGCACAAACTGCAAGAGGAAATTGTGAACCTTCATAATGTCGAGGAAAAGTAATTTTCTGAAGTGATAAAAGCCTAAAATGTCCTAACAAGCTCTATGACAGTTCTATCAAAGCCATATTTCATAAAAATAACAAATTTTGTGCGGTAATTAAAGTACAATATAGATTAACTTTTTTCTTTTCTTTTCGTACGAAATATAAATTACCTATTTTTGCTAGTCGATTCACCCATTTTGGTATCCGGTACCTCACTACCTACCTGACTCTCTACAAACTCTGATTTCTTGGACTGTAATATAAACGTGCACAGTAATATAAACAGAGAAAATCCTGAACATTCTGTAATAAGCTTAAGAAGCGAATTCTCGCTATTGTAATTATTCATCAAAACTCTATTATACCAGTCATCTGCTAATGGACTATATTATACCTGCCCAATCCCCCACACCCACGACTTGACACAACTTATTCTCCAAAACACAAAATTCAGACTATACTAATGAGAGTGGATAGCCCAATAAAATGGAGTAATAATTAATAAATTATAATAAATTAAATTAGCACAATCGAATTGGAATTTTCATTTTTATGATTACTGTTATTTATGTGTATTTCTTGCCTCCTTTCAATGCCATTAATATCGCGTCAGGAACACAATTACTATGATGAACTCACTACAATTATTTAAATCATGTTGAACTCTAGCATACCCATTACACAGAGCACAGATGGAGAGACATAGGCTAACATGGAGAATGCGGCATAGATTCAGGGATATGATTCCAGCATATGCAGATAAAACCATATAAAAAGGGCTTCAATATCAACATGGTAAATAAAACAGAAGTATTGCAGTAAAAAAAATCCCAAAAAATCATTGGTTGCAGCAGTCTGCTTTGTACGAACAAGTATATTTTGAGTTGATAACAATTTAATTATAATCCTTTAATTAAATGATTAAATGAAATCAAGGGACAGTTTAAAATGGCTGTTTTTCTTTTTTTTTTATATATATATATATATATATATATATATATATATATATATATATATATATATTCAGAGTTAAAATACGAGAATCGTCTCACTGACAACGTTTACAAAATGTTAGGGGAAACAGAAAGGGGAACATAGTGAAGGCAGATTAGCTGGCAATACAACACAACCGGCCTTCGTTTCTCTCTCCGATCTGACATCTCTGGTCTGCTGTCAAGGAACAAGGAGGAGCTGGAAGAAGAAGAAGAAGAAGAAGAAGAATGGGGATTCGATTCATATTAATGGTGAACAAGCAGGGTCAAACCCGTCTGGCTCAGTACTACGAATACCTCACCATTCAAGAACGAAGAGCTCTCGAAGGCGAAATCGTCCGCAAGTGTCTCGCTCGCAACGAGCTCCAGGTCTCCCTCTCTCTCCCTTGCCCAGGACTGTTGAATCTCTGGTTCAATTGAGACTGATTAATTGATTGATCAATCATCCTTAAAACGTGTCGTGTTGACTTCTTGTTATTGATTTGATCTAATAGAACCCGATTTAGATTTATGGTGGCTAAACGCCGTTTGATGTGATCTGATTTGGGCTTAGAGTGGATTTGCTAAAATATCTACTTGAATTTGAAGAGCCTTATGAAGATATCAAGGCTGCTTATAACTTTGCATTTTCATATCCAAGCAGATATGATATGCCCATATTAACTACTATATAGTTTTTTTTTTAAAATTTTATGAACGCAATTAAAAAGATAAAAACGTTCAATGCTCGCCCTGATTCCAGTTTCTGGATTCTAATTGCTGATCAGTTGTGTGCGTTGAACACTTATGATTATCTCTGTATTTTATTTGAAGAATAAAATTAAGAAACTAAAATCTTTACACGCCCTAACTGCCATTATCCAAAATTACTCATTATTTGTGTGGATTCAACTCTTCAGAGTATCCAGTATTTTGGATTCTTTGTGTTTTTTAATGCACTGTGATCTCTTCATTTGACACAATTTTCTTAAGACAAAATCCGCCCATCCACTAGTGCTTAAGGTTGGAAACGGCGTTTGACTCTCAAAATAATTTAATTCTCCAATTATAAAATCAAATACTGTAATCTATAATTACAGCAAACTAGAAGACAATATTTTTCTCTCTATATGTATATGCAGATATTACTAACTTAGAGGAAGAAATTAATGCTCTTGGTGAATGATAGAATGTTATATTTATAGATTCCTGCATGACCCTTGACAATGAGTCTAAGAGTTGTCATTGATGTTTTTTCATGCTAAAGGATACACTTGTTGGTAATAGTATGTCTAAGAATTGTCATTGATGATTTTTCATCCTAATGGACACACTTATTGGTAATGATATATCTTTTTATGAAAAAATAACACTTCAAAGAACACAACTACGGGTAATAGTGTATCTTTTCATGAAAATGTATATATATATTTTTCATTCAATCTAACAAAATTAACGTTGAAATTTAGTACAATTGCATGCCATTTACCTCAAAAGAATAGAAGAAGAGCCTTTTATTTTATTAATACAAAAAAAAAAGTTACACAATGAGCGGCAGCCCCCCAAAGGAAAGGCCTCTCACCAAACTAGGACATACCCCTACTGTGAAAAAAAAAACTACAAAAAAAAAAAAAACCAATGGTTCCTGGTTCCAGCACAAATAACGATCTTAGCCATTGATAAAAGAACCTCCACTAATCAATACACGATAAAAAATACAATAATCATACAATAGAATTCCCAAGCCCATTTGCATTACAAGACCTGCAAAACCGAACACACAGACACCAAAAAAATATTATTATTTTTTTCGAAAACCATACCTCAACCTAGATTGATACCATTAGAACCAAAAGAGCCGTACTGCAGCTATTCAGCCCTAGCACCTTCACAACTGCAATAAAAATAACCACAGCAACCATTTCCCCGAAGGCAGAGAACAACCACTCCCTGCCACCAAGACAACCCCCACATTTGCAAGGCCGGGCTGGAAATAATACACTTCAACAAGACTGCTTTCTGGGCTAGGTTTTCCAATCTCGCTTGAAATCTGCAGAAACCTCATACACAAACCACAGCCCCAATCTCCCTAGGGAAGAGAACACAACGCCAGGAAAATAAGCATAAACCGTGTCCTCTGATTCCTCATGGTCCTGTGAAAACATGACCGACCAATCAAGCTAGCAACCTGCAAACTACAGCAACTATTCTCCCTAGAGAAGAGATCAATAACAGAATAATAAGCAGAAGCCCCCTGAAAAACAGCCCCCACACCTGTAGTGCTGGGCTGGGAAGAGTTCTCCTCTAGCCTTCTTCTGAAACAAAGCCTTATACCATGAGCCGCCTGCACAGAAGGTCAGTGTAGCAACAAAACCAAAGAGAGTATAAAAACAAAACTGGCCAATCTCCTTTAGCCATAGGTCTTCCCAAATTGAGAAGAGGCTTCTGAAAAGACCGGACAAGGAAAACATCCTAAGTCCTGCTAGGACTGTTATTTTTGCTGTACAGCCTACAACTGGCAGGACTGCCTTCTTCAGAAATAAAGTGATCGCTTTTTTCATTGGTCAAAATCCTGCAACTGGCCTTGTGTTCAGTAAGCCTAAACTGACCCCGGAATCTAACAGCCCTACATCTGTAAATGCTGCTGCTGATAGAATTCCATAACACAGCAGAATTGCAGTCTATAGCAGGCCACAAAGCACGCTCTGGAAAGAGGGAAGGCTGGGTATACTCCTTTAGCTGGAGAGCCTCCCCAACATAGAAGAAGCAGGTACAATGACTGGGTAAAGAAAACCTCCTGATGTACAGGAAAATAGTCCTGGTAGGACTGTTCTTTTTGAGGGATAACCTGCAACTGATATTGCTTCGTCTGACATAAGCCCATATATCAGCAGTACCGCAATATAAGGCTGATACAGCTCATGATCTGAAAACTGGGAAACCTGCTTTGTCATCCACCAAATAGTCATAGCACAGAGGAGGTATACTGTCCTGATAAAAAAAACCAGCGCCATTGACATTATGGTCAATAGATGCAAGTTTATCTGCCCCGTGATTTCCTTCTCCATACACATATGTGAGGATGTCTGTGCTTTTTATATAATCCGAGCATTCCCGAAGAACATAGATAAGCTGCCAAGGGGGATCATGTTTTCCTGTTAAACTGTTGACAACTAGCAGGGAATCTAGTTCCACATAAGACAGAACAATATTTAGTTTCTTAGCCAGCTTCAATCCTCCGAGGGTCCTCGCTTCAGCTTCATTACTGGATATTGCTCCAAAGTTAGAGCAAAAACCTGCCATCACAGCCCCCGAGAAGTCCTAGATAATGCCTCCACCAGCTCCCAATCTGTGAATGACAGAGCCATCGCAATTTAACTTGAAACTGACATGAGCCTGCCATTTGATTCACTTACCCAAGTGGTTACCACAACTTAAAACAGTACAATTCAATTGAGAAAGCACTTGAATATCTCTACCTATGGGCACAGCTCTAATACAAACTTAAGACATCATAGTGTTATCTAACTAATTAATTCTAGCAATAATGTTTGAAATAGTAAAGGTTTTATTAGCATTCACAAATTCATTCCTCATAACCCAAATAACCCATGGTATTGGTATTAGGCCTCCCAAATAAATATTCAAAAGACTGAGCTGAGAGTGTTGAGAGGGCCCTATCATCTACACTTCCAGCTGACGACAGAAACTGTCAGAATTGTAAGTAATGTCGCTCAAACGCCCATAAAAAACCCATAATTGGGCAGCTATGTCGCCGGTGACAAGCACATGGTCTATAGTTTCCTCCTTGGGGGGGAGAGCAACACATACAGTCATACACTTGGAGGCCATCGAAATCCCTCTTTTGTGAGCTCCTCAAAGCAATCGTCAGTAGCCGTATCAGAATGGTTAAGAATGATATCCCTCATAGCCACTTGGGGCAAGGTCTTATCCCCATTAAATTAGGTGGTATCCACCCATCAGTCTCTCCAAAAATCGATATATCCCCTTCCTATTATCCATCTGCCATTATCCAAAATTTAGGCTATGTGCGGGAATACCACCCTCCATATTATAAGAATAGGTCAAGACTGTAGATCGTTTAAGTTGCTAGGAGCTTGATTTTTCTGACGACCTAAGTTAAGTTAAGTTAAGTTGCCTACTTAACTTACCGCCTGTGTCTTCCCATCCTTGTTATGAGCGTGTATGTACTTTGGCTCCTTTCTTGCTTATATCTTTGTTGGGCTGTTTTTATCTCATTTTGGTATGCTAAGCTGCATCTTCTGCAGCAGTTCTGCTGATCTCATAATCACCAGTTTCTTGATCACATTACTGTTATGCTTTAACCAATATTAAAGTGACTTTTATTAATACCAAACTGATTTTTCTTGTATTACCATCCTTCCTTGTTGGTATTCTCATCATGTGAGAGCAGTGTTCATTCGTCGAGCATCGGAACTACAAGATTGTCTACAGGCGCTATGCATCACTGTTTTTCTTGGTTGGGGTGGACAATGATGAGGTAATTACTGTTGTCTCTCTAGGTATGATTAGTTTTTAGTTAACTGGGAACTATTGATCGAACATATATGGAGGTTGGAACTTTCTCCGATAATAATCCTATTCATGAATGAACTCAACCTTATGATGCACACTGCTTGCATTACATCGGAATGCCTATATTTTGTAGATACACCCATTTGAATTCTAGTAGGGCCTTGTTACCATTGTGTTGTGTCAAGATTAGATCCTTCTCCTTGTTGCTCATACTTTGCCCTTATTTTCCTTAATAATATCGAAGTGGCCAGTTCTCAAAATCCTAATTTCTAGGTTATCCATAATACTGTTGATTTCTGCTAGAAAGACCCAATTTTGTTTTTCATGATTACCCAAAATATCAGGTTGTGTTTTTCTGGTGGCTGGATGGATTTTGTCAATGCAGGTGTTCCTTATAGTATTGTGACTATTGTCACGAACATAAAAAGTGAGTCCACATTGGACAGTGGACACTTCAGCTTACTAATTTCACCTTCAGGTTACCTATCAAAAAAAAAAAAAAAAAAATCACCTTCAGGTCATGGTTCATCATGCATAGTAAGTCCGTAAAGTTTTTAGTGGGGAAGGTGTTATGTGTTGTCAAACGTTCTAGCTTACGAAAGAAGGTGAACGTTTAATGTGAAAATCCCATAACCACTGGATATATCAGAAATCCACTATAAATGGAAGAAATTCACAATCTGTGTGGCCCTCGCAATGATGCAGCTGTTTTTGCACCCTCGGTTTCATTTAACCCTAACAAATGGTGCTCTACGTCAATTAATGTCTACCATATTCTCAACATTATGTTCTTTAGTTTATCATATTTTTAGGGCAGAATAGGTAAAGAATGAAGCAATTAAAGCTGTTTACAAATCCAAGGAGATTGACAATTTTTAAGACAGGATCTATTTTGTCATTTGTGGGTTGTGAGATTGCCTAGTTGATACCCCAGTGGAAGTGGGTGATCTATATAGTGATAAAAAAACTAGAGTATATTAAGTTGCCTATAAAAAATATCAATAAAAGTTCTTGAATTTTCCCTCATTTTTGGTGCTTTTGCAGAATGAGCTTGCGATTTTGGAATTTATACACCTATTAGTTGAAACTATGGACCGATATTTTGGCAATGTGGTAAGTTATAGAATCTCACTGTTTAACAAGTCCTTATTGCTATCTCCTAAAACTTTGTGTTGTTTTCCTGATTTATTGTCTTCTCAATTATGCAGTGTGAGCTAGATATCATGTTCCATTTGGAGAAGGCACATTTTATGTTGGAGGAAATGGTCATGAATGGATGTGTTGTCGAAACAAGCAAGACTAGCATTCTGAATCCCATACAGATTATGGAAAAGGCATTTTGATCATTTCCTAGTCATATAGTTTGAAAGATTAAGTTTTAATTTGCAATCTCATAATTGTTATTTCTTGTTGTATAAAAGCAAAATTATTTTAGCCGTTTAAATTAAAGTTAGAAAATTTTGCATTGGAATTGATGTGGAAATTTGGAAAGGCTTGTGACATCATTCCTTGATCTTGAAAATTAGCAAGTTTATTTTTCAATATAATTTTCAACCCATGCTAGACCTCTCCATAACAACAATTCTACTACTAGCACCAAATAATTCAATTTTAATATGTACACCGTAGCACAAGATTCGACTTGATGTATAGAACAATGGCTAAGACAGCAGAGCAAGCAGGAACCACCCGCCCGAGGACCCCCTTCTACAAAGTGCTTCAACTTTTAGACGGCTGCTGGCCTTCCATCCTTCCGCGGGTCACTCACAGCCGTGAGAGTTCCATGGAATGATGGGGAGACTTCCCAATCTTTCTGTCCATTTTGCTGAGTGTCTGAACAACAAACTGGGACATTGCTACCCCTCCACAAGCCTCCAGTTCATGACCCCTATCTTCCAAGAACTTTTTCCTTTCCTCTGGAAGGTCAATGTGGTCACCATCGATCACTGTCCAGTTCTCATCCTGGACCAGGTTGGGAATTAACTGCAAAGGATCAATTTTAAATAAAATGTAGGTTTGAATTCCATTTACGTAACAGACTATACATTATGGGAACAACATGAAAACCTTGTGATAGACTCTTGGATTCTCGACAGCTGCATGAGGTTCCATTCCAAAGATGCAGTGGTTGAGAAAAACCTGGATCACTGCTGGAATTATGTTTGAACCACCACGATCGCCAATGACTCCAACCAGGAGCCCATCTTGCAAAATTGAAGAAAAAGTTTACTGAAAATTTAACTGGACAAGATACTATAATGTCAAATTCAGAGCATGAAGCTTTTGCGAGTAGTAAAGATCCGAAAAAGGTTCATACTACAATGGTTAATATAAATGCAGCATTTTTTATAATTAATTTTAATTGTTAAAGCTTGTTTGTGATTCGAACCCGTGATGTTTTGATCACAAGTTAACGCTATTGATATCAGGCTGGCTGGTATGAAGGTAGCGAATACCAGCTCCAAACGCGTAATTGATTAGTAGTCATGGTTGATACAGCATTAAGGGCCTTTCATTTGCTTCAACAATGCAAAATTGAAGCTAGGACGATGAACTCTAAGCTAATTCCACCTGCTAAGCAATATCCCGGTCGATGGGGAGAGAATACCAGCTAATACGTATTTATAGTAATTGTCGCTTATACAGCATTCAAGTCAAGTTTAACTTTGCAATAATGGCTATTACACATAATCTCTATAATTAATGCACCACCTCTAACATATACTACAGGAAATAATCTAAATGCCTTTTTTGGCATTAAGTAGGATGAGAAGTTTTTGAATATCCATTACTTTTCTAGGATCCATTACCACCTGCATTCACTCCTTGAGATAATTGTTTTTGTTTTTATTTTCCGTTTCAAACCTTAACAGCCTAAGAGGCAGAATGGAAAGAAAGTGAGAAGGGATTCAAGTGAATTCGTACTAACTGCTTCATGCGAAGGACTTAGAAAGCATCTCAGATGCATACATAAACTGAGAGATGTCTACAGATTTAGGGTCCGCCAAATTCATCCTAATGGCAAACATGTGTTTTAAAGCCCCAATTAAGAGATCGATATCGATGCAGACCCAAAGTTCCCTTTGCTGCATCTAAGATATTTAAAACCTGCATTTTGAAACACTATTCAGATATACAAGCTGCTCATTATCCAGGAGAAAGGAACATCAAGTCCACGCCTTAAGTACAGAATTTTCGGCCACGGGTCGAGCTGAACGTCGAGCAGGATGGTAAATAATAGTGTAGTCAAAGCGCAAGCATCTGGATCCTTTTCTAATAAATGAAGAGAAATTGGCAGTTTACCAGGGGTATAAAAAACCAAAAAATTTCATCCTACTTGTGACCTTAATAGCTCGTTGCAAAAATAAAATTGTCAGGAGAAAAAGAAATAAAGTTTTTTATTATCTCTCTATACAAAATACTAAGCAATTACTAAAATATCTTCAATTAAAATTTATTAAATAAATTTTTTTATTAAACAAAAGACATACTCTTCCTAAATATCTTTAATTAATTAAAATTTATTAAATGAAATTGTAAGGGTTGCAATGGCAAAGTATGACTTGTTTCAGCAAAGCAAAGTTGTATGCTCTGTTTGAGCAATCATTTGGCAATTAGAATGAAATATTTCGGTAATGATTTGTTTCGGCCTTTTATTGTAAATATTATATATATAATTAACAATATAAATAAATAATATCAAATGATATAAAATTTTAACTAATATTTTTTTCTAGTAAGTCTAATTAAAATTACATTATATAACATAACATCACAAAAATTTTAATTAAAATCACATAACATAATATAAACATAACCAGAAGTCTTAACATTACTACTTATTAAATTTCTCAAAATTAACAACATCATCATGAGCAGCAAAAAAATTAACACTATCCGCTAGGGGTACTGTCAAAACTTCTAACAATAATACTCATATGATTTTTCTAACCACTCAATCAACTCTAGAAAATGAGTTAAACAAGAAAACCAAAATAAAACAGAATACTTCATCATCAACTTTTTCAATTAACTTTGTAGTTGAAATTATTGTACATAATAGATTTTATAATATATTTCATACAATTTTATGGACAATAGTATCAAATATACCATATAAGTGTTAATACATTTTAAAAATATAGTATCCTTTAACAATACACAAAAAAAATCATTATTGTTTGTTACTTTTGATTTGTCCACCCAACCAACCATATTCTAGGGGTGATCAAGAATCGAATCAAACTGGTGAACCAAACCAAACTGAACTAATTGGACTGAAAAAAATAATTTTTAAAATAAGATTAGTTTATTTAGTTTTTTTTTTTGAAGAACTAATTGTATTCGGTCGATTTACGATTTTGGTTGTTTGGTTATCAAATCGACCGAACATACTATCTTGCGATGAACATGCTTAAATGTTCGTTAATCCTTGGATTTAATATAATCTGATAGGTTTATATATCCTTTGCGGCTCCTAGTATGTTGTTTAGGAAAGTCTAAACTTTAATATTTGTCGATTTCGATTTTATTTGTTGGATTTTTAAATAATGACATTTCAAATTCAAATATAATATCTTATTTTCTTATGTGAATATCTAATGTTTTTAAACTTTTTTTCTTATGCTTTAGAAGTTAATTAGTGATGATATTTGAGATTAATAAATCATTTTTTTTAATTTATTATTAAAATTTAAAAACCAATTCAAACCGATAAACCGAATCAAACTTTATACACCGAACCAAACCAAGGACCAATATTTTTAACCTTTATTGATTGATTTGGTTTAAAAATTATATATAAACGGACCGAAATAACCGAAAATCACTCCTATCATATTTTCTTTAATTATTTTTAATATCTATCATGAGGATTTATTTCATGAATTCTTGATAAGTACGCTCCTTAAAACCTGCTTGCTCTTTATTTCATGTATATTATTCCATTGCTAGGTTGATAAAAGACAGAATTAGCTACATTATATGTTATCTTAGAATCAAACTACCGTTACCAAGCCAAAACACTTTCTACTTAGAACAAGATTAGACGGAACTACAAACTGGGACATTGGCGATGACAGGAGAGCAAGCAGGAACCACCCGCCCAAGGACTCCCTCTCTTCTACAAAGTGCTTCAATTTTTAGACGGCTGCTGGCCTTCCATCCTTCCTCGGGTCACTCACAGCCGTAAGAATTCCATGACATGATGGGGAGACCTTCCCAATCTTTCTGTCCATTTTGCTGAGTGGTGGTACCTGAAGAGTCTGAACAACAAACTGGGACATTGCTACCCCTCCACAAGCCTCCATTTCATGACCCCTATCTTCCAAGAACTCTTTCCTTTCTTCTGGAAGTTCAATATGGTCACCATCGATCAGTGTCCAGTTCTCATACTTGACCAGGTTGGGAATTAACTGCAGAGGATCAATTTTAAATAAAATTAATGTAAGTTAAAATTCCACATTCTTTACATAACAGACTATACAGTATGTGAACAACATGAGAACCTCAGGATAGACTCTTGGATTCTCGACAGCAGCTAGAGGTTCCATTCCAAAGATGTAGTGGTTGAGAAAAACCTGGATCACTGCTGCAATTATGTCTGAACCACCACTACCGCCAATGACTCCAACTAGGAGCCCATCCTGCAAAATGGAAGAAAAAGTTCACCAAAAATTAACTAGGCAAGATACTAAGGTAAATCTAGTACACGAAGCAACCGCAAGTGACAGGAATCTGAAAAAGAGTCAGGGCTATAAGGACAAAATGAAGTCCGCCTTCCCATAATTAATTTTAATTGCGTTAAGGGCCAAACTAATTCTATCCTTACGCAAAGATTTGCCAAGATACTAAGAAAGATAGTGAAAGCCCCCCTTATTATGAAAGTAATATATTCTTACCTTGATAACAATGATTGGCGTCATGGAAGATAAGGGTCTTTTATTTGGTTCAATGAAATTTGATGGAGCAGGAGGCAGTTTATCAGGGGCCAATTCCGATGGAGTGGAGAAATCATCCATTTCATTGTTGAGCAATATCCCCGTGGATGGGGAGAGAAAACCAGCCCCAAACACGTAATTTATAGTAGTAGTCATTGACACAGCATTCCGTTCTGCATCAACAATGCAAAAGTGGCTAGTCCCATGATCTCTAAGCTGACTCCACCTGCTCATCATATACTTTCAGAACTATGTTCTTAGGTTTTGTTAGGAAGATTGAATGGGAAGAAATTGAAGAAGGATGACTTTTCTAATATCCATTACCACCTGCATTCCCTCGAGAAAATACTTTTTTTTTTCGTTTTAAACCTTAACAGGCAGAATGGAAGAGATTCAAGTGAATTAGTACTAACTGTTTCATACCTGGTCATGTAATATTCAGGGGGGAATGTGGTATTGTCAAATATCTTCTGCTGGAGTTGCTGAGCAAAGGACCTAGAAAGCATCTCAGATGCATACTGAGAGATGTTTACAAATTTAGGGTCCCCCAAATTCATCCTAATGGCAAACATGTGTTTTAAGGCCTCAATTAAGCGATGCAGACCCAAAGCTCCCTTTGCAGCATCTAAACTCCCATAACTTTCTAAGATATTTAAAACCTGCATTTTTGAAACACTATTCAGATATTCAAGCTGCTCATTATCCAGGAGAAGGAACATCAAGTCATTCCGAACATCTGGCAATTGATAACCAATTTAACATCAATTGGAGAAGAGTACAAAATGAGACCCACCAGAGAAAGCCCAAGAGTTCCACTCGAAGGAGGTGGCATTCCAAGTATAGTGTGTCCCATTACATTCACAGTCATTGCATCCATAACTTCAACCCTATAATTTCTCAAATCCTCCATCGTCAAAATCCCACCAGCATCTCTCACGTCTTTAATAAACTTCTCACCAATAGTTCCGTTATAGAAGGCTTGTGGCCCTTGCTCTGCTATTGCCTCAAGGGTGTTACCAAGCTCCTCATTATAGCACATATCACCAATTTGTAACAGCTTCCCATTAGGTGCAAACACTTCCCTTAAACCATGGTCAGTCATGATCATTTCCTCCTTCTGAGCAATGCGTGACCCAAGTAAAGGACTGAGGACAAACCCTTCTTTGGCGAGTTTTATGGCTGGCTGGCATAGGGTTTTCCATGCCAACCGCCCGTATTTTGACCAAGCTTCATGAAGGCCAGCTATTTCACCTGGGATGCCCATTGATAATGCGCCTGAAAACTTGCCTCTTGTATTATTTTCATACATGTCCTGGTAACACAAACAAACTCACTCTTGTAAATATCTTTCAAGGATCATCGATCCAACAAGTCCATGCCCACAAGCAATTAAACTAACTTTAGATAGTATGAACCTTTGAAGCAGCTAAGGGCGCAGTTTCCCTCATATCAAAGGCTTGGGCCTTTGAAGTCAAGGAAGACCAAAGAACCATGAAACTTCCACCGCCGATCCCACTGGAAGATGGGTTGACAACTCCAAGGCACAGAGCGGTTGCCACTGCAGCATCCACGGCATGCCCACCCGCTCGAAGCATTGATGCACCAATTTCGGAACAGGTGCCATCATCAGCAGCGACTACACCCCTCTCCGACTCAATGATGGCAGCATTGTCACGTAGCATCCTCTCATGGTGGTAGGGTCCTAGCACACTAGATTTTGAACTTTCTCTTCCAAGTAAAAGGCTCACAGCTGCAATTGAAACAGTGTGCGTAACATTAAGTAAGAGGCCCTCTTGTGGAAAGTATTGGAAATCAGCAAATAAGAACTTTCTAAATTTATATAAATCAAAGCACATGATATAAATCATGTAGCCGCTAGGGAGCACAATCGTCAACCAAAATTTCCAACAAGAACCTTATCATATACCCATATCAGCATCTGTCATGTAAACCTGAGTTTAGTGTCGGATAAAAAGGCCCGCTGTTACAATTGATGCCATGTGTTTAATTAGCATCAAATGAGAGGCCCTCTTATGCGAAGAATCAGCAATCAGCATACTAACAAGTTTTCTAGATTCACATGAATCGTATATAGTAAGTACACTATATGGTTTCTAGCCGCTAGGAAATGCAATTGTCAATAAAAATGTTTCAACAAAAAACTTATGGTTTCATGTAAAGCTCACTCTGAACTACATAAGACTAGAGGTCAAATGCGAAAACAACCAATGTTGGGCATAGATTTGAGGGATTTTAAACAGAGTTTAAGAGTATTTCATTTTCGTTGTCTCGTTTCAAAACAACAATTTAGCTACAAAACCATAAATTATAAATAAATAAGTAGAAAGTTCACGATTTCCAAGCTTGTAGAGAGTAAATAAGGGAACATGATTACTGTATTCAAACTAGATATGAACGCTGGAATCAATGCAAGCCCTTCAACGACCTTTATTATGTTATTCTTCACCGGGAAAAGTGTAAGGTACAACTCAAATATCAGCTTCAAATTCAATAGAAGATATAAAATTGCAGAAAAACAAAAACCCAAATCAAACAATTATATTCAAAAGGCGATGAATACTCTTAAACTGCAGAAGAGGATTGGGATACTCACATATGATTGTAATGAAAGCAATGAATACCCACAGAGGTCTGCTCCAATTCCACTTCTTCTTCTTCTCCTCGTACGACCCACCCCCTCCTAGAATTGGAGTCTCAATGCTCTGCTGACCCCGACCCATCATGGAATGGAGAGAAAAATGTAGCCTCAATGATCAAGGAAGCATTAATATAATAATGGAGCGGAGGGGAAAAAAAATAATTAATGGGGAAGTTTCTGTCTGGGGAAGAAGGAACTTTTCTGCAGTGAAGTGATGGCTAATTTAAACGTAACTTGCGTTTATATAGGTGAGCCCCAAAGCTGTGATACCAGGAATCGAATAAGGTTCATCTTACCTCAAAACTAGAAATATGTTAATAGTGGTCATGTATTATGATGTATCCTACGCGTGTATTACCTCATTTTAGCTCCCCAATCCCCATCCATTATCAAGATTCAACCTAAAGCGGATGTATTATCCGTAGATTAGATTTTGGTGTCAGATTGATGGGTGATAAAACGCATATACTAATTCTTGAAGTCCTTAAGTCTAGATTATTTTATTTTATGTTTTGGTGGTTGATCCCACCCAACTTTCCATTTTACACCTCCCCCCACATCCGCCATCAATGATGTCACCAAACGCAACATGAACACCTAAACAGGGAGGTGGTCATGGGAGGGTAGCTTCCGCGAATTTAATTCGCCGGTGAGCAAACAACAATAGGACCGTCGGCCGCCTCCTATGCGGCTATGCCGCCCCCTGCGCCGTTGGCAACTTCGGGTTCGCAGACCCACTAACGTCCAATGATTGGATGCCACGTAGTACGTTTATTCCTGAATCTCCACGCCTAGAGTACAGAATTTACGGCCACGGGTCTAGCTGAACGCGTAGGATGTAATGATGCTGCATTCGCGTGGACTGTAAATATTAGTGTAGTCATACTTGATTACTTCTTTTTACAGTGTCTGAATCAACCCTTTTGATTGTTGCGTCCACCGGTCAAGTCGCATGCATCTAGATCCTTTTTGATACATTATAAATTTTAGGGTCGTATCTATATTTTTGAATTAGGCTTCTCGAAATATGTATTTTACTTTAAAAAAATTTTAAAAAATAAATTTTAACTAAAAATTACTTTACGTTAAGTCCTTTAAATTTTAAAGTTTAAAAATATAATTTTTACGTTTCTTATTTCTATTTTTAAAAATATATCTATTGCATATTAATTATGATGACTATTTATGAATTTAAAATATAATAAAAAATAATTGTGAGGGAGGGGGGAGATTAATAAATAATTATTTGAGAAATAATTATTTTATTATATAGAAATAGAAACGGAAGAGCAGATATGTGAGATTTAAAAAAAATTATAAATATCTACTGTATATCCCGCAAATTAAATATGAAAAAAAAAAAAAGACCTAAGGTGAATGCTCTTAGTAACTCTTTCGTATATATGAGGTATAAAGTGGACAGAAAAAAAAAAGGCTGATATTGGGTTTGTTACTTTTTAATATGGAATTAATAAAGAGAAATTGGCAATTTAGTAGGGTGTGTATAAAAAACCAAAAATTAAAAATTGGGTCCAAATGGATTTAAATCCAGATTTACCACATCAATCTCCCATGAATATATTCATAAAACTACTTCTCATACTACTAATATTAGAAATTTTAAATATTATTTATAATTATTTAAAGTAATAAATTAATTAATATCAATAATGTTTATCTTTTTTATTAATCGTTAAGGTAACTCTAATAATATTTTTAAAATTATCTTTACGTATGATCGATAATTATTTGTTAACTTACACACTAAAAACAATCTTCAGATTAACTTTATTTCTATTAAACTTTTTTTTTCAATTCAATCCTCCTCTCTCCTAGCTCTCACAAATCTCAAACCCTCATTATACAGGTCGAATTGGAGGTCTCCAAAATCAAAATAAGCCAGTATTTATCAGGTAGGTTGACTAACATGTCAATCTGACCGAAAACAAAATAAACCAATTAGATAAATTGTGTAACCTGTCCAACCCGACCGACAAATACTTAGATAATAATTTTTCCTAAACATTATAAAAATATAAATATTTTGTGAATTTGAAGTGGAAGTCCATTAGTTGTGAACTTCTTAAGTTTAATCTAACGATTTTTTAGATGATAATAATTTATTTGATTTTATTTATTGAGAGTTGATATTTGATTCTACATTATTGTTTGTGTTAATAGTGTGGATTTAATATGAAAAATTAATAATGTTAGTGTTGAGCGATAAAATTATTAACTTGATTCAACATGATAAATCGACTGATCAAAAATTGAATAAATCAATTTAGACGGGTTAGACAATTCTATTAACCGGTCTGAAAATCAAAAATTTAGTTTAGTAAAGGAATATAATCCGTCAAAACCAATCAACCTAGTAATGTAACACACATAAACTAAAAATTCAATTTAGTAAAGTTATTATAGTAATTTATAAAAATAAAGAGGAAGATGGGAATTTTAGTTTTGGCACCGACTTTTTTGAAAAATAAACTTAATAATGTTTTAACATCCGACTGAAGTATCAATAGATTTTTAAAATATAGTATCCCTTGAATAATAATATAACAAAAAATTCATTACTTCTTTTTCAAATTTCTGAATCAATTTGTTGATTGTTGCGGCCCACGGGTCAAGCGCATGCATCTAGGTCCTTTTTTAATATAATGTATTGACTTAGAAACTCTTTGATACTGTGTTAGTTTTTAATAGGGTGTGTATATAAAACCAAAAACTAAACAAATGGGTCAAGATTTAAATTTAAGATAGAAATCCGGATATACCACACCAATCTCCCGTGAATATTTATAAAACTACTTTTTCATATGGTTAATATTAATATTTTAAAATATTATTTATAATTATTTAAAGTAATAAATTGATTACTCTCTCTTATCATCTATATTAATGCCTTATAAATGAGTCGAGCCAAACTAAATTAGTTAAGTTCGAATAAGTTTAAATTGTAACCAAACTGAACTCATATAATAACGAGTTTGAACTCAAGTTAAGTTTAGCTGAGCAGGTATCAAGCGAGTCGTCGAATGTATCGCTTATTTAAATGTATATGTTAGATAAATACGTAAACAATTCAAGCTAATCCAAACTTAAATAGTTATCAAACTGAGTTGAGTTTAATTTATACAAGTAATCAATTCGAGCTTAAAATGATAATAAGTAGAACTTGAACAGTATCAAGCTCGAATCGAGTAGATATCGAATGAGCTATCGAGTGTCAACTCATTTATAAACCTTAATATTTAGTATGAAATGAAATTCATTTTAATTCTCACTTATGACACAAATCGCATTGGAATCCATCATTGACCCTTCAATGCGCCTTTCTTTTTCTCACTTAGCTTAAACGAATGCGTCATTAAATAACGCACTGTGCTCGGCTGTTAACCTAGCCTGAAGAATACGCGCTTTCTTTATAAAAACTCAGGCTTTAGGTTATTAATTTTCAGCCCATGGAAAGTGGATTAGGTTAAGAAATTTTGTTCTGGGCTACTGGGATTTGGATCCTACAATCCGGTGGGCCAGGAAATGAATTTGCGTCGCTATTACGTTTTTGATTTTGGTAAAATCACGTTTTATATCTCAAAATGTTGCTTTACGCAAGCAAGAAGATGTTGAATTTGCAAAATCATTATTTCGATCACTCAAAAATCAAATTTTAATCAAATGATGATAACAATTGTTTTTTTAATATATAATTTCATCATCAACCATTACTGATTAACTTTGAATAGTAAAAAATTATTATGATTATTAATTCAGAATTACATTCATACAATATTAATATTTAAAATTTCAATAATATAATAACTTGTTAACTACATTGATATAATATTTATGTTTATACGAGTAATTATTATTGTGCTTAACTTAATATTTTATTATTATTTCCAATAATATTTACGTAAAATTATTTTAAAAAATCCTTTATTTTTATTTTAAACTTAAATATTACAATACCTTAACTTTTTTAAGTTTATAATTATATTTATATAAAAGTTTTTTACGAAAAAGTTAGTAATAATATCATTCTACATTATTTTGTGAATTATATCCTACTAACAATATTTTTATTAATAATAACTAATAATTATATCTAACATATTATTTTAGAGCCTACATAGTACTTCGTAATTATTTTATTCTGTTTTATTGGAAAAACAAGATAGTATTATTAATAAGGAAAAAAAAACTACGTGAAATACCCAAAGGAAAAGCCCAATACGAGGATTGGGCTACATACAAATGGCCTAGCATCCCACTGTGAATAAGCAAAGGCCATAGTGCCCAAACAAGAAGTCCTCATGGCCCAACAAGGATAACAAACAACAATTGGGCTGCGGGAGAGACTGGGCCAGGAGAACTGTGCACCTCGTATGGCTTCAAGTTCATGTATGTTCGGGAAATTTGTTAAAGGTTTAGATCAAATTAGCTACCCCTAATATTCACTGCATACGTTGTACAACTACGGGGTCTGTAGGATGGCATAAATTTGCAGGGAGTTCAAACGCAAGAATGGCAAGGCTTTTTAAGGATTACTTTAAAAATATGCTGAGCTGGTTACGGTGAGGTGAGCTTCCAATGGCAATAACTCTCTCCACCTCACCTTGGATTACTTTGATTACAGTATAATTAAAATTTATAATTACTTTTTTTTTATAATTTAGATGTTATAACTTTAATATTTAATTATTTATAAATGAGTCTTGATATCCACGTGATGTATATAACCTATGCCGCGGCATATGAGTATTTTTATCAAATTCTAAATTTGCAGATATTAGCCAAGTATTTTAATCAGCTTGGTATATGCATATGGCTATACATTTCAGCTTTATTGTTTTCCTATAATTAAGTAGAGTTGGGGAGCACATACTAATCATCATATTACTTTCACCAGGTGGTTTAATAATGTTTACGCGTGTTATTAAATATAGACGCCAAATGGATGGGAGGAAATGATATTAATAATTCTAGGAAAATATACGAATAAACTCGCTTTGATGGGGGTAAATAATATCAGGACTTACTAACCTTGAAATCATTAGGTGTAAATTTATTTTTATTAGTTTGAAGAATTATTTTAACAAAAAGTTAAAAATTTTATTTTTCATATCATTTATTTTAATAAAAAATATAAATAAATTATATTTAATTTATTACTATTCACTCTTTATCTATTAAAAATTATATTTTTTTTTCAACATTTTTAATTTTTTAATTTTTTTGCCATATTTAATTTTAATTTTAAATAATAAATATTTTAATTAAAAATAAATTAAAATAAATTTTTAAAAAATAACTTATTAAAATAAAAAACTAGTTTAAATTATTTTAAAGAATAGATTACAACGACCCACTATAATATCACTGTAATTAATCTGATGGGAACGTATAGACGGATAGGTGATTTTTTGTCCTTAAATTACAAATTTAAAGCCCATCTGAATTTTTTAAAATTGCCCAAAAGTCAGATGGCCCAGAGGCCAGAGGGGTAGCCAGCCATTAATTATCATGTAATCCTTGACTGATGGCGAGAATGAGATGGTCTAACTGGTAGCCTCACCGTCATAAATAGGTGCATGGCTGAGTCATGGACTCATGGGCAAGTGGATTTGATCGTAGCCGTAGGGGGTAAATTGCCCCTAACACGGTAACACCTACATCTCGCGCTCGCGCATGCGCATGCGCATTAAAGGAAAACACAAACCCATTTACTGCCCACCAGCTTCGATAAGTTATCGAATTTAGTTTGGGTCTTATCCGATTCACTAATATAATATAGAATTTTTAAAAGTAAATATAAGTAAAACCCTCTGGCCCCCTCTGATCACCCCGACCTCATCGGAGCAGATTGGGTTCAAGGTGAGGCTACGTGGTGGGCAATGGATACCCGCTCCCGCATGCGGGGCGGGTTATCCCGCCTAGGCAAGAGCGGGATGCGATTTTTAAACTTGACACTCCACCCCAGGCGGAGACGAAGAGCAGTAATAAGTACCGGGGTATCCCGTCCCGCTTAATTTTAATAATATTTATTTATAATTTTATAATATTTTAAATATTATTATTTATGATTTTTAATATTTTTAAATGATATTTATTATCGTAAAATTAAATCATTTTTAATAATTTTAAAGTTAAAAATGATATAGAAATTTGATTTAAGTCAAAATTATTGATATAAACAGATCCAATAAAAATTGATAATAAGATGCGGGCAAATCGAACCTTATTCGCAGACACATTAAAAATTGGTATATCGTGTCACACCTATATATGGAACATGATACAATCTTAAAATTGAATCTACTGCCTAAGCGAGAACAAGAGACACTAATATGTTGATTACGCCCCCGGTAGGACTCGAATTACTTCTATTAACTGTTTCGTAGAGCTTCTAAAAGATAAAATTGTCTTAAAAGAGAAATTAATAAAAGCTGTTAGCGAGGTGCGGGCGGATGAAACCTCCCCTCATGTACCCCACTCCCGCTATAGCGGGTAGCACCCCTAATGTATAGGAGTCCAACAATATCCGATTCAGAGATTCGATCCGTTACTATCACTACACCTTCAAAAAAAAGTTCATACATACGAATTTGATGATTTTTTTAAATATTTATGGTTCTTTTGATAATTATGGCTTTTTAAAATATTGGGAATAAAAGCCGTCATACCATTGGATGTAAGACTTGAGGATGACTGATTTCTCTCTTGCAGTAGTCGGGCATTATAGCAGGAACATCAGCAGTCCTGAGTGGTCGGGTCGGTTTCCAGCCTGTAAGCAAGAAGGGCTTCTGGGTTATAGGCTATGCTCTGCATGGGTCTGCAGACAGCTGCCATGCTTGGACGTGGTGGTGGAATGAGCCTTTTGTTGCCCTATTTTTGTTGCGGCAAGTTCATTATGCAGCAATGATGCCATCTGTTCCAATTATTCAAGCATGTCAACAACAGATACACTAGGCATTTGCATTAGTTGAATTTGTTCTTTATTTCTTGGGTAGGTAGTCAATTATAAACTACTTGGTTTTGTTGTTGATCATAAGAAATAACTAACAGTTGATGTGATACGTTTTATTCCTTTGGATTGATTTTATTCTTTGTAAGCCATTTGAGTTTGACAGTTGTGTGGTATTAATCAAGTTTATTCACATTTGCAAGTGAAAATTCGTAAATTTGATCAAGAAATTGTTTACTGTACACGTGAGCATTCAGTTTTATATTTTATATTTTTATTTTTAAAAATAAATAGAATATTATTTGGTTTTTTTTACATGTTTACTTTTATTTTTAAAAATTATATTTTTTTATTTATTATTTATTATAATCAGTTAAGTTTTTTATATATATATATATATATATATGTCAAACAAATATAAAAAATTATTTGAATGATAAAAATTATTTATTTAATAATTATTTGAAGATTTTTTTAAAATTTTATTTAAAATTATTTTAGAAAATTCGATGTAGATTTTTTTATTGAATTTTTAAAATTATTTTTAAATTATATAAAAAATATTATTATAGAAGATTTAATATTATTACTCTTAGTCGAAGCTAATAGTGTATTTTATTGAATTTATAATTTTAAATAGATATAATATTATTATGATGTTTTAACTTATAACATTAACTATGGGGAGAATTATAATTTGCCTACGGATTGCGTTCAAAATTCAAATATGATTAAAGAGAATATTATTCAATATTCATATTCAAATAAATTGAATATTAATCACATAAGGATTTAATATGATTTTTTTTTCTTTTTCTTTTAATCCCACGGTGGAAAGAAGCGGAACTCGATCGCCCGACCTCCACTCTTCTTCAAAAGGAAGCGTCCCTTTGCCAGCTGAACCAATCATATGGATTTAATATGAAGGAATTGGATGATTTGATCCAATATAAATATAATTTCATTTCATATATTCGAGAGTCTTGCATACGTCAATAGTCGTGCCTTCGCCTTACATTTTCGTTGTTTCTTTAGTTTTTAATTTCAAAAAATATAATATTCATTTCGCCATTAACGTAACAAACAATCCTTCACCTTTAGACTCGAAATTAGTCCAACCCTTGCACTTCGCGGCTGACACAGGCAAGGGCTACACCCCCCCGCAATTATCTCGTTTTGTCAAATCAGCCTCTTAAAAAAACAGATTTTTATTTTTAAAAATAATAATCGAAATTTAAAAACCGTCTGATATGCATATTTTATAGATGATGAGAATTTATTTTTTAAAAAAAGTAATTATTTTTTATTTTTTAAATCAAAATTTATGTTAGTGAAACATTCAAATTAATTATTTTCTTTTATTTTATCTATTTTCTTATTTATACCTAATACATATTTCGTGGAATTTATTTTATAAATTTTTTAAAATACATTTTTTTTCGTAATGCATTTTTTTCAGAATTTAAATTTAAATATCAATTTCAATAAAAAAATAATTATAAAACTAAAATACAAATAAAAACACATCCTTAGAATATCTCCCGATACTGTTATTTATTTATTTTACATGTAAAGAGTTTTATTATATTTATTTTTTTAATATAGAGATAGATTGAAAATTGTATTAGAGCATTTACAAAGATATTTGATTCTTTCTTTGTGGAGAATATGAAATATTTTAAAGATGTTCTTAATTTCGGAAGAATAAATATTTTAAAAGAAACAAAACCGGGGCAATTTTCTGTTTTTTGTTTTGTTTTGTTTTTTTTGGCTTCATAGAAGCGGGCAGCACAAGTTTTGTTGAAGTATTTACCTCATGTCTCCAATTTTCCTGCGTTTATCATCAAATTTGGAAATTGGAATGAAGCATATCTTTATACCCCCCGTTTGTCCAACATATTTCCTAATATTGATTCCTAATTTTCTGCGAGTTTGAACAGCACACATGTCGATGAGGACCAGCATAATGCGTTGACATTACTTTATGTTAACGATGTTTCCCTTCATTATTTATAGCACGAGGTCGTGTGACTTCACGTGGCCCCAAAAAAACAAATGTAAAAAAGTGCCTAGGTTTATACCCACTCCTCTCCCCCTAAAAATAATAACTAAAAACGCAACCTTTTTTTCCACTCTCAGCCCAAACAGCCCCTACCTCGCAGATTCTCCGTATCTCTCCGACAGCGGCAGCTTACATTATTTAAAACAAAACATTCAACGGGCGGGGTTTACTACCCTCACCTGCGGGTGGCAGCCGCCGGTCCGAAAGGACGAAAGTGCCCATACAACAGTTGATTGAAAATTAAATTATGTTTCTATTTAATTTTAAAAATAATTTTTTAAAAAAAAAACTATATTTAATACCCACCAATAATTTTAAATTTATCAAATTTATTACTTTTAAAAAATAATTAAAATTTTAAAAATAATATTATCGGCTTAATTAAATTATTTGTTTGGTTCGGGGCGGCCGCCTTCTCCAACGCTGCAACCTATCCTCCTATGCCTTTGGGAATTCGGGAAGCTAAATCCGACAAGTACCAACCTATCCTCCCATCCCCGATGTCTAAATTTTATTTTGACAAGGACACTATATGATATATCAATCAATCATAGTCACTTCAAATGTTAGTCTCTCTGTTTTTTTTCTATTTAATTTATTAGAAATTTTAAAGCAATATTAATCGCCCCTAGGGCGTGTTTGGTTATATAGTTAAAAGTATTTTTCTATGTTTAAATATAAAAATATGATAGTCCTAGAATTAAATTTTGTTGTTTGATTTACGTTATGAATTTCTGTGTTCAAATTGTCTTACTATAATAAAACTAATACTCGAAAACGTAATTTCAAAAATACCATTACAATGTTTTCAACCAAAAACAGACAGTGGCATTTTAGAAATTTTAATTCGATATTAATCTCTTAAACTTTCTCGTTTAAGTTATTTTTCAAAAATCATAGTTCTTCACCTCTTTATCGGTCACATTTATTTATATTATCCCTAGGAGAAAATTGTTTTTTTTTTCAATTTTAATTCTTATAAGTCGTAAGATATTTATGCCCATTAGCATCAATAATAATGGAATCAAAATCGTTTTGATTCTCACGTTTAGAACACTAAAAACGGGAATTAATGATTATCATGAGAATTTTACGGCCAATTTGGTTGGGTATTTCAAAGAACTGATTTTGTTTTTAAAACTATAACTCAATCAATATGATTGGTACACCTATTTTATTAATAAAATAGATATTTTAAAAAATAATTAATCAATCTTGCCATCATCGTTGAGCATAAATTAAAACCGACAGGGCAAATTACATTTTTGTCCAAAACTCGCACCATGTATGAGACTTGCAAAAAAAACCGTTGCAGGCATTCTAATGCTTATAATCAAATTCAGGATTACCTGCAGACCAAGACTTTTGTTCCCTGAGGTGGGGTGGGGTGGAGACGTGGAGTGGAGACACTTACCATATGTATATATAATGATATAATAGATTAAGGGTACAAACAACTTGTCCCTCCTAATTCCTTAATTACTGTATGAATATATTTAAAATAATAAATATTAAAACACAATATTAAATACGATCTATTATCCATGACCCTACCTATTAGACAGAGAGACTAAAGTCATTTATTTTTTCAGATTTATTTTTTATTTATCATCAGGCTTTGTTAATGAAATCACGAATCCGCTCCTGTTCATAATCTCTCTTAGAGCGCTCTCCCTATCGCACTGTAAACTATTTGGAGTATAGCATTGTGCTGACATTGAATAATTATAAATATGTTTAGTTTGAGTTTTAATTTATGTAAACTATTAAGTCGAATTTTTATTAATTATAAACTGAAAATAATTTATGTTTGATGAAAAATTGAATGCATTTTTAAAATAGTGTGTTATTTTGTAAAGAAAATTTTCATAAAATAGGGACAAAATGTGAGCCCATTAAATAAAGTAAGAGAAAAAAATCTTTCATTAAAACAAATTTTAAATTTTAAAACCGAAACAAAAATAGAAATAATTTATTAATATATAAATATAATTTACTTGTTTTGAAAATTATATTTTAAAATTAAAGAATTTTAATTTTATTTAAATATTATTTTTAAATACGTTAATCCTGAATTATTCCATTCGTACTAAACGCATATTGAGTCTCAAAATCATCCCTCCATATCACTGAATTTTGGATGTTACAATATCATATTTTTATATACCAAACAAAACATAGGAAATGACTTTAAGTCTAATTAATCCAGTCCATGTTCGTGTCATCTCCCATATCACACGTACTCTCGGAGAAAATGAAAGTGAAGCGGGCCAACGATGATAAAAGGCAAAAATTAATAAACTAATAATGAATAATTAACGTCATGAAAGATGGTGGTTGTGCAGCGTATGAGGACAGGGACTGGTGGTGTCGTAGGGGATGCAGGGGAGTGCAATGATGATTGATGAGGGGGTTATTTTCCATGTCCTGCCATCACCCTTAGCTCTTCTTCTATGCTATGGTTAGAAATGCAAGGCAACTTGATGGAGGAGATGAGGTTTATTATTTTTTCATTTATTTATTTTAATGCATAAAATTAATTAATTGCCTGATCATTATTTACCTTTTAAAGTTAAATGTCAAGTCGCATAATCTTTATATCATCTTATCTAAATGCCAAAATTGTTTTTTTTTTAAAGGTAGAGGGGCAGAATGCACGATATAAGATAGGGGTGGGCAACGGATACCTGCCCCCGTTTCCCCGCCCGCTATCCGCTCCGCTCCCGCTATGCAGGGCAGGTTACCCCGCCAAAGCAAGAGCGGGGTGCGGTTTTTAAACTTGACACCCCGCCCCAGGCGGGGACGGGAAGCGGTAATAGGTAGCGGGGTACCCCGCCCCGCTCCCGCCCCGTGTAATTTTAATAATATTTATTTATAATTTTATAATATTTTAAATATTATTATTTAGCTATTATTTATGATTTTAAATATTTTTGAATGATATTTATTATTGTAAAATTAAATTATTTTTAATAATTTTTTGATTAAAAATGATGTAGAAATTTGATTTAAGCCAAAATTATTGATATGGACAGATCTAATAAAAAGCAATAACAAGATGTGAGCAAATCGAACCTCATTCACAGACACATTAAAGAACGTTATATCCTATCACGCTTATATATGGAACGAGATACAATCTTAAAATTTAATCTACTACCTAAGCGAGGACAGAATGCGGTAATAGGTTGATTCCGCCTCCAATAGGATCCAAATTACTTCTATCAACTATTTCGTAAAGCCTCTAAAAGGCAAGATTGTCTTAAGAGACAAATTAATAAAAATCGGTAGCGGGGTGCGGGCGGATGAAGCCTCTCCCCGCTTACCCCGTCATAGGACGGGGTACCCCGCCCCGCCTATACATGGGGCGGGGTACGGATTAAAAAAAAATTTACCCGCCTAGGCGGGGGTGGAGTACGGTAATAGGTAGACCCCGCCCCCGCTATGGCGGGTAGCACCCCTAATATAAGATTAAATTTGATATTTTTTTTGTAAAATAAATAAATAATAGCCTTGATTATTCTCAATGCATTGAAGAGTAGCCAATAGAATAAAATAAAATAAGATAAAGAATTTTAACTATAGAATAAAAGAGAAAACAGAAAAATATATGTAGCCTTGATTAATTTTTTGGGAGGGTAAACAGGAAAATATAAGTTTTTTATTTTAACGAAAAATGTTATTCAATCCTTAATTACTTTTTCGGGTAAGGATATGGAACAAGGCTAAGATTATTCCAACAAGTTGACTATTACTCAGCATACCATGTAATTTCTTGTTTAAAAATTTAAGTTATCATTTTTGACTAAAAATTATATAATAACAAAATAACAAAAATAATAATTTTCTCACATAGTGTTTTTCAACAATGTTAAGATTTATATTACAGAAGCGTCCTTTTTACATAAAATAGTTGTGTTTCCAAAACAAATACAGGCTAAATTATGTTTTCATGTTTTCTCTAAATTATTTATTAGAATTTAGCTAACAATGACACTTCCTAAATTTCTATTCTAAATTTTAATCATTTAAAAAAAAAACTTTTACATCTCATTCGGTATAAGTTCTTTATTTTATAAAAATAATATTATTGTATTCTTTTTTATTTTTTCAAGCTTTTATGTTTATTACATTCATTCAAAAATATACATTCATCAAACAAAATATGAAAAGTATACCGCTTTTTTTTTAATGCATAATGAATTTTAGATATAGAAAAATATTATTCATTTTTTATCTCTAACCCCTACTTTAAATATTGGGCGTGAGTATGTCTTGAGTTTTTCTAGAAATTCGTTCTTATACTTTAGGAAAAATAAAGATTTAGGGACCAATCAGAATGTACGTAATGTACTAATAGGTTTGTTAAAAATTAAATGATTTGATAAATATTACTTGATGGAGAAATATATTAATATTACAACTAATAATATTATTTATATAGTTTACTAATTTTAACTCAAATGCATATAAAAATTCAGTCAAATACCAATGATATATAAGTTATCAAAAGTTAAATTTATTAGTAGATTGATTCGTGATTAAATAACAATAATAGTATATAAATTAAGCAAGAACATAATAGTATTTGTTATTGTTGGAAGCGGTATTATGTTCATGTACATTTTTTCAGAATTTTTCGTAAGGGTGGGGATGTGGACAGTAATGAAGAATTTATTTTCCGCCATATGGGATTCTTAACTGGAATGCCAGGAATGGGGACAGAAAAAATAAATTAGAAGATAAGAAAATAGAAGGATCTATTAAATGTATTTGTTTCAATAAATACATGTTGGTTGTAATATGATAATTATATTTATTGGGAAAAGAATTTGATTCAACTTTGACCGATCGGAGATGATGACAAAACTTACGGTGTAAGAGCACTAACAGTAGCTTCCTAACTAGTTTTTTTTAAAATTTACAGTTTTAAATTACTTTTTGCTTTTCTATACAAATATACATTAGATTCCCTAAATTATCCTATATATCATTAAAATAATATTTTATACTACTTTATTTTATTTAATGGTTTTTTTATAATTGAATATGAAATAAAAATTAATGTTATGAGAAACGTGAATGAGAGAGGTGAGAGAAAATTTTTAAATATAATTTAATAATTAATTGGAGTGAATAGTGCTTTCAGTATATTGGGAAAAAATATACAAACCCTATAGAGAAAGTTAAATATAATACATCTGTTGTGGGAATGATTTTATGACTTATATAGAAAAACGAACATATATAGAGAATCTGCTACTAGTACTCTAAAGATAGTCTTCAAAAAAATTTCATAATTTTAAATTTCAAGTATGTTTTACTTTCATGTATAAATAAATAACAATAAATTCATGTAATTATTTTATATATTAATGAAAATAATATTTTATATATTTTTATTTAATAAATTTTGTATACTTCAATATATAATAAAAATAAAAGTTACGAAAATTTTAAATAATAGATGTAAGCTGAAATAATTTTTTATAATTTAATAAACGTTAAGAATGAATATTATTTTAATATATTAATAAATATTATATAAACTTTTTTAAAAAATGTTTAAATATAATGTTTTTTTTACAATTATGGATTTATTAATTTATACTTTTTTATTCTTTATATAATAATAAACCAAACTTATATATGATAAGTGTTGTGCAGAGTCAAATGGCCTCGAGCGGGGGCGGCGATGGAAATTACATTGCCGTAACAGATATGAGTTGTAAATGATTTAAACATAATTTATAAAATTTAATAGATTTTTATAAATTATAATTTGAAAAAGTAATTCTAATTCTATTCGGAATAGCTTTGTCAAAGATAAAAGCAGTCTTTGCAGTGACGGAACTCCAATTATATAATTATAGTTGGTATTAATTATTAATATGATTTATCATCTAAAAATATTTGAAATTAGTATGTTGTTAAGAAAATTAATATATAATAACTAAATATTTTAATAAATTTATTTATAACAAATAATATTTATTACAAATTATACTTAAAATTTGTATATTGATTATAATTTCGTTAAAATTTTAAACTTATAATTACCAGCTAACTAAGAGCACTCACAATTGAATAGTCAAATGTTTAAATAAATTTTTATACATTGAATAATATTGGCCACAAATTTTGTTAAAATTGGCTAGTCAGGTGCCTTGAAGTTTGGTATTTTCTAAAAATTTTAGTAAAGCATATATCTCAAATCAAATTTATGGTCAATATTACCCTACGCAGGTAAATTTATTGAAACATTTTGCTATTTCAATATGATTGCTTTAAATTTAACTAGCAAATATTTCAAAATTTAAAAATATATTAAAGTTTAAAATTATAACAAAGTTTGTAATCAAAACACAAAAATCGAGTATAATTTGTGACCATAAATTTATTACAGTGTGATTTGGTTTATGTACATAAATTTATTAAAATATTTAACTATTTTATTACAAATGCTCTAAATGCAATAATGGTAATTTGATTATTTGATTTTTTAAAAATGTGTGACCTAATTATAAGAATATTTAGCGAGCTTTCTATGCATTTATGTCATTACTTATAATTTAAATAATACTAATCATAATTTTGAATAATAATTTTTTAATATGAATTACACAATTGTATATTGGTCCCCCATAAATAAACTTTTTTGATCCGTCTATGAGTTTATGTACTCGTGTAATGAATTTAGGGCTTCAAACGAACCCAATTGAGTCAAGTAATAATGTGTTCGAACATGTTTGTTATTATTTATTAACAAATTATACTGAATACAAGTCACAAACTATGATGTTCATAAATTATTCATGAATGTTATTATATTGTTCCCAAACGGTTTATGAACATATATTCCTAAATTTGTTTACGAACGTTTATGAACACAATTATAAAATCGTAAAAATATGCAAAAAAAAAAAAATCAACATCGTAAACTCATACAAAAAAGTACAATTAGATAACGGTTATGTTGTATTATATTTGTGTAATATATTTAAATAATTACAATATGTAGTTCATGAAAATATTATAATATTAGTAATAACAATCAAATAAATTTAAATCACATATTTTTTATTTAATAATAATATAAAAGTATATTTATTAAATTATATTTAATAAAAATTATTCATATTTATTAAAATAACTTTTATACATATTAAATAATTTATTAATTTTTTATTTATAAATAAGCGATATTTATGAATTTTTCATTAAAACTTGTTCAGTAACGGATATATTTACAAATATAGTAATAGTATTTGCTAGAGATATTATTTTTTAATTAATAAATATAAATAATTTTTTATTGAGTTTATTCATGGACATTTTTAATTAACACATTAACAATTCATTGAAATAAAGGTAGAATAAGCATTGTTGCTGCGAACCAGTGATGACGTTATTGAGTTATATTTTTTCAGACTTAACGAGAGGTTGTAGAAATAACACATATGTAGGTTGATGTGTAAGTTGATGTCCTGCGAGTTGAATGGGTCGGGGTCGCACTTTTTATTATTAATCAAAAAAAAAAAAGAAATAGGTAGGAGGTTAATTTACCAGTTAGGGACCTACGGCAGGGTTTTTCTCAAATAAAAAAAAACCTCTTAATTATTTTTTTCCTTTTTCTATTTTCTTATATAGTTAGAGTAACTTTTATTTTTAACAGCAACGGTTCATTTTTATAGAGAAATCTAATAGAAATTATTATAAAAATATAAAAGCAAGATAAAAAATAATATTGGAGTTGAATTTGAAAAAAATGACCCTAAATCTAATACATGAGATGGAAACTCTTAACATGTTAAAATCGAGTAAAACGAAAACAATACTAAAAATATTCATATAAATTTAATAAGAATAATATTATATATTATGAGAATTATATATTTAATGAATTGACAGAGCAAACTAGCTTATGGAAGAAATAAAATGCCAATAAATTATTGACATTCTTAATTTGAATGGATCAAACAAAATCGATCAAACGGATGAACATTATTTAACTTTCACCCTTCAATTAACCAAACGCTCCATTATCCTTTCGCGAAATTCAACGCCATTAACATATCCACCTCCAATAAAAAGACACGGGAAAAAATAATAGTAATAAAGTAATGGGCGTCTTTTTACTGTAGAAGAAGAGCCTTGGAGAAACAAAAGGTAAGGGGTAATTAATAATAATAATAATAATAACAACAAATAATAATAATAAAGTACAAAGGAGGACACTCCACGCCGGATATGAAGAAAGGATAAGTTCAAACCACACGTGACGTGTCGGAGATGAACGGCGGAGAGCGGTTTTGCCTTAAAGCGGGAAACACGTGCGGGCGATCGACGCAGCCTCGGGGTCACGACAGTCGCGCGAATCCCCAGGGACGGGGCCAGGCCCGCCCCGTTGCGTCCAGAATCCCCGACTATCCGTACCCGCGCTTTCCACCTGGCGGTCCGTGTCAGGGTTTTTGGTAAGCCTTCGTTTCCTCGGGTCGAACGCGTGGCACGGTATTAATAAATACAAGTTGCAGGGTGACACGCCTCCGGCGGCTCGCTGACACGTGCCTTCTGCCGCGCGATTTACGTTGTCGGGATTCACGTGATCGTGACACAACGCTTTCATTTCAAGTTTTTTTTTTTATATATTTAATATACTTTTTATTTTATTATATTATGTGTATTTTTATATTTAAACAGTAAAATCGGACGTGACCATGTCGAGTACTTCGCTTTCAACATTTCCTAGAAGAACTAGACCCTGACCCCTTCATATTTCAGAATTTAAAACAAAACACCTACTAATATATGTATATATAAAGTAAATTAAGGTTTGCGCGTAAATCGGACTATTCGAATTTGTTTTGGATAAAGAAACACCTACTAATTTTTTGAAACTTGTCTTTGCGGTCCTCACTAATATTTAATTTTCACACTAAAAATTTATAAAGACTTACGTTAACTTCAATAATAATAATATGTTTATTTTTTTCACATCAATTTTTTTTACTCAACTCTAATAATTATCTTCACTTTAACATTATTTTTATTAAAATTATAAGTTTTATTAGAAATTATAATCAACTGCCGGTGCCTCCAAGCTCACCATAAACGTGCTTCCTGCTTCGTCGCTGGTTACTGCTTCGGCTCCTTTGACGTTGCTCACAACGACAACCTCATCAACCATCGAACCCCCAAGGCCATGCCCGAAGACAATGACTCCATCTTCAACACCACAACCGACACAGAGGTTGTCCTTCACCTCATGGCCATCTCCAAGCAGCACCCCAACCCTCCACCCGCCACCCCAGATCCACCAACTGCTCCAGATCCACCATCGAGCCGCGCATCAAGCCTTACGCCTCCACCCGCCACCCACATCGTGCCCCCCCCCAGGGGCGACAGATCCAAAGTGACGATGGCCGCACTGGATATGCATAAAATCCGCAAGTCCTCCGTCTCTTCGAGGATTTGAGGGGCAGCAGTTGAGTTGACGAAGACGGATGAGCCGCCGCGGGGGAAAAAGAGGGAGGAGCAGGAGCGATAGTGGCAGGGGAGGGGGAGGAGGACTGGGGCGGCGCGGACGAAGCGTGATGGGGACGGAGAGGGCGGTGATGAGAGAGAAGATAGAAAATAGAAAAATAATAAAATATTATATAGAAAATAAATAATGAATCTTTATTTTTGAAGATTCATTGTAATATTTTATACGGGGTTAAATGAAGAGTTTAGAGTATATTTTTGACATTTAGTTCTTTGTACATGTGATTAGGACATTCAATGCCCGCCTGATAAATGATTTGAAAAAACTAGAATCGTAAAAGAAATTAAACTAACATAAAATTAGGAAAACATTTTTGTTAGGAATAAAAGTAATGAGTTAATTATTTTTTCTAAATTATTAAAATATTCACATTGGTTATTGATTTTAAAAATAATAAATGTAAAAAAAAACTAAAAAAATGGATATATTTTATTACTTGTATTTTAACTTTGTCACTAGTTTCCAATAGAAGGTGAACAGTATGGATCGAACTCACGACTTCAACTATAGATTGAGGGGGATGACCACCAACCTACACCTAGCTTGGATGGATTAGGTGGTAACATGTTTAAGAACAGTATTACAAGGTGATAGATTTTATGTATCATTTATACAAATTATCCAAATTTTTTGCTTTATTACCATCGTTTAATTGGACATTATATATATATATATATAAAAAAAATGGATGGTGTGAAATTTCAATTACCACCTTAAAAAATAGTTATATAAATTTGTATATGTTATGATGATGATTAGTATAGTGCAACAATTTAGTTGGGTGCCATAGAAATATTTAATTTTAATAAATTGTTATTCTTATTTGTATGTTTAAAAATGCAAATGTATATTAAAATGGCAAGTTTCGTGTGCTATCAAACCAATTAATTCTGGTGTCACTTCGTATTATATGTTATAAATTTATATAAAATAATATACTATAATAAACTATTTAGATAGCTGATTTTTTTTTTATTAATATTACGTTATGTTTTGAATGCACCGCCTAACTACCATAACTTCAGTTTGATCGAATTCTATTTCCTTAAATTAATATGTATGTAACAATGGTGTGTTTAATTTTTGAAATATTGCTTCGCTATAGCTTATTTTTAAATAAAACTTATTATGAACAATAGTCGTATTTTCCGGAAAAATATGTTATTTTTTGTAGCTGACGTAAATATTATTATTAACTGTGAAATCTTTGAGCGTTAGTATTGAATTAACCATTATCATTTTTTAAATTAAATGAAAATTTGAAAAATTCAAATAACTCTAGAATCTTTCTTATCAGTAATTTCACTTTGAACTAGCAATTAAATTCATTAAAATAATAATATAATATGACAGATGTAAGATATAAGAAAAGCAAGAGGAAGATAAAGGGAAAATAAAATCTTAAAATAAGACTTCGACAAGTGGAAAGTGATAAATAAAACTGTACATCGTAATTACGTAATCTTGGCCTTTAGAAAGTCTAATTATATAGTTTTTATTTATTAAATTATATATTTAATAAATAATAATAACTAATCCATGTCAATGCTGACATGCTCTAACATGAAAAGTAAAAACTCCTATCCATAGCATCATGTCACTATTAGTAAGAGAGTACAAATCACTAAATTTGTGAGAAATTCATAACAATACCATAAAACAAATTAACCATGAAATAATATAATTTTAAATTTACGTTTTAAAATTAAATTCTCTAAATTTTACCACAACATCGAAATGAAGTGCAATGTACAATTTATTATTATTTTTTTTACTTATTATATTCATTTAAAAATACATGAGTCAAACAAAATATAAATACTTTTTTTTTGAAAATAAATAGTGAATTTTTAAATATATAGTAAATTAGTAATATTATTTATTTTTTTACCTCTAAATATTATTTTAGGGATTGGATTGAACATATTTTAGAATTTTTTAAATATATTATTTATAAATTAAGGAAAATAAAATTTCAGAAAGCAAATGCTACTATTTTAGGGGAAATGATGCTGCACAAAGTTTTATAAATGAAAAATAATCTTGTTTGTTTTTTGTTGTATTTTTTTTGCAAAACACATTTATTTTTTAAAAATTATGGACTCATGTAAATTTATACCATTTATAAATACTTTAAAATTCATCGGACTTACTATTTTTCAAAAATAATACTATCAGATCAAACATAAAAATTAAAATTTTGAATTAAAATTAGAATTCAGATATTTGATTGTTTTCTAAATGAGTTAATACCTTGTTAAAATTTTAATTTAAATAAAGTAAATATTATTAAAAATAATATTTGGCTGATTTTAAATTTAAATGCATTTTTTTATAAAATTCAATTTTTATTTTTTTATTCACTCTAATTTATTATATAGATCTACTATATTTTTACCTTTTATGTTTTTTTTAGATAACATGTTTTTATAACATATTGTCACCTTTATCCATTACAGTTTTTTTAATGAAATTCAAACCATGAAAAGTAAAATGTCACCTAACAAAATACAAAACCATAAACATGTAACAAACGATTTTGGATTTGTTGAAAATCAAGCTTAGTTTACCAACGTAAACATTTAAATAATTTCGGTATTAAGTTGATATTTATTTTATAAATTATAAATCACGCTTAGTTTACCAACGTAGACATCTAAATAACTAGCAATTGATTGTATGTATCATGCGTGTAAAAGTTTACGGTCATCTAATGGCTAATTTATATGCAAATCGAATAACAAAAAAAATTAAAATAAAATAAAATAATTTTAACTTAAAAAACATACTTAATTATAATCTAAACAAAATAAAGATTTATTTTGGTAATTTCAATCTAGTTTATATGAGTGTTGAGATGTATAAAACTTGTGAATCATTGCAATCAATTGCTAGTTAGTTTTGATACAAAAGCTTTCGAACTTTAACATGCTATTTAAGTAGGTTATGTGTTTTTATTCTAGAGGAGACGTGTGTTTAATGTTACTTAATATTATTTACGTGTTCAACTCAAATATAAATTACACATGAGACTTGTGTAGAGGTATATAAATTCACATGTACAGTTGTCAATCCATGCAATTGGTTAATAAAATTGAAGACTAATTTTGATACGAAGGTTTTCTATACGGTGTTTATGTTCATATTTTTAAGACAACACTGATATGACAAATAAATCAAAATAATTAACATACATGTATCTAACTATCTACTATATGATCAATATTACCTAATAATGACCGTTACGAATATAATATACTTTAGTATAGTGTTTTCAATCGTAATGATAAATAATAATGTTTTTGCCTAATGTCCTATTTATGGTGTTTGACTATCTAATATAAGATTACCAAACCACACCCATATATCTATAATATTCAGTTTGATATTTTAAATTCCTTTAATAATTAATAATGCTTCTATCTAATGTCAAAGAGTAAAAAAAAAAAAAACTTAAAACTTGGTTACAATCGACAAATTCTTAGATCATAAAGGCTTGATATTGTGAATATTTCATAAAAATGTGTCTACTTGAGAATTCTTATGTAACATTAAAAAACCATTGATATATTATTTGATGAAAATATGAATGATGATTATATTGTATTGTTGAGTTTGAGTTTTAAACTTTAATGAGTTATTATATGTGATGTGATTATTACTTTAAGCTTCCTTTCGTGGGACTGAGAATTTGGGATTGAGAAAATTTCTTTGAATAGAAATTTAGTGGATAGTAATAATACTGGGTCTATTGAGATTTAGCCGAAACTATATGAATTAAGTATTGGTATAACACTAAGGACTAAGAATAACAATGAAATGAGTTGAGACCAAATAATAAATGACTCAAATCCATCATTGGATTGAGACAATGCCGGACAAATGAGTGCAACGAGTTAAGTAGAGCTAAACTTTAAAAAGAGTTCGGACAATGGGACCAATACTTATGGGTTGAAAAAAAAAACCCAAATCAGACTAAAATTAACATTCATACTCATAGCAGTATGCTAAATTTGCACTCATTCGTGCCGGACTACACAGAACAGTTGTGACAAAAATTGTCAACTTAAAATTTAACATATACGGACCACTTCCTAGTCGATCAAAATGGCTAGTTGTATTATAGGTAGCAATTTGACTCCCCGTAACCACAACTCATAATCAATGAATCAATTAACCTGGTAATAAGTTGACAACTCGTAGTTTAAGTTACCATGTTTATTTTCTAACACTTTTGGAACTGGATGTTTAATCTTAGGAAATATTATTGGAGACAACTTTGAAGTCATGGATGTAGTCATTTGGTTATAAAATCAACGGGCGCATCGTGGGTGACGTTCCAGTTGGGGCTCCACATTGGAACTTTTTTTTTGGTAGTGCGTAGGAAATCAGTCGGCCTGCCAATCAATCCTGTGATCAAGCTCTGGAGCCATTTCATCACTTATAACGCACACATACAATGTTAATGCATTTGGCATCGAACTCATATGACTCGTTTAAACTAACAGCACAGAGTTTGTGTGGCTCATTTGGTCAAAGTTTTTTTTGTTTGCTGCCTACATGCTTGCTTACGTTCAAACCCCATTTTAGTTGAGGTTTCATTTATTATATCGTAATTCACTTATTTAATAATACCAAAACTTCCCCAGTTATTCTAAAAAGGGAAATCATTACTTCTACAAACTTATATGGCCCAACCCATTTCACGGGTTATTGAGAAGCGGTCCAACACTGGTTTTTAGGCCTAGTCCAAATAGCTGTAATAAAATAACTTTTATGTGGTATATTAAAATAAAATTCCAATTTGGATTCAAACTCGAATTGTGGTGTTTGAATCAACTATTTAAGGGGTTTGGATATAAATCCAAAGTATTAATATGAATTTTAGAATATTTGAATTCAAATAGCAGTTTATATGTCATGTTATTAAATAAAGTTAGAACAAAATAGAGATGTAGACTCCAGTACTTGTTTTGTATACAGTGCTACAGAGGAAAGCGGTCAAATTAACTAGCATAGCCTGACAATATCAATTATCTTTATCTCTTATATATTCTTATAATAAAAATAACATTTGACTTATCTATGAAATTATTGTATTTATACAGCTAAATTAGTTGTTGGTTAGTGTTTTGTTGAAAAATAAAAAGCATTATATTGAATTTTAGTTAGAAATTCACGTTTTTCTAAAATCAATTGATTGCTTACATTTCAAAAGCTTCCTTGTGTTCAGAAGAGGATGAGCGAGAGTGAATGCTTAGTCATCATCAATAATTAATATCATATAACAAATGTTTATTATGAGTAAGTCTCTCACTCATGAACATATTGCTGTTAAGCCATAGTTAATGCATGTTTTGATCTTTCGCTGTTGTTGTGATTTGATCCGAAAGTGTCATTCATTTTCATACCATGATTCCCCAGGTATTAATTCTAACCGTGTATTTGATGTAATGATACTTGGAGTATAATAAGTGTTTGAATTGTGGCAATGTCTATGGAAGTAATTAATGACAACAGAAAAATTCAATTACATAATCTAACCCCCAACTGTATGAATACTATAAAAAGAACCGAGACTGCAATTTGTTTTCTTCTAAAATTAATTATCTGGTGAGAAATAAGGGGGGGGTGGGGGGGTATGAGTTATCACATTTAGTATAAAGCTATTACTGTCGCTTCGAAAGCCATGAGTAAAATGACATTTAGCAAAAAATTAGCCACCCAAACTAGCAATTCGGTTTATTAATTTTTAATGATGAATTTTTTTTTTATACTTGGCCAGTTTAATACAATATCACTAAAAAATATTATTTTAAAAATATTTATAAGCTGTGAAGATTTATTTAAACTCATAAATTTTAAAAATAATTTAAAATTAGTGAAAGTAGCCTTAATTATACCTAAAATCGAATGACAATGGTATATTGAAAATCCAACAATCAATATTTTAAATAAGATTTTGTAATGAGTAATTTTGCATGGAGAAACAAAATGATTATATGCGAACGTGAATGTGATGGAGCAGCAGGAGCGTTAATGGATGTAATTTTGCACATCAACAGGAATATCGCCTCCCAGCTTGTCAGATAAAAATGGATACATGAAACCTCCCTCATCATTCGCCAGCGCTCAACGGTGGCGATTCACGGTAGACCGACCACGTGGCAAAACCAAATGTCATCATCGTCTCCCAGATCCCGCCCCCCAAAACCCACCCTGTAGTCGTCACTCAGTCGAGCACTCCCCGCCCCCGTCCACTGCGCCATTTTAACCGCAGTGGATATTTTTAACCCAACCCAATGGTTTACACCAAACCAACCCGAAACCACGGTCCGGCGTTGTATGTTTATAAAACATACAACGCGTCGCTGTGCTGGAGACAAAGCCCACACCCACCGCTTCCCATTCTCATTCCCAGTCCCCAGAACTTACTTACCTTACAACCAAAAACACGGAAAAAAAGAAAAAAAGGAAAAAAAAAAAAAACCAAGGACAAATTAAATTTTTATTCGCAGTCACCGTCGAGATGATGATCGGAGAGCCCAACCGCCCCAATCCGTCCGTCCACGTGCCTCCATGGCCACTAGCCGATGATCCGACGGCCAACGCTTATTTCCCCTTCTCCGTGGACCCCGCAGATAACGGCGGAGGCGATTTCTCCGACTACTCCCTCGCCCTGACGGCGCTGCAGCGTTATCTCCCGTCGAACGACGCCTCCGGAGACTTCGACGTCTCCGTCGGCGGCGAGTGCGATTTCCCGGTGGACGCGTTCTCCTCCGACCAGTTCCGCATGTTCGATTTCAAGGTGCGGCGGTGCGCGCGCGCGCGGTCCCACGACTGGACCGACTGTCCGTACGCCCACCCCGGGGAGAAGGCCCGACGCCGCGACCCACGCAAGTTCCACTACTCCGGCACCGCGTGCGCCGATTTCCGGAAGGGGAGCTGCCGGAAAGGCGACGCCTGCGAGTTCGCTCACGGCGTCTTCGAGTGTTGGCTCCACCCGGCACGCTACCGGACCCAGCCGTGCAAGGACGGCACCGCCTGTCGACGCCGAGTCTGCTTCTTCGCCCACACGCCGGAGCAGCTCCGGGTGCTGCCTATTCAGGGCGCCAGTCCCCCGAGCCCCAGGACGGATCTGTACGACGGGTCCCCCCTCCGGCAGGCGCTCGATGCGTCCAAGGCGTATCCGTACATGTCGCCACCGGCAACCCCTCCCACCGAGTCTCCGCCGCTGTCGCCCATGACGGGGACACACCCGTTGAGTCGCTCCCTGGGGTCGAACTCGGTGAACGAGATGGTTGCGTCCCTGCAGAACCTGCAGCTGAGCAAGAGGAAGTCGGCTCCGTCCTCGTGGGGGGTTCAGATGGGGTCTTCTCCGAGCGGGTTCGGGTCCCCCAGGGGTCCGATTCTGCTGCCCGGTTCGTACAGCCTGCCATCGACTCCGACTCAGGGCGGGTCGGCTCGGACGGGGGTGGGTTACCTAGAACTTTGGGATGAGTGCTGCGAAGAGGAAGCGCCAATGGAGAGGGTAGAGTCCGGGAGGGGTCTGCGTACGAGTATGTTGGAGAAGCTGATCATGGAGAACTCGCTGGACCGAGTCGGAGGCAACTCGGTCTCTTCGGGCGGGCCTGATGTCGGGTGGGTTTCTAAACTGCTGCAGTGATCATTTGAAAGTAAATTTCTTATGCAAATTCTGAAGATTGAAGAAGCTGTGCCTGTTATCAAGTTTGTTTTCGTTTTTGTTCTGTTATGATTGTTGCTATTTTTATTTTTATTTTTTGTTTCTCCTTTCGCTTGAATATCTAATTTGGGTGGTTATCTGATCCTCAAGCTGTGTGAATACAAAAAACTGTTTTGTGGGGAACAATAGCGACAGGAATGCAGTGGTTGGAGGAGGCAAATTTGAAGGATCTGTGTGTAAATATCAGTAGTTTCCAAGGAGGTGAAGAGGAAACATCTCTATTATCTGTACTCTTTTTTTTTTTTTTTTTTGTATAGAACATGGTGGGGGTTGATGCTTAAGAAAGGGAGGGACTAGCTGGGGCTGGAGGATTATTCTCTATTTTGGGTTAAAAAGATTTATATTTTTAATTGTTGTTGGCAAATGTTAGTGGCATCCCCATCCCAATGCTAAGGATCTAAATCCCCTCCTGTAAAAGTTGTTGAATGCTAGTAGTGTTAATTATTCCCACTGCCGAAATCTCGTATTTATGTATATTTATATGTGCTATAAGTCGTAGAAATTTCCAAAATTTTCCTTTTTCACCGGGTAAGCAGGTGTTATTTGTGTCATCTTCGTGTTGTTGGCGTGTTTGTCCCCCATATAGGGAGAGTGTGTTTTGGGGGAAGGTGGCAACTGTCTTGGCCTTCACTCGTAATAGTCAATCAAGTTTTGCACAGACGTCAAAACGTAGAAAAGTCCACCCCAAATGTGGATTTTTGTATGGTATGTGGGGTGATAGGCCTAGATTGGAGTTGGTGGTATTTACCATTTAGGGGGGGTGGGGGGGATGGGGAGCGAAAGGAGCGCCAAGCGATCAAATTCTCGTGAGTACAAACCCCCTCGACACGCAAGAAAAGGTTAAAGGGGGTGGCAGGTGCCAGAAGCGTGATGATGGGTGTGGACTGTGGACTAACCTTTATTGGGGCCGGGTTTGATGGGGTGTGGGTTCGCTCTTTTGGTGGGTGTACTCTGTGGGAGGTTCTGGATGGTTGGATCAATGCGTATGGGGTCTTTGGGCGTGGGTTTTGGTCTTCAGAGGACAGTGCCATAATTGTGAGTGATGGCTACGGCACCTCACCTCTCACCTCAGAGAGGTCAATGTAAATGGACGACTGAAATGGTGCGCTTTTAATTTGATTGGTAACTTATAAGCAAGGAAGATGCCACAAATAAAGTCCTGAAATTTTACTAAATGAAGCCATTTAATTCCTGACTTTCGAAACAGAGCAATTAAGTTCCTTAATTTTATATGAAGAAGAAGAAGAAGAAGAAGAAAACAGCTACTGCAATTTTGAGAACCCAAATAAATTAAGACCTCGTTTGTTTGATTGTTTTTTTTTCCCTCTCGGTTTCTTGTCCGTAGTTGAAGAATGGGACTGTGTAATTGATTTTAAATACAAACTTTGTTCTTTAAAAAACATAGAACATCATGTTTATCTTCTCTCCTGCTAATGCCACACCAACGCAACGAGCAACAACACTGCTCTGCTGCCTCTGCTGTTTAATCCACAATGTGGGTCCAAAAACCTGCCAGGCGGGCCCGGCCGTACCAGGTGGTGGTGAATATTGGCGGCCACGTGTTCAAAGAGTTCCTCAAGCACTTAATTATATTTGTTCAATACTACCACATGGCGTCATATCAGCCGCATATGTATGTATATATATGTATGCGTGTATGAGAGTTGTACACCAGGACTACATCCATCCAGTGCGGAATACTCCAGAAAAAAGTTGCACTATCCACAAAGAAGTCATGAACTTTAAACAATAATAATTAAGAATACTAAGCGTAATCTTGTTAAAATAAAAAGGTATCACTTGTTTTGTTTATGGCATATCAAAATTTCAGATTATATAATTTGACGTACTTTAGTACAGGTAATCACATATAGCTTCATATGAACAAGAGCATCTGATGGTGTCATCATATCAGCCGCAACATATCAAACAAATTAAAGCACTATTATTTTTGCAGTATGCATGATAAAAATATGAGCAATGTGCGTATGTAGTACTGCTGTCCCGAAAGTAGGTTGTATAAACCAAATACACTACTATACGCTAATCCATATCCGAGCAATTCAGTAAATCACTAATTCTGACAGATAAATACGTGAATGAATGGCGCATCAGACTGCCAGAGCAGCATGCCATTTAGTAATAATATCAATTAGAAAAAGAAATTCAATATATGTTAAGGGTTTTCTTAGTTATAGGTTATATATATATATATATATATAGTATAGTATAATATAGATAGAGAAGGTGAGTTCAACTATTTATCATGAGAATTTTTAATTTGAATTATTATATTAAAATTTAACGGTTTAGATTAAATTTTTATTTAACGATATCAAATTACAATAACGAAACTATAGTTAAATAAAAGTTTAATGATTGTAATATTTAATAGTCTAAATTAAAGTTCGCATGATAAAAAGTTAATCTATATATGTATATAATGACTTTCTCCCTTGGCAATTAAAGGTTATATAGTTGTGATTACAGGAAAATATATATTTATTATCTCTAAATTTTACTTATTTCTTAATTAACAAACTATAATATAATTGTAGATTTACCAGTTAATTAATGCTCTAATTTCAAATGAGATAACAATTTTTTAAATTACAGTTTGATGGAAAATATCAATTTAAACAATTATTTTTGGGTACAATACAATTATTATAAAAACTAAAACAAAAAAAAAATCAGCATCAATTGCGAACTTACAAGACATATTTAAATTTATATGTGGGTGCATGTAGCATCCGCTGTCTGCAGTGGCCAAGTAGCCAAATCAGTGCTGTGGAATTGTGATTAAGAAATTTTGACTTTTGTATTCTCTCTTTTATTTTATTTCGTATTAAAGTAAATAAATTTTAGAAAAATATTTAATTTCATAAAAATTTTAAAAAAAAAATTAAAATATTTGAATCGCTAAAATTAAATTAAAAATAAAAATAAAAACCTGTTAAATCACCGTACGTAACAAGGCAGCATTAGAAAAAGTGAGTGGACATGTGCTTAATTAAATAAAGTAGAAATGGACGTGATAACTAAAGCCATAAATGGCCATAAATATTCATGACCGCTGACAAGAAAAGTAATGCAACGAGAGACAAGCAAATGCCAAATGGGGATTTTGGGCGGGATTATATCGCCGGTAAGCCACTCAGGCAAGGAAGAACTCGGTCGAGGTCAACTCAAGTCCTGACCGACACTCAACGTTTTTTTTTAAAATATTTATAATAATTATTATTTATTCTATATCCAGGGGTGGCAATGGCATAGAGGCGAGGGACACGATTATACAAGGTGATTAGAGTATTGATGATATATAGTTAAAAGTTTTAATAAATTTATTTATAAAATATTATTAATTATATATTATATTTGAAAGGTGTATTTTGATTATAAATTTTATAAAAATTTTTAAATTTAATAAAATTTAATTAATTAGTGTTTTAAAATTTAAAATTTTAATGAAATTTATAATTAAAATATAGATTTCAAATATAAATTGTGATTAATATTATTTTATATAAATAAATGTATTAAAATTTTAATTATTCTATTGCTAATGTTTTTATATTAACTTAGAGTTAAATGTCAAAACTTAGCTCCACTATTTACATTTACATATTGCTATAATAACTCTTTATAAATAAAAAATTCATATTCATTATTTACATAATATTATATTATTTTATGTTATTTTTCTTTCACTCCTTTGCATCTTTCTCTCCCACTCCCACCCCTCCCCTCTCTTTCTTTCTCTCCTCTACATCTCTCTCCCATGCTCCTCACCCCCTGCACGCGCGCTCTCTCTCTCTCTGTCTCTCTCTCTCTCTCCACCTAACACTACTGTGCCATCTCTCCATGGCCGCACACCACCCTCACGACATCACTGGAAGGAAAATCGGGTCCGACTAGAGCGAGCAGCTTTGCGATGTCTCGGGGGGAGATCTTGCCGTCTTCATCATTCTTGATGACGGCGGCAATATGCTTAGAGTGTATACGCTAGTGGTGGAGGAGGACCAGGAACGGCATAGGACGAAGGCAAATGAGAAATAAATTATTATTTTAATAAAAAATAAAATAATTTAAAGATTGTCATTAAAATTATAAAATGATTATTCAAAAAATCATTTACATGTAAAAATAATTTAAAATAACATAACTAAATGTTAGTTACAAATGAAAATAAAGTTGTTAAAATATTTTACGCACTATATTCTTAATGTTAACAAAAGCAGTGAGATGTATTAGAATTCAGCCGTTGAATTTAAAAAAACAAAGCCTGCACCCTCGGCGCTTGCTCCTCGGTTGCTTGCGTTACCCTGCTCTCAATCGACTCGACTTCTCTCCTGTTACACTGTGCTCTCTCTTTCAATCAAACACGACCATCTGTGCTCTCTCTCTCGGTCGCCGTCTATCTCTCAATCAAGAGCAAGAAAGTGTTGTGCTCCATCTATGTACAAGAATCCGATGCAACTAAGGAACATGTATGCTTCAATTTGTAGGTTTTTTTTTTCTATTATTCATTTATTAATCTATCTTGAACATTGAATCCTGTCCTTTTTTTCTCAAGATTTAAAACTGACTTATTTTATGGTAAAATAGAGCAATTAGGTAAACTAAAGTCTGTATATCTATATATATAATCTGTATGTTAATCTTTTTTTTCTTTTTTTGACTTATAAAATATGTTTAATTTAGATTTATAGTTAAAATCAAAGTAATTAAATAATTTATTTTTAAAAATTATGCAAAATAAAGAAAATACAAGTTTAGCCTTAATTCATATATAGTATTTAATATATATTGAACCTCAAAAGTCTATTTACATGTAAATGGTATATGTAATTGGGAATGATTAAAATTTTTTAATAAAAAATAATACTAATTCAACAATTGAGACCTAAATTACTTTCACAATTTACTTGTACATAAAATATAAAATTACTAAATATGTGGTTTAGTAATAACAACATGTACCCACCTGAAAAATATCTGTAAAATGTCTTGCTTTCACAAAATTGAATAGAGATACAAGTCTCCTAATCTTTCTTGGCCCTTTTCCTTGATTCTAATAGTTTCCTTTGGTTTTGTCATTACTAATCACCACAATTAATAATCTACACATGTTTTACCTTCAACTAAACAAATGACAAAAACCCCAACGCTAACCGTTCGCCTATCTTTTCTTTCATTCTGGCTTCATCTTTATATATAGTACACCAATTAATAAACCTCCCTGCTTCTCCTCTGCGTTTGCAGTTGTTGGCTGTCTTTGTTTTTTTGCTCTACATTCTTCAAAATCTATCCCATGAGCTCAAACCGTAGGCCTAATTAAATAATCTTAGGCCTAATTAAGCGCCGCCGGGAGAGCTGCCGGAATGGGTGACTGAATTATGTCTCGCCGTACATCAAGCATATGGGTGCTCCTCCGACGAGGAAGATTTCATTATGTATGTGCTCTCTACCGCGCCATTGAAAGCAGGCAATTAATTCATCATCATCAATCCATGCAACTTCCTTTAAAAATATTGTTTTCCTCCTTGGGCTGAAGATAAGTTAAAATTTTGGGGTCATATAAGATGTTCATCATCAAAGCCAGGCCGGCTCCGAGATTTATGAATCCGAAAGCAATATTCTTAAGAAGAAAAAATGTTATTATATATTAATTAAAATATTTATATCTACGTATCAAATTATTATTTATTATTAATTTTATGTTACATATATTATTATCAAAATTGAAAATATAACAATAAAAAAACATACTAAAACTCTTATTTTGGATCAAAATTTAGGACAGGCATGTCGGCTGGTCCTGCAGATAGCTTTCCTATACTACCAGTAAGAATCGACAACGATGTGAAGAAGCACCACTGAACACCAAGTGGAAGAAAATAATGTTTTTAGCAGACTATATTGCTTTATCGGTGGTTGGCAGCATGCAGCATGGCGTTGTCATCGACTGCGTGGCCTTGTAATATATAGGAAGTATAGTTTTTTTGTTCGACCTCTATTTGGAGTCCTTCCTTTTAGCGGCGGTCCTGCTTTTGAAGGACAAATTAGTGGGGTTGGACTTGGACGTACGTTGGCTGGCTGCTATCACTTGTGATTTTTGGTTCAGACCGGAAGGCTCTGGCCTCTGGGTGGTGTCTATTGAAGTTCTCTCTCTCTCTCTCTCTCTCTCTCTCTCTCTCTCTCTATATATATATATATATATATATATATATATAATCTGTGTGTGTGTGTGTGTGTGTGAAAATGTGAAAACGGCTAATTAATTAAGGGCAAAAATGACGACGATGTTCAACATGATTATGCAGGCTATTGCTAAGTGTTACGGTAGTACGTATTGGAAAAAAAAAGCGATACTTTTATGGCTTTCAGGGAGACGAAGTTGAGATCAATGGTTGTCAAAAAGAAAGGCTCGAATCGCACTATTTACTTTTCCTCACAAAAAAGCGGGAAATGAAGTAAGAAAATAACGCCCACCTACCCTCCCATGCACATTGGCTACGGAATGTAAACGCCTACATAAGCTAGCTACAAATTGGGATTTTCCAAAAGTGAGATCACGCTCTCTACATATCCTTTTCAATTGGTCAGGCATATTCTTGCAAAACAATGAAGTATGAACTTGACCCATTGATTTTGTGACTAAAATATATTTGTTTTGTAGAAAATATTTCTCTCTCTCTTTTTTTTTTTAAATTTCTATACCGCAAAGCCTATCAATTATTTTATAATATACGTATTTTTCAATGCAACTTTGTCAATTTGAAGCACTTCCTCTAAACAGAGGACCAATAAAAAGATATCTTTATCTTTTTCTATGCCACCGCAAGATTTTGTGACTACGATGTTGATATCTTTTTCTTGTTTTTTTTACAAGTTTTATGGAAAATTTTCTATAAGTAAACAGAAAAACTGATAAAAAGAAAAATAAGAGCAATTCATTTTCATTTAATTATTTATCCATTAGATACATTACCCGCTACATAATAAAATAATTGTGTTTGCACTTGTACTTATTTTAACTATTTTCTTTTTATCAGTTTCAATGTGCGTCAATGTGAGTGTGTCTATATATATATATATATACACACACACACACACACATATATATATATATATATATATAGAGAGAGAGAGAGAGAGAGAGAGAGAGAGAGAGAGAAATTTAGTCTAAATGCTGGACCATTGGAATTCAGGTAATAAACAAACGAAGCCTCAGTTGGAGATTCCACTTGGTTTAGATTTTTAATTGAAAGAGAAAACTTAAGTTTGCCCACTGCTCAAATTTAACCGCCGACGGTTTACCACTCAAATATCAAAATAAGGTGACTTCCAATAGTCTTGGTGGTCCTGCTGCTTGTTAATTTCTGGGAGTTTCAAACAGAAAAAGAAATAATTGAACCTTCTTTGCTGAAGTTCAAATGGAAATTAACTTTTTAATTCCCCTCCTGCATATATATATATATATATATATATATATATATATATATATATATATATATGTTTCTAATTAATTAGAGTGCCCTTCTCCAAATAAAAAAGAATTTTCTACACAGCAATGGAGCCAAAGAAAAAACTTACACTATAAGGCTTGGATTTTTCAACGGTGATGGGATCATGCTCTTCACGCGATTCCCTAAAAACACAAAAACAAAAACAAAAGCAAAAGCAAAACAGAAAAAGGACTGTTGGGTCGGTTCAGTTTTCTCTTGTATACATGCTTTGTTGGTGGGAATCGAAGGATTGAAGTCGGCAAATTTGTATTGATACCGACTGGTCACTGGTCACTGGTCACTGGTCAGTGATGACGAATGTTGAATCGCCATATTGTTGCCAATTCAAAGCATGGGAGGAGAAAAAAAAAGGTGGTCATGCCTGCAAGTTTCTTTTGAGAAGTTCCCTCTTGGTTGGCTACTTTGAAGATTAATCTTTTGGATATATCATATGCCAATTCTCCAAAAAGCTTTTTAGTGCTTGCCACTAATCCATGGCCTCACTGTCAAGTGTTTTCTTTAGGATTGTCATGAATGCCCTAGCTTCCTAATTATATTGATCGTTTTAAAGTGGACTATTCTTAGCTCTCACGACACTGTAACAAAGCACCAACTAGCTAGGAGAATCATGGCTGTTCTGAAAAGTTACCTTTGGGTAAGGTTCTTAATGCGAAAACTTGATTATGTTTGGGTTTTAAACATATGGAGTGAACTTGGATAATTTGTTAACGTTAGTCTTAGTTTGGTATGATTTGGGAATATCCGCGAAATTTTTCTTTGACTATTTAAATCAATTAAGTGTTTGAACTTTTTTACTTTACAAATTTCAAACCCCAACCAAAATTTTCAATCATTGACAATAGCAATTTTATTTTTAAATTTTGACTAGTTATTTGGTGATTAAGTAAGCCTCTTTTATATTGATTTTCTCCTGGTACGTACTTAATATTTAGATTTTTTTTATTTAGTTATTGAATAACCATGATCGTATTTGATGGGTAAAATATTGTTGTAGTCAAAACGAAAATAATTTCCCAACCATTGTGGAGATTGCAAGATTTATTTATTTATTTCTTTTATAAAGAAAAAGGAGAGTTTTATTAATATAATGGATAAGTGTCAAAGAGACTGAAACTGGTGTAAAATGCCAAATGAGTAGCCCAACATGTGCGGAGGCCAAGATTTAATTTAAATTTATTTTTAGGGGGACTTCATTTATTTTTTTAATTTTCTTTATTTTATTGTTAGGGCCTACTATATTATATTTTTATCCATTTTTATAAAATTCAGTTTTATAATCACTCATATATATTCATAAAATATGTAAAATAGATACAAAGTTAAGAAAAAAATATCAGATTTTCTATAGAATTTTATTTTTATTTATTTAAGAAAAAAATAAAAAAAATTATTTTTATAATAATAATCATATATATAACTTTTTTTATAGAATTCTTATAATATTTTTTAATATATTAAAAACCATTATTCTGCTTATAATTATTAAATTATATATAAAAATTACTTTTTCTTCTCTTTTTTAAGTTTTTTATAACTTTCACTTTTTTAAATTTAAATCATAAAAACTTATTATTAAAAAATAATATAAAAAGTAATTAAAGAAATTTATCGTATATTTGTTTAAAAAAGTGAAAACTAATTTAAATATGTATCTTAGGAAAAAAAATTAGATAACTAATGTGAGTTTCCTAAGGCGTACGAGTGTCGAAGTGAATCCAAGGGAGACAAAAAACAATCTGATTAGGGCACTAACCTTTCTATTTCTTAAATTTTAAATTATTTTTTTTTAATACAAATACACACCACATGATTTCTTATATTATTAAAATATTATTTTTATTATTTATTATTTATTATATTTTAATTATTGCTTTTTAATTACTGTTTTATATACTTTAATAATTATATAAAGTGAAATTGATTCGGAATAATTTTTTTAATTTTTTTCCACAATAAAAAAATACACACGCACATAGACAACCCCAACCGAGCAAGTCTCTCAAGAGCATCCATTTCTCATAGTACCTCCAAGTGATTTATTTTACTTCCAAAGAATTGTCAATAGAGTTCAATCCAAACAGAGAGATCTATTGATACCAAGCAATGATCCAGCGACCACATTCAGTACAAAGGTCTAGCGGCCAGGCACGGATCATCTCTTGCGTTCCTTTTGGTATGAGTCGTATGACACCCACCCCTGCCCATTAATTGTAGCCAAGGTAGGTTCAAAAGCGGCATCACATAGTTGCAATGTATAATACACAGCCCAGAGCATGCAGAGGGAAATCAATCCGTAAAGATATCCAGTGAATTTGAGTGACCTAAGATTCAAATATGGGATCACGTACATGAAAAGGCCTTTATGACTGTCCTGATTTGCCAGTTAAACTGTCTATTATATCTCCAGTTAAACTGAGTACTGCAGTTGAATCCAAAGCCCCGGTTGAAGTGGATGTACATATAACACGGATGCTGATCATGGGTATCATAGGTCCATTGGTTTCTATTTAAACAGCAGTAAGACTGAACTGCAAGACAGCTTATTCTTAGCGCCATGAAATTTCTTTTGCCTCCGACAGGATTGGATTCTAGAGACCTTGAATTCATATTATTCATTTATTAGTCATGCTGTCGTTTGCATGGATTCTATGTTTGACTATATAGAAAAATTAAATAAAATATATATGTAACGACAAGGTCACCCACACCCAGAAAACACAACAAAGTGACTGCTAAGTTTTAAATCAACAGGATTCCTGATTTAATTTCGCTTTTAAATGCACTAATAAAACTTTTATGATTCAAATAAAGAATTTTAAAAATGGTATACGGACTAAAGTTAGTGATACATGTCTTTCAGTCTCTGTCTCTAGGCCGGTACTATTTGTAGGTCAATGAAAACATGATTATATATTTTGAAAGATATGATGAAGACCAAGAGGATGGAATTTTCAATAGTTGCTCAGTCATCCAATCCGCATACATATAAACAACAATGGCAGGTTGGTTTGTTAATTTCCAGCAACTGGAACCTAATATCAGATATCTAATAAAGAGGAGCAGTCTCCTTGCAACTGAGCCAATCAATCATTACGGTTCCTAATGGCTACGAGGTTGCAGCCACCATGGCTTCCAGGAGAGCCAAAACTGGAGGCCATTACGATTTCTATTTTCTAATGGTAACGGTTATTTTAATAACTTTTTTTTTTTTTTGAATCTCACACTCTTGTACATCTCTATAGATTTTTTTAATGCTACACTTTCTAACTAACGAACATTTATATAATCATCAAGCGACAATTTGTGATTTTCTTGTTGATGGATAAGACTGATTCACATGCAAGCGTGTAATAGCGTAAGTAGCTAATCGAACCCTTCTACATGGCCTGAAAGGCTAGGTGAAGCTCTGGATCAGAAACAAAATAAAAACGTAACCGTTAATAAATTGCACCTAAAAAAATCAATATATGGTACAAGCAGCAAGATGCGTCATAATTTTCACAAGCATTAAAATTGTGAATTGATTGCTGACGTTACATATTTATTCTTGGCACATTTTCCTGTTTTTAAATATTTACTCCTACTGAAATTTAAAGGCCATATAATATCATTAAATTTTACTTTACAGATCACCTCTTGATAAACAATTATGACTTGGGTTGTCCGAGTAGAATGTATGTATCAGTGATAACTGACAAGCAACTACACGCCACCAATGAACACAACTGCAAATTTGCAAAACAAATGTTAACAGAGTTCCACCCATCAAGTGGGATACAGCAAATACCCTATGCTTTCACAGCAACCTATGTTACATAGGACATTAACTCAGTTTGCCATTTTAAGTCTTCTCTGAAAGAGCAAGGAAACGTCATTTGCAGCAGCTCTAGACAGCATTATACAAATCTTAAAGAGGGCATTGTCTTGTTTATGCCATTTTTATATACAGCTCCTTCAGCATTGCGTACAGAGAAATTTGAAAAGTCGAATGTGTGGTGGAATCAACAGTACTGATAGCCTCGTACAATGGCATAAATCTTTACATTACATCTACTGCGATGATGATGTGCAACACAACCTGCAGAACATTAAACGGCACTAAGATTGATAAATAAGACAGAAAGCCGCTGACAACATCAGTTGCTGGCTACCTTTAACACGACAAGGTTATCTCCACGACGTTATGGACTCCATGCACCATCAGTCTCATCGTAATAAATATATACTCAAGTCACATGAAGTGCCCTATCAACTTAAATGTTCTCTAGTATGTTCTTGAATCATTTAATCTCTTAAATGATGGGCGCTGACAATTTAGGGATGGAGGTGAAAACTAAATACTAATTTGTTAAATTCTACGAAATGATGGGATACAGTGCTTCTATTGTCAAAACGAATGCTGATTGCTGAAATGGATGGATGAAATGGAACCTAACTGTGGCAGAATGGGAAAAACACCTGCTTAGAGAGCCATCTCTGCTTGTAATGCAGCAAGTTCATCTTCCTCAGCCATGTTCTTCTGAGGCACGGGCCGCGCTGGCTGTCTGCCTGCGGGGATATTCACTGGTGCCGCTGGAGCAGTTGTCGCAGGCTGAAGAAGTTGTTCCTCCAACTCAGCACCTTCAAGTTCTTCTAGTTCCGCTTCTAATTCATCCTGTGAAGAGAATATGTTAAAACAAAATGAACTAGTGAGTGTACAAGAGTATAGTGATTCGTGCAGTTGAGAACAGTACAATACAAGAAAGAGAAATGCTGTCCAATGAAAACTAAGAGAAAGTGAGAACCCAGCAAGAAAGCCAACCTCATCAAAATCAGCCGCTGCCCCAAGTGGAGCTGACAGTGCCTCCTGGATCTGTTTCATGTTCTCAGTTTGCTCATTTATTTCATCCATTGTTTTGTCCACATCATCAATATTACTGCAATATTCCAATTCGGTTGCAATGTCATCAGGGCAAAAAAATTCCATATCTCAGAAAATTTTGTTTATGAAAAAATAGGCAAACACTTCATGAGGTCAAATTGGATACTGTGCTGCAAATATGTATTGGAGATCCAGTTCATAAAAGACAATCACATTTTAGGATATGGCCAATAAGGGTCAATGTTATTCCCCCTTAAGAACAACTATGGCAGAGAATTGGGCAACAGAAAATTTCAGAAGAATAAGAGCGGCCTCAATATTTCATAGGGCATTTTCGTGTTGGGCATTCCTATTGAAAATCAATTGAAATCATTTTACTTAAGCTATTGAAAGCTGTTGTTGCACTTATAATTTTCATGTTAGGCAAAACTGAACAGTTTTGTAAATGTTGTAAGCAAATTAAAATGTCATTTTGTCATTAATTAGAAAATCAATGAATAAAAAAAACTTTGATACCTACATACACACATATATATAGATCAAATTAAATGTAAAAAAACATCATAAATTAAATAATAAATAAACTGAAAAATTGAAATATTTCAAAAGTTAAATAAACAAGTCCACGTGGTTGCATGTGCAATAAAATTACTTTTAATTTGATTAATCAATGTTGGTCATAATTATGTTTTACTTGGTCAACTCATATTATGGGATAACATTTTACAGCAGCAAGAGTGATAATCTGCCGAATCGTAGATTATGGATTTTCATTAACCAGCTGGCAAAATTAACTCAAATCTATTATAAAAAATATTCACACACTTTTATATAGCTTAAAGCAGATATAGGTTAATTTGACCAGCAGGAATGCGTGACCAAACGGGCTCAAAATAAGCTCTGGCTGATTCAGTTTTTTTTTTTTAAATGAATTCAATGGAAATTGAAATCTAAATGTACTCGGGAGTAAAGTACAAAATGAAGCTAAAAGAAATGAAGTAAAGTAACAAATGATGCTACATAAAGCAAACTACTAACGTTGCTTTCTGCATTGCCTTCATTGCAGATGCGCCAGTTCTTAATGCATCTACAGTTTCAGTTGTAGCTTTTGCACCTTCTAGCATTATCATCTGAAAAATGCATTAATTAAAGCAAACAAAGTGTCATCACCATATCACACATAAGCAAACAAACATATTCGATCCATTATGGAATAACTTTTCCCAAATCACCTGATCATGAATGCGCAGTTGGAAATTTCCAAGCTGCTCAATTTGTTGTTCATACAGCCTCTTCCTCTTCAAACACTGTATAGCCGCTGTACATGGAAACACTTGTAACTATGCAAGTAATAGACCAAGAAAACACGATGCTGCAGTACATCTCAGACAAAATGATAATTAGAAAAAAAAAATCATACACCAGTAGAACTATTAGCTTCCATCTCCCAATACATAAAAAATGGGGTTGACAATATATAAAAACAAGCCTAACTTCATAACTATAATATGCCCAGTAGGGTTTAAAAGCTTCTCATAATATTTGTTTCATAGATTACTGCTAGTGGAGGCCAGCCACAACATCCCCAGGCGGAGGTTGGCAAAATATCCAATTATCGATCAATTTTTCAAATACGCTGATTTAGAAACTCACTACAAAACACAATGGTACAAATATAAACCATGGATCTAAAAGTGGAAGGAGAATTTTAAAGCATACCCCCAGCACCCAGAAGACAAAATTATTTATATAGGAGCTTAGACGAAGAAATTGCAATTTTGTTTTCAAGCAAAAGCACCAGCAATTTTTTTTAAAAAAAATGGACAACTAACATAAAAACAAACCAAAGGGTAATGGGATAAAATCCATAGGATGAAGCCAACTCGATCTACCTAATGAAGCCATGGTACAGCATAATGTCCAGAATTGTATAATTAATTATTTATGGTTCTTCTAATCTGCATATTAAATGGATTAAAAACTAATTTAAACCATGCCGCCATACCTCTCTTGTTCTTTGCTTTAGTGTATTCCTTGGCCTTCTCAACTTCCGCAGCAGCCTTCTTTAGAAGAACCTTCTCTTTCTTCTCAAGCATTTCAAGTGTCTATGAATGAGGACAAAATAACAATTCAGTATAGCAATCATCACAAGACGCCGAAGGAGATGATGATATCAGCATCGATGCAATCAAAATAAGTAAAACGTATATAAGTCATGTTTGGAAAAGAAAAAAAGAAGAGAACTTTAAAGTGCGGGATAAACGTACACGGGGGTATCTCAAAAGGGTGATTGCAGAATAGATCACAACCAAGCCTACCTTCCATTCAAAACGAAGGAGGCTGTTATCCAATCCAATACCAATGAAGGTGGCCAAACAAGTACAGTCACATGGCGAAATGACCACATTAAAGAGTGTTCTATACAAAGATAGTTAGAAAAACCGGAAAGTTTATCCCAGCATATAAATCTATGAGGATCAAGAAACAGAACTCATTGCCGAATTCATGGGTTGGTTCTCCTAAACACTCGGGTCAAAATATTATTGCCGGGTTGAGACAAACAAGCAACAGATGAACACACGCGACAACACAAGTTCACAACGCTATCGAAAATTCAATATGTTCCAACAGGTCCAATAACAAGAGAAAAGCAAATGACACAAATAATTGGGCGACAAGGAGAGATAAACAACCTCGTTTAATTTGTCCAACGTTGTGAGGGCATTGGTCTCCTGCTTGGGTTTGCCGAAAATTCGGTTGAACATGGTCGATCCTGCTCTAAGAAACCTGAATCGCAACGTAAACAATCGAAACCAAAAAGATAACAAAAAAAAAAATCCAAAACAAGGATTGACTACCAATTAAAAGAGAAAGATTAAAGGATTAGAGGAGGTCGAGACAAACCTCTGAGAACAGCGATGAGGGTTTCAGAGATCGATAGGGTAGTGCTTATGATGAAAACAATAACAGAGAGTCAGAAGAGAGAGAGGGAGAGGGAAGGAGAGATGACGATGCTGATGCTGATGCTGATTAAGGGAGCTTGCTTGCCATCGCCTTTCTCCAATGGTCGGGCTGGCCCGTACACGCGGCACGGGTCTACTGGTGTTTCATGCGTGTGGGTCCGATGGCCAGAAGGTGGCCGGTCGGTCCGCGGCTTGGCGGGTTTGGGTATTCTTCGGGTCGGGGAGAGTTTGAATGCGCCTTGTGAGGGTCCCTTGGGCCTTGAATGGGTAAGAAGAATGAATACAAAGCGAACGTTAGGCAACACCCACCGATCACATTTAAAGACTTCCGTAGCCTACTACACTGCCAGTCGAGATCGCATAATAGTGTTTGGATTTTGGGCGTTTTAAAATCAAATTAATAAATTGAAATCACAGGAACTAAAACAAACATAAATTTTATATTTGATTTTAAAAAAAAAATCAAACATTTCTATGGGTTATTATACTTTCTTAATCTTTTGTTACCACCTACCTAAGTTATTTTTTATTTTTTAAAAATTTCGTATCAGATATCAATTCTTCCAACTTTTGTAACAGCTGCATGACTCACGTCCCACATAGTTCTCTCACATGTTATTTGCATTCATAGCTATTTAAAGGATACAATGGATGTTCTTATTTCGAATCTTATACATTCTTGTCTTATTATTACACTTTTATCTTAACGATATTAAGCTTTTATATATGTTGTTTCGTGCTAGCTAACACTTTATTACATATAACAAAAGTCTAACAAACACAACAACATATTCTAATCATACAAAACTACTGTCACACAGTTTTTCATTTAAGTCACTTGACTTTAATGTTATGGCTTGTATCACTATTATGCTCTTCTTTTCACTAAATTATTAAGCTTAGCTAGTATTCAAATATAAGATTCAATAGCTATACTATTGTGAATGGTATATGTAATTGGAAATTCTCTCTATTGTTCAATATATATATATATATATATATATATTAAAGAGTACATAAACGGAGAAGATGATTCAAATATAAGATTCAAACACCGAAGATCGATTTGGTTACCCATAGCTGATCGCGGCTGCTATTCTGAAGGTTTGCGCTTGGCGTCAGAGAAATGGAGTTTAGGGCTTCGGTTGTGCGCATATATGCATTTAATATTCGGCGGCATGTGTTGCAATATTTGTTAACCCTGTACTTTGTTGTTATCCAACTCGCGCCCGTGATGGGTGAGCCACCACTGATGGGAGACCATGGATCGTCGCTGCACAGCACTGCCTAGCTCCTCCGGTCAAACTACAACCCACCACCCATTGCCGATTAGTCAATCAGTGTCCAGAAAGCAGTAACGGACTCGTTAGTTTTTTTTTTTTTTTTTTTTGCGTCAGCACTTATTACAGTTTTTAAAATTACTATAATTAATCGTGTTATGCAAATATCCAATTATTTTTTAAATTCGAAAATAATTATTAATTTTAATAACTTCAAAATATTCGTAAGACTCTTGTTATCTATAAATAAATAATTAAAATTTAAAATATTATTCTAATATATTATTCATTTTTTTCTTTTCACATTTCAAAAATATTATAATTAATTTTTATTTATTAATAATAATTATTTACTCTTTATATTATATAATATTATTTTTTCTTCGACTTCACATTTATTTTCTCCTCACCTGAATTAATAAATTAAAGGGAGTATAAAAATTAAAATAAAAAAATAAATATCATTTTAATAAGAATAAAGATGAAATAAAAAATAATATTGAAGTTGAAGTTGTAAAATAACTTTTTTAGTCTTGTGCTTATTTTTTTAGTTTCTACTACAACAATAAAAAATAAATATCTTGTGCTTATTTTTTTTCAGTTTCTAGAACGTTCATTTTTAGTCACAAATATTATCAAATATAGGCTTTGAAACAAAATGGAAAATGAATTTCTTACTAACTCTCTCATTGTGTACATTAAAAGAGAAAATTCTATATAATTTAGTATGAAATTAATTATAGACAACTTTCGAAATATAAAAGAACATCAGTTCAAATTTACCGATAATTTTAAATGAATTAAATAATTTTTTAATGAATTATGTACTAATCTTTTTATTTTTTTTCTGTGTTGTTTGTGGTTTTTGAGTCTAACTATATCTAACTTGTAACCGTGCATTTGGTCTTTCCTAGTTTTCGTTGGTTTAGGTCTACCCGAATGTTGTCACGTCGAGCATAATATATTGAACGATGTCGTACGTGTTTGGTACAGTCGTCGGCCGTTTATAGGCCTCGGTTTCTGCTTGCATTTTCAATCGTCCATTGGAAATGTCAATGCATCAGCGACTTCAGAACCACAAGCATATGTGTACGGGAAGGTAAGATTGTTTAACTTGTGAATTTTCAATCTTCTACTCCAACCACATTAATATGCAAGGTCTATATTTCCAAACCTGTGACTCATTCAATATATATCTTCTTCGTTGATAAATATGTGGCTTCAAATTCAATTCATCACGCTCCGATTCCCATTAATCACAAATCCTCAACACAGCAGTCAGTCCGTATATATATATCTGCTCCCAACTCCCTGTTCTGCCACACATTTTCTCTGAGTTGCACCAGTATAATAATCTCATTGCTTCCTCTTTTTTTAGTTCACATAGAAATCCTAAACGACATATAATAAACACTAAACTGGATATATGGAAGGACCAAAGTCACCACTGCAAGCTCCAACTTACGGAAACTTAATCACCATCCTCAGCATTGATGGAGGTGGAATTAGAGGAATCATACCCGGAATCATCCTTGAGTTCCTTGAGTCCCAGCTCCAGGTATATATGTCGTCATATTATAATTCATATGAATACGCATATAGTGCAATATAAATGGCACTACATATATATATATATATATAATAGAAATAAATAAATTACATAATTAAAAATTAACTTGGAATCACCTGCGCATGCAGGTATTTTAGAACTTCTGAGATATTCTTTTCCCTTGAAGCCTGAAGGGAAGAACAGTTTCCCATATTAATTAATGTATTTATCATGATTAAATTAATTGTACAGGAGCTGGATGGGAAGGAGGCTAGACTTGCAGATTACTTCGACGTGATTTCAGGGACAAGCACGGGAGGGCTGGTGACAGCAATGCTTACTGCCCCTAACCACCAAAATCGCCCTCTCTTTGCTGCCAAAGACATCAAGTCCTTTTATCTTGATCACTGCCCTAAAATATTCCCTCAAAACAAGTAATGAACTGTTTTCCACTTATATGTATAAATATATGCAATTAATGATTTTCTTTAATTATATATATATAAGCAAACTAGCAAATTAAGGTCTAAGTACGATATATATATATATATATATTATTGTTTAATTTGGTCACAATAGAAACGGAGTATTTGCTGGTATTGGGAAGATTATAGGAGCTCTATCTGGACCAAAATACGACGGCAAGCATCTCCACAACGTAGTTAAGCAAAAATTGGGAAGCACAAGGCTCCACCAGACATTGACCAACATCGTCATTCCTACTTTTGACATCAAGAATCTCCAGCCAACTATTTTCTCCTCGTATCAGGTTTTTTTTTTTTTTTTGAATCAATTTATTATTCATCGATATAAATATATTTAATTATACCTCGAAAGTTTTAGCAAATTCTTTGTGTTGCACATATTAGTTAAAGAGTTCCCCGCACCTAGATGCCTTGCTCTCTGATATTTGTGTGGGAACTTCAGCAGCCCCAACATATCTTCCGGCACATTATTTTGAAACCGTTAATTCCTCAGCAGGAAAGGTAACAAAATTCAACCTCATCGACGGTGGTGTTGCTGCCAATAATCCGGTACTGATCTTTTTTTTTTTTTTTTGTATTTATTACATGCACAGAAATATATATTCTCCCCCCCTCTCTCTCTTTCTATATATATATATATATGTGTGTGTGTGTGTGTGTGTGTGTTATATCGATCAGTTAATAATAATAATATATATGTTGCTGCATGTATATATGTTTTATTTCAGGCTTTAGTTGCAATGAGTGAGGTGACAAAAGAGGTGAATCGCGGAGGGCAGGACTTCATGAGTGTGAAGCCAGTAGAGTACAGCCGGTTCTTGGTTTTGTCAGTAGGAACGGGTTCTACTAAACTTGAAGGGAGATATGATGCACATGCAGCGTCTGGTTGGGGCGTTTTGGGATGGTTATTGAATGGAGGGTCCACGCCCTTAGTGGACGTGTTCACCCAAGCCAGTGGCGACATGGTCGACTTCCACATCTCCACAGTTTTCCAGGCCCTCCACCTCGAAAAGAACTACTTTCGGATTCAAGTATATATATTATTTAATTACTTGTTAGTTATTGTGATTTTCTTTTTAATTTCCATGCAAAATAATATAACAACATATATAGGCATGCATATATAGATGGATTATTAATTAATTAATTAGATGATAGAGAGACATGCATGTTTGTGCGTGTATATATGGAAATGCAGGCTGACACCTTACATGGGGAACTTTCTTCCGTGGATGTCGCTACTCCACAAAACTTGGAAGGGCTTGTGAAGACAGGAGAGGAGTTACTGGGAAAACCGGTTTCAAGGGTGAATTTGGAGACAGGAGTGTTTGAGCCAGTTAAAAATATGGGTACTAATAAGGAGGCTCTTATAAGGTATAATAAATATATGTCGTCGTTCGGGGTGGGCCATATATAGGTTTAATAGTTTTTATTCTCCTTTTTCTTTTCTTTTTTTAGTGTCGATCGAATGTATTTGAAATATATAATATATTTTAAAATTGTTTACTAATTATATATAATATATCAGTCGATCGAGTTGCTTGCTTGCTTTCGTGTAATTTTAATTGATCGATGAACTTTTATTTATTGGTAGGTTGGCAAAGCAACTCTCGGAAGAGAAGCAATTCCGAGAAATGAAATCACCGCTCGGACGACATACTACAGCCCTCAAAAGTCAAATAAAATTCAAACAGTAGTTATTCGTTAGCATTAATAATTATTTGTCAATTGTTTGTTTGTGTCTTTTTTTCAGAATAACGTACTGCACATTCGTTCATGTTAATTTGTTTCCCTGAATTTGGTTCGGCATGAGCAGGCATTCGTTCATGTTGTTTCCCTGAAATGGGTTCAGATCAATATATGACTGCTCATTCGTTCCGTTATGTAATCAAATGGAATTCGTATATATCGTATAAAGTTTTAACATTGCGATGTACATCAACTAGTTTATAGCTAGCGTTGTTCTTTTATGTTTGAACAAACATCCCAGGTTCAACAGTATCAATATATAATAGAAAAGGGTGAATATGTTATACCAGAAATCATTTTTTTCCTTTTTACTATATCTACCAACTCTGCTAAACTCTACTAAAGTATATCTAGGATTCATCCCAAAAATAGATAACAGATACATCTAATCAACAAACAAATCAAGAATACACTCACAGACAAAGGTACCTCTTTTATGCGCTACACAAACACTTTTTTGTCCCTTTTTCAAATCCTAAACCTTTCAGGGTTTGTGCTATAACTCTAATTTTCGATTAATACAAACAGTAAATAACATATATTATAATATGTTCCTATAAATAATTTTTTTATTACTTTGTTCATTACTGTTGCAAAGGAAAAAAACTAAATTTTTTTTGGATGTATTAATTCCTATTATAACTGAGAACTGACATGTTAATTTACTACTTCTGCCTACCTATCTTTTATATATTAAACACAAACATTATTTCCCTTCTAGTTGATTTTTCCCCCTTTATGGATTGTGCCCATAATATTTCGACTTCTATAAAATTTGATAATTGGCACCCAATGGTCGCCTTAAAATATAACCTCACTTCACATTTCATTTCTTGTCTTTTCACCTTTTCATGCCTTGATCAAACCCTATGCCCACACTATTCAATCCAGCGGGCCAGCACGCCAACAGAGCACAAAGAACCATCTACAAAGGCCGTAGTTGAGATTTAAAACTTTCAGGATCAAACAAACATCAATATCATTGGACCAACCAGTTCCCATGAGGCTATTTTCGGATTTGACTGTTTTGTAGTATAGCTGACCAAAACTTCAACAGAGCAAAACCTACTTCCTTCCAACCAAATACTGACTGTACTTTCAGACACCCTGAAAGTGAGCAGGATCTGAAATCAATCACTGATACAGCCGGCTTTGTTAAAACACCGGACTAGTTCTCAAGAATCTGCTAATCACAATTTTATTTCGTATTCAATCTGAAATCCACTTCTCACTGTACTTTGCCGTCACTGGAGACAATGTTATCGGGTATAAACTTCCGAGCATAAAACGCCATCAAAATATTTGCATAAGAAAATCAACAATCCATATTCATGGCGAGGTTCCCCAAAAACATGTTACAAGAAAAGCCATATCCTTTAAAGAATATGGCACAAAGTGACATAGCAAACAAAATAGGGGGATACAACTGGGGAAAAAAAAAATCTTCCTCCAAGCTTTTACTTCTCTGAAGAGTTTGGTCCCCTCTTCTTTCCAAACCCAACCACTGCAAAAAAATATATATATTTAAAGCGATTCGAGAGAGGAGCAACAAGGGATACAAAAAAAATACAGAAAAATTACAAGCTCACAACCCTGTGCCGTGCCATTTTATATGGTCTGACGTCCTGATAGAGTGGAAAAAATACATCTGGAGAGACTATGTAATAATAATTTTTTCATCATGCATGTCTTTCTTCCATCTTAAATAAAACCCACTATATACAAAAGGAAAGGGATGTTCACACCCCAAAAGTTATAAACACACTCATCCATTCCTATTCAATAACTCATCTGAAACTGAGTTTATTATTTCTTTTTTATTATACGTAGCAGGGTGAACTGATTCATTCTTTTTTATGATTTCTTTTTTTGTAAAGGCTAATTAATCAAATCACAAATAAATAAAATAAACATTTTACAAAAGTAAGCAGATTAATCATTTCAGTGGGCGTTAACATCACTCCCCCAAACAAAATTGGAAGAGAAAGTGACTAACGGAGAGATACCACTCACTCATCAGGGTCCAAGCTACATTTATGTTATAAGTTGACAATGGTCACTTGGAAAATTGCAATAAACACATGTTTCAAAGCTCCCGCATAATCGGAGTAGAAATTCCAGATTCCATTTACATAATAAGTTCAATTGTGTAACTGGCATTCGTGTAGAGCAGCACAAACCAAAGATAAGACCTTTAGTCTTCTTAGCAATACGGGTAAGGCAAATTTTCTAAAGCCTTGAATGTTTCTATCAACAAACCATTTTCAAACCAACAAACCATTTCAAAACTCGACATTTTCTTAACAACACAACAGCCAGCATGGAATGAATAGCAGTAATTAGTAAAGAACTATTTTTTATATTCCAATACTAAACATCAAACAGGTGGAACTAACACATCTTAAGGGGGGAAAAAAAGAGAGACAAAGACTAGGGTTTTAAGGGAAAGAAATTACCAGCCGTGACAAATCGTCGATTGTATTGCATGCGCTTATGAGCGCGACCGTGAGGCCTCTTCTTCTTATCCTGCTTGGCCACCTTGGGGGTCTGGCCTCTCACCTTACCGGCACGAGCCAACGATCCGTGAACCTTGCCTGCACAAGGCCATCACCACCAATACCAACAACCGTCAATAATTAACAACAACAACAACAACAACAACGACGAAATCTAAAATAAAACAGCAACGACGACGACTACTAAAAAGAAGACCCAACCCAAACCAAACAAATCAACGACATCAAAATGTAATGAAATTAAAACACGGAGAAGATGATTCAAATATAAGATTCAAACACCGAAGATCGATTTGGTTACCCATAGCTGATCGCGGCTGCTATTCTGAAGGTCTGCGCTTCGCGTCAGAGAAATGGAATTGAGGGCTTCGGTTGTGCGCGTATATGTATATGAGGCGAAAGAACATGGGCTATTTCGATGTAATATAATTTAATGATTTAGCAAGCCCAATTTCAAAACTAATTAACCCAAATAATAAACTTATTAATGCACTTCAAAATAATTAATATATATATATATATATATATATATATATATATATATATTTGTAAAAAATGCAGAAGCTATACTTGATGTGGTGGCTGCCATTTCAAAATTCAGGTAAGAAACAGATGGGGCGATGCGGCAGCCCCGCCCAGCAGCACCGTTCCGTCATCGTGGTCACGCACGACCTTCCTTCCACCTGCACGGGCTCCACCCAAGTCGTTTTGTCCTCCATTTATGGTCGTACACCTCTTAATGTTCGGCTGTGTTGCAATATTTGTTCACCCTGCACTTTGTTTGATATTCAACTTGTTGATTGTTAAGCCCGCGCGTGTCTGGAATACAGGTTGGTTTTGTATTTTGATTTTGATCTTAAACTGTGTTTCATTTCATGCAGGGTGCGAGGTGAATGGTCCGAGGATTGTTGTTCACAGATTTACGCTGATCTTATACAGCCTCAGGTACAATTTCATGAAATGGGTTTTTCTAATTTGGGTTAAGCCTGGTGTGTTTCATTGAAAAGTTCTCACGGCTTATTTGTAGTTTTGAGGTTTGAACTCTGAAATTGTTTTGCCCGACGAGGATCAGAAGGGGAATGTTTCCCCTTCAACAAAGAGCAATCAATATTTCTTACCAATGAAGTTGCATACCCTACGCACATTTATACAGAGCTTAGTGCAAAAAAGCGTTCAAAATACAGTGCAGAAAAACATATAGTGTTTATAGGGACTCTCTGGGAGCTGATATCTTTTCTACTTCTCAGGAAATTTCTATTTCTTTATTTTCTTGGAGTTGCTTGTTGGCTTTTATGTTTGCTACTTCACATGCACAGCTGCACACTTGACCAATATTTCATCAAGTGTTTTGTTTGTTGAGTGATCGAAGCATGTCTCATTCTAACCTTTCTTCATGTATTTATTTGCTTTTAACACTCATGTTAGACCTCACGGTGTACTCAGCAACCAGCTTGGAAAAAGATGACGATGTGTCTTCTAACAATCTAGTAGGAGAATCATATTCTTCAATGAGTCCTGCAATCCAACAATCCACAACGAGAACAAATAGGAAAAATGATAAGGGTTTTTTTCTGCACATAAAGAGGAAGTAAATCTAAAGGAGAGGAATCAAAACATCTATCTTGTCCAATTAATATTCTAACCATGATCTAGAAGCAAAACCATATCACTCTCGAGAACAGATGTTATCCGATGAGCAATTGTTATTATTGTAGACTTTGTGAAATGTTGTCGGAGAGTTTGCTGAATCAGATTCTCTGTCGTTGTATCAACTGATGCAGTTGCTTCATCAAGCACTAAGATCTTGCTTTTCTTAAGAAGCACACGTCCAAGACAAATCAACTGCCTTTCACCCATACTCCAATTTTCTCCATTCTCGTTGACTGCAAATTCAAATTGCAATTAAATAACTAAATAGAATTAAAAGTGTGTGGTAGAAGTCACTTCTCCACCACGCTTTAGGTAAATATTGAATTTGATATCACTTCTTGATTTTGCAAATTTCATTATTTGGGTCATCCAATGTATTATCTATATTTCTTCCTAAATAGTTTATAATGCATAATATGAATAACAAATGCCAATTTAATCTCTATAAAATTTAACTAATTTAAATTAGTCATTCTCAAATTGTACTCTCCATGGGTGACTAAACAAAGCTAGAAGGTCTAATTTGACAACTACTAAGATCATCACGACTCTCCATGGGTGACTAAACAAAGCTAGAAGGTCTAATTTGACAACTACTAAGATCATCACAAAAGTAAAATAAATTTTAGCTAATTTTTTGTTTGAGCTTCCGCGATTGAAGAAGAAGCAAACCTGTGGAGTCTAGCTTTCCTTCCTTGTTTCTAACTTCATCTCCAAGTTGGCATTTATCTAATGCCTAAAAACAAAACATAAAGATTTACCCGGATCACATGTCTAAAAGATCGCAGTATACATTAGACCAAGCTAGGATTAATTGTTGACATGACATCAAACTCACCTCCCAAATCTGTTCATCTGTGTACTCTTCAAGTGGGTCAAGATTGCTTCGAACGGTTCCCTCGAACATAGTTGGGTCTTGAGGAATAATACTTAGCCTTGACCGCAAATCATGCAGTCCAATTGAGGATATGTCAACGCCATCTATCATGATCTGACCAACAGAAGGCTCAACAATCCGAAAAATTGTTTGTATAAGAGTTGATTTGCCACTGCCTGTCCTACCTACAATGCCAGTTTTCATCTCTCCTAGGAAGGTACAAGTGAGGCCTCGCAACACAAGTGGCATCTGTGGTGCATATCGAACCTACTACACCGAATTATAGCCATATAGTACAGGAAGTATTATTTTGAGGATTTCTATTGCAACAAAAAACTCCTCCTTTCCCCAATTAAGAAGGATATAGAGCTTTAGTATTTACCTGCAGATCTGAAATAGAGACTTCACCATAAGATGGCCAAGAGTAGTCTGGCTTGTTTTTTTCTCTCACTAGAGCGGGCTCACTTGGAATGTTAGTGTACTGAAGCATTCGCTCAACAGAAATAATTTCGTTCTCTATGCGGCAAAGTGTCAATGTTACCAAAACTTGTATTATGTTCAATTTAAGTCCATATGTCACTGCTAAGCCCGCAAAGCCTTGAAATTTAAAATGAAACAAAAACAAAAACAAGTAGTAGGCTTAATTACTACATCTGTGTATATCAATTTTATTATAGAAAAGAAGAATTAAGACTGCAGCTTCCCACTAGCTCACCAGGATCAATTGTTCCCTCTGGTATAGAGATCAAAAATACCAAAGAAAACACAAATGTTATAGAAGATAACATATCCAAGCGAAAGCATAACCATTCCATTGCAGCAGCAATGTGAAATTTGGTACGAGAATAAGAATCTTGTAGGCTCATACTCGTCACTTGGAATCTCAATTGCTGATCAAAGCTTCTGATAGTTGTTGATCCTGAGATCGTTTCAGCAAAATGTTGTATCAATGGAGCTTTGCAGACTCCAACCAACCTTGATAGTTCTCGCGCTGAAGGTATGTAATATTGCTGCATTTCAACAGAAGTGTGAAAGATATTTCAAACAAACTGAACCCAACATAATTTATCCTGAGTTATATCCTAAAATTGATCAGTTCAAAAAGGGATAGCATGAAATTTAAATTTTGCAAAGATGAAAACAACTAACTTCACACCTAAAATCACAGAATTTGAAACACAAATTCCAAGTCGATGATATCCTAAAAAGAATGCAAACATTCATGACATCCTAAAACGAATACAGACAGCCATTACTTATTGATGATGCAATTTTGGCTCTATAATCTAAAGGACTAACAAAGTCATAAGGATTACCTGGTACCATAAGCTCATAGCAATGACAGGGATACAAATGATAAAGACCTGCCATGCAACCTGCGACATTATTGCAACAATGCTAATAAGCTGTATAATTAAACTGGAAGATTGGGAAAATAGAGGTGGAATGGCCAAATCCACTGTACTTTGGTCTGTAGAAACCTGTAAGAGCAAAATAACTCCATCAAATTCAAATTTGCATGGATTTCAAAAAAATAAATCTATCCGATTAAATCTGTTCTTTGCATACTCTGTTTAGAATTCTTCCACTTGGGGTGGAATCGAAGAAACTCATAGGTGCCCGGAAAATGCAAAAATGGATCTTGTTGAAGAGTAGGTTGGCGGTCTTGCACCCAATTGTTACAACTAGCAAACTTATAGAAATAGTACATAAACAACTTCCAATGGCCAAGACAACATATACCGTTACAAGAGTGCTGCCCTTAACTGCAGGCTCCACCCCATCGGATGTGGGACCTGCCCAAGTCATCCAATAATTGCTTCCTATCTGAAGGACCTGAAACAGAATCTGAGACAACAGTATAAAAGGGACAAGAGCTCCTCCATATGTCATCGTAATGTATTTCCAGTAGACGGAGAAACCAACTTTACCCTTCTCCCTCTCTTCCTCTTGAACAAGCTGGCAATTTGGTCCCTCTGCTTCTCCATTTTGACTGTCATGGGCCTCTTCTCTCTGCACTGTCATCTTACCACATTCCACGCCATTATCTTCCTCGGTGGTATTTATTTTTTCACGGTCTGAATGCTTTTCTATGGAATTCAATGTCAACAAAGCTTCATTATGTGCCCCAACAAGTTCCATAAAATCAGTTCCAGGAATGCAAATGTCATTGTATTTTCCAGATTGTGTAATTCTTCCAGCTTTCATGACCTAGGTGAAATAAATTTGTATTTCATTAAATGATTTTATTTATATATATACGCATAAAGGGCAGTGAAGGAAAATGCTTCTATCACTCACCAGGATATGATCAGCAGCGGGTAAGAATTCAACTTGATGAGTTACATAAATTACAGTCTTTGAACTCAAAAATCCCAACAAACATTCCTGACATAGGAAATTTTTTTATCACAACTTATATATTTCAGGAGAGCCAAAGAGGGTATCAGTATGAAAGAAGATAAAATATGAGTGTGTGTGTGTGTGTGTGTGTGTGTGTGTGTGTATTTTGGCTAGAAATGTAATGCAAGGAGCCAAGTCTCATAACCTTGTATTGCATATAGTGAAGTAACACTTTGCACTGAATGTAGGTACAAACATATAATCTTCAAAAACAAATCAACCTCTATAATGTGGATGGAGGCTTACCTTAAATATATGGGTTCCAGTGTGAGCATCAACAGCACTAAATGGATCATCAAACAAATAAATATCAGCATCTTGGTATAAAGCACGTGCAATCTGTATTCTCTGTTTCTGTCCACCACTCAAGTTGATTCCCCTCTCACCTATAATTGTTTGATCACCAAAGGATAGAATTTCCATATCTTTCTTCAGGGAACATGCTTCAAGGACCCTTTCATATCTTTCTCTGTCCATTTCTTTGCCAAACAAAATGCTATCTTCTATCTTGCCACTCTGTATCCAGGGTGACTGAGAAACATATGCCTTTGTCCCACACAGCTGAACGATCCCAGATATCTTTGGCACTTCACCCAGGACACTAGAGAGCAAGCTTGACTTGCCCGAACCAACTGCGCCACAAACTGCAACCCGTGTGCCTTGCCATGCCTTAATGTTTATATCTTTCAAAGTTGGATTTGCGGAAGATGAATCCCACGAAAAATTACCTTCAATTATCTCCAATGCTATGTCAGAGCTGTCCTTTGGAAGCTTCTCAATTGCATCTTCCTGCAGATCTTGGAGGCGGAGAAATGAAGCAATTCTTTCAAGAGAAACTCTGGTTTGTGCTATCATGGAAACTGTGTGAGAGAGACCTGAAATGGGCTGTTGAAGGATCCCAAATGTTGCTAGTGCAGATAAGATTTTTCCAGAATTCAGAGGGATCCCAAGTAACAAGCAAGCACCAAAAGTAACCATAGACACAAAGGTGGGTGTAAATCGGAATACAAATCCAATTGAAGCAAGAGTGTAGAAACATTTTTTCAACCATCCAGCCTCATAATCCCTGAGATCAGTAATTTTTGATAAAAATTTCATCTCCCAGCCTTGAAGTTTGAGAATTCGCATGTTCCTTAAGACTTCAGATGTAACCTTCATCCTTCTATCTTTGGATGTCATTAGTTTTTTTTGATACTTCTTCTGGATTTTTGCTAGTGGAACATTCGCCAACATGACAAGGACAGTTGCAAAGAAAGCAGCGGCAAAAGCCAGCCCAAGGTTCTTATACAAGATTATCAAGGCCAAAGCAACTTGGAGCAATATGCTCCACGGGTCATGCATGCACCAGCTAAAATCGCCAACTCTCTCAGAATCAATGGTCATGAAGTTGATGATCTCCCCACTGGTGTGGCTCTGCTTCGACAGGGATGAAAGTGTCAAACTCTTATTGTAGATCATTGCAACCAATGCTGCCTCGAACCTAATACCTACCTGCTGGACCCGAAAACTCCAGTGCCTTTGCGCCAGGCACTCAACGAGCTTCCCGACAGAGAAGGCAGCAACCAAAGCATACCCTTCATTTTCAAATGCCCAATGTCCATTTAGGCACCGGACAAGGGGATTGATAAGGTAGGGTCCAGTAAAAGTAGCCAAAGTGCAAGCAAGTTCTAAAAACGCTGTCCATACAATATCTTTCCATGCAATGAAGATCAATGCCTTCACCAGCTGAATTGCGGTCACTCCACCGCTTCCATTACCGTAGGACTCCACCTTATTCCTAAAATCCGGGTATGAGCGCGTAACGCTGTCACGGGAGGCCAGCTGGGGAACATCCTCAAGGTCTAACGTTTTGTTGTTGCCGACGGAAAATAGAGGATTCATCCAAGAGAAAGGGAGGATGCTGTGTACATTAGCATTTGAATATGGAGTCACAGTTTCACAGCCACGTGAGGACTTACTTGACTCACTGCTTTCGGGAGCGATCCCATTCAAAAGGGGCTCTTCAAGAAGCAGGGGATTTTCGCCCTCATGTTTCCCCCAGAACCCGACATAACAAAGGAAGGAACCAAAAATCACAAAAATGACATCGGACACCAGAAAGTATGTAGGTGATGAGGGCCTGTGCTCCATCATGAGCACAATGTCAACGACAAGGCAGTAAGAAGAATCAAAGAGGTAAAACCCCCACCAAATTTTCAACAAAGACGGTAACTCAGGGTCGCTTGAATGAGAGAATTCCAAAAGCAAGTAAACAAAAACAGCAAACCAGGCAAGTGCCGTGAGTATTAAATCCAAAAGGGTCATAAGTTCTTCCGATACACTCATAATATCAATCTTATCAGACCACCCACTTCTATACAGATAGAAGTAGGTTACACAGCACAAGGCGAGACTAAAAGTGGACAGACCCAGACAAGAAAAAAGGGCTTGTTTATAGTACGAAAACCTGCTGGCGTTTCGGAGCCTTCTCTTTGGTTCCTCCTCATGACCAGCCTGATCAGTTTTCTTGCACAGCCAGGAGATGAATAGAACAAGCAGCAAAATCAAGTGCAAAGAGGCAGAAGACCCGCGCGAGAAAATGGGTCTGATGAGAAAATCAACACCTTCCATGGCCACGGTGATTGCTCTGCTGGTTTGACTTCCTAAGCCCCGGAGGCTGCATGGGTGGTGCTTCTGCTAGAGTGGTGTTTATATTGATAATATCAAAATCCAGAGCGTATTTACGGGTTTTGCTGTAAGGTGGTGGGGGATCCGGAAATGGTAGGCCAATTGAGTGAGAGTGGGGCGCAAGTGGATTTAAAATAAAAAAAAAAAATCACCGACTGGGAAATAAGTTTGTCGTTGGAAGCAAAATAAAAATAGTTTGCATGTCAAAAATAGAATCAGAGCAGGAATCAGAGCAGGATTTATGTGTCATTTTAACATGTCACTCTAATGAAGCCACTAATGATGTATGGCTGTGAAAACACTAATACACTAATACTCTAATGAAGCCACTAATACTCTAATGATGTATGGCTGTGAAAACACTAAGAGCTATTTTTTTTAAACCCACAACCACAATGATGGATGTCTTTTGATAATTTTCATGTGCTATTGTCATGGATGCTATCTTGAATTGTCGTGGCTGGCCTGGTGAATGGCACTGCCGTTTTAATATATATATAAGAGTAAAAAGGAAAGGGGAGTCGGGATATTGTTGATGCAGATCCAAATGAGATAGTTTCCCGTAGCTTTCTAAAATTCTTGATGTTCTATTTGCTCTGGAGCCTTGTGCTTATTTTTCAAAATTTCCACTGCAGACTGCTGCTCCTCAGTGGGAGACTAAATGTGGACAGACCCAGACGAGCTGTATGTGTCAAAATAGCTGTGTGATGTGTGTCCCCTCCTCCAAGCTCTTCTGCAACTCCATAGGCAATGTATGATTTGGGGCCTCTATCTGGTTTTACACCCTGAGGTAATTTCACAGCAAGGTTTAGGTTACCTGAACTTCGATCCGCGTATATATTTTTGAAACGCCAGTGCACTGATAGACTCATCACAGTCGTGGCAAAAATCCTCAAGCATGTTAGGGGGTGGGTCAGTCCTTTAGCCTTTGCATTTCAGGCCATATTAATCCGGTTTTGGAATTTGGAACCTCGCAGTGGGTGGGTTGTTTGGATATTCCTTACCACAGAACACCTCCAATTGGTAGATACGCCATTTATGCACAGTACTTGGAGGGCCTATGCTAGTCCCAGTCCATAACTGCGTGTATAAATCATCAGCATCCTCTATTCTATAGCTAACAGTTCCATCACCAATACTGTTGCAGTAATCTAAAATTCCTAGGAACTACAAGTCTACAACCCCAGATCCTTCAGGGTCCATTAATTTTGGAAGCTAGACGGGATCTGTATTGGGAGGAAACGCTCACACCCAGTGGTTCTTCTTCCAGTGTCATGAGCAATTTGAATGCTACCCTAGATCCTGAAAACATGTAGCCGTATGCATTGTTTGATCCCAACGTAAGGTTATGAGCAAGGTTTTAATAGAAGGCTATCAAAATATAGGAAGGCCGCCTAAGGAACTGGGGGCTGTATATTTGCTGGCTTTAGTTCACTAAAAAGGTTGTTATATGTTATTTACCTTTGTTTCTCTCTTGAAGTATTTGGCTTACTTTGGTTACCGTTTAGGTATTATTATGCAAATGGTAGGGTGTGTTTTTAATTATTGTTTTCGCCCTCCGGTTTGAATTATGGTAAATGGTAATGTTCATGCTAATCCTGGACTTTAAAAAAAAACTTAACAATTCTTAAATCTTTTCCCAGGTTTTTAGAAGCTTTGACTTAGATTTTTCTTAACCAAAAAAACAAACAAACAAAAAGTTTCTTTTACATTTCACAACCTGCGAAGGTTTAATCCCGGTTGTTTTCATGATTTTTTTTAACAGAAGTCAAAAATCTTTTTCCTTAAACACTCTTAAATTTGTTTTTTAACTCTTCAAAAAAAAAATGTTTTTATCGTTGTTTTTAAAAACCTTTTTTTAGCTTTATACTCCTTTATATATATATATATATTTTAAATCTTTCAAAATAATTTTTAAAAATAACTCTAGATCCTTTTATAAAAGTTAGCTTGTTTGGTATGGATTTTGGTTTCTATTTTTTTATTTATATTCGATTTTATCTTCAATTATAATTTCAAAATCATAGGAGAAAAAATGTGTTTTAAAAATGTATATTTTTAGAATTGATTTCAAAAATTTTAAAAATAATATAATATTTAATGGATCCAAGTAATAAATCAGAAAAAAATAATAAAAAATTTTACCGATATAATTAATTTAGATTTAAAAATTAAAAATAATTAAAAATAATTTTTAAAATTTATTGTGAGATCACTATTTTAAAAAATTATTTTTAAATTTATATTATTATTAAATTAAGATGGGCTCATACCGAGCCCATCACTTTTAAAAATAATACTAAATGAGCTTTTACGCTTTGTTGAGCATGTTTTCGGATCGATTTTAAAAACGGTCAGCCTGGTGTGGGGCCACCCTAAAACAGTCAACCTGCCATGTTTCTAAATTAGTTTTGAAAACAGTTTTAAAAAAGTAAAGGTTTCATAATTATTTTTAAAAATGATTCTCTAAATTAAATTTTGTCAAGAGACTAAAATAAATTTTTAATTTTTATTTTTACTCTATTTTATTACTTGAATTTATTGTATATTAATTTTTTCTAAAAAAATTAGGATTCAATTTTAAAAAAAGACTATTTTAAAATACATTCTTTTTCTTATCAAACACAAAACATTTTCAAATTATAATTCAATATGAATTCTAAAAGAATTAAAAAAATGATAGTTTTTATCGTTTTAGTTTAAACTCTTGTATGATTTTTTTAAAAACGATAGGCTTGGGGCTTATTCTAATTTAATAATAAAATATATTAAAAAATATCTTTTAAAAATAATAAATCTCATACTTATTTTTTAAATCTAAACTTAATTATGTGAGAGACTTAAATTATTTTTTTTATTTTTTTATTTTTCTCTATTTTAGCACTTAAATTCATTAAATATTATCTTTTAAAATTTGTACTCGATTTTAAAAAATATACATTATTTTTAAAATACATTTTAAAAATTTAAAAAATAAAATATAAAAATTAAAAATCCTAAGCAGTTACTTAAAATTTCAAAGTTCATTTTAGCAACCAAACTAAAGTAAGGAAAACTCATGGCTACCAATTTTCAAATATCTCCGCTAGCTAACAACACTCGTATCATCATCTAAACCAAACCTTTTTATGTGATGATTCCAAATATCTCCGCTGGTTGACAGCACTGATATCAACATCTAAACCAAACATTTTTGCGTGATGATCCCAAATATCCCCGCTAGTTAACAGCAATCAAGGGATGGCTTTATAAAGAGTCATGCTAATTATTATTAGAAAAATAATATTTATTTCCGATACGGCTGAGGTGACAATTGTTATTTCAATAAAAATATATAAAACTTAAAGTGCAACGCATCACATCGAAGAAGATAGAAATAAAAAAAAGTAGAGGGAGGAGGGCTTGCATTGTGAATTTGAACAGGATGAGATAGAAGCATAACTAAAAATTAGAATTTGAAGACGAAAGAGTGCGTTGTTTGGAAATTTGAGAGCATTAAACTCCTTATAGGGATTTTGATGTTGTAGTTATCGTCAATACCAAAAAATCAAAAAAAAGGCCTAAATCGGATAACCGGGCGCAAAGTTATGATCGTTTAAAGTTTTCATCAAAATTATAGTTGATGAAACTAAAAAAATCCGTAAATCTAACCATAAGAGATATGTTCGATATCTAATTAAGGCTTGCTCGAGACCTGTTTGATGTTCGAAACCTGCTCGATGCTTATTTGAGCGCATATACTCGAGCCTCAAGCTCAAGCAGGTGTGAGCATAGGTTCAAGTAGTGGTCGAGCGATGATCAGGAGCATGCGTGAAAAAATATTAATATGAATTATTTCATATCGGCCGAAAACGTAAAGATACGGAACATCACTCTTCTTATTATTATTATTATTATTATTATTATTATTATTATATAACTGTATGCATGTTAGTTCCGCATTTTGGTATGGAATGAGATGGTTAACGTATGTTTGGTGTTGTTTTTAACTTTTCGTTTTCAAAAATGATTTTAAAATTTTGTATTAAAAATTGATTTTATCTGAACTGAAAACAGAGTTGTGCCGTCGGCGGAGCAAAAAGGTGTGGTGGTCGTGCCTGCCTAATTTATGATAGCGAAAACAGAGTTTTAGGTGCGGAGGAAGTAGGAACCCCGAACCCTGGTGGGATCGTCGCCGAACAACAGGAAGGTGAGAGGCGGAGACGGCCGGGACCAGAACAGACGACGGTCGCAATCTCCGATGGAGTGTCGAACTGTCGATAGTCGTCTTCCGGAAGGTCCTCCGGAATCAACGAGCTAGGACGAGTTTTTGTCTCGCTCTCGCTTTCATCGGAGACGACACACCGTTCGGGCCCCCACGGAGCTCGATTGTCGGATTGAACGAAGCCGGCTTCCTTTGTTTCCTTGCCGGTGCAAATACAGAATACACCTCACTTCAATTGGCCAATGCTCCTCAGTCCTCAGCGATGATCAAGTGAGAATTACCTGTTTTGATTATCATTTAAATAATATTTGTTTTGAGTTTAATATGGTGAAAACAGTTGTCAAGCGGAAATTCATACCAAACAATATTTATTAGAATTTTTAAAAATTAATTATATTTTAAAAAATAATATAAATTTACCAACCCTGTTTTTTATATTTTTATGTTTTTTTATGGACGGTTCAAACAGCAATAATAATCATCATCATCACTAGGCCTACTATTTGGTATTTTTGGAATGTTTAGCTTTTTTTGACTTTAAAAATTAAATAGAAAATATTAATGAAAACAATACTCGCAGTCTTCAAAATACAAATTAAATTGCAGTTTTTTTTTTTGTATTTTCAAAATACAAAAAAACTATCATGCAGTCTTTTTGGTAATTAACAGCATATAAATTTATTCTATTAATAAATTTCCAACAATATATATACAACCCTGCCATGCCAACCAATTAGTTTAGTTCTCCAATGTTTGCACGACTATATATTGTGGGTTGAATTACTACGGTTTTGGGTAGGAGTACACAAGAAATGGGTAAAAAGAGATAAAAAAGATGCGAAGTTAAACAAAAACCATGCACACCAAACCATTTTATTATCGTTGTTGTTATTGTTTTTTTAAAGTACCCCAAAAAATGCCACCAGCGACAACACAAATATATATATATATATATATATATATATATATATATATAATTATTCAAAAGGCTGCGATAATCGGAGTCTGACGAAAGCTCGGAGTCTCCGAAGCGCAACCTCCAGCGTCGGCTCGCTCATGTTGGCAAAGCACACCCTGAACCAACCGGGCTCGGAGCAGTGGCACGACGAGCCCGGCGAGACGTTGAGCTTCGCGTCCCTCAAAATGGACCTCCACAGGCCCAACTCCCCCTCCAATCCGGCCCGGTCCAGCAACGGGCCCAAGTTCACCCAGCAGAAAAGCCCAGCGTTCCCCTCCAAGCACTCCATCCCCGCCCGCCTCACCCCCTCCACCATCGCCCCGTACCGCCGCCGCAGCCGCTCCCGGTTCTCCCCCACGTACGCCGCCGCGAACCCCGCGTCCGACAGCATCGCCGCCAGGAAGCGCTGCGTCTGTGACGACACCAGCGTGAAGCTCGACATCCGACGAGCGGTCGTGACCACGCTGTCGTTGTAGGAGTAGATGGTCCCCACGCGGAACCCCGGGAGGCCCAGGTCCTTGGAGAGGCTGTACACGATGTGGACTCGGTCCGACTCGGGGGATGAGTTCGGGTCCGAGTTGTTGTTGCCTCGGGCTTCGAGGACCTCGGCGATGCTTGTGAACTCGGAGGGGGAGAAGACGGAGCCGGAGTAGATTTCGTCGGACACGACGTGGATGCTTTTGTCGGCGGCGAAATCTAGGACGGTGTCGAGGACGGCGCGGGAAATGGTGGCGCCGAGAGGGTTTGAGGGGTTGGTTATGAGGATTCCTCGGACTCTGGTGTGGGTGGCTTGTGCTGTCTCGTATGCTTGTTCTAGTGCTTTGTGGGTTATTTGGAAATTGTTTGCGCTGGTGCAGTGGATTGGTACTATCTTCACTCCTGTTCTCCACCTCAAATCTCTGTCAAACCTGCATGCATTATTGTTAGTTTGTTACCAAAGTTGACCCATGAATTATGTTAGCTACGTTTTTTTTCTTTTTTATATGGAAGGTTAAAGAAAAACACGCTCACACGAAAAGGAACGGTGGAATGAGGGGAGAATAAAATATTAGAACGGAAATATAATATTTTACTAACCATTATATACATACTTATAACCAAACAAAGAAGAAAATTATAAATAGATATTCTCGCATTATTCAAAGATAAAAACCAAACAAACAGTTTGGTATTCATTACCTACTCTATTATCATGATTCATGAAATAACAAATTAATTTCATCATTATTCAATTCCGTGGGGACTAAATTACTAGGTTTAACAGCTAGAAATACATATCAAATTTATACCAACAAACTTAAGAGTAATGTTACTCTTGAATAATTACTATATGATTTTGCGAAGAAATCATAAGCCGATTGTGCATATCATTTTCTTATAAACTTAAATATCTAAATATTATCTCATCATCGCCCCTAATCATATATATATATATATATATATATATATATAAGACTCTTTATCAAGTTTACCTATCAACCGAATTAAACTTAAGACCAAGGCAACACTCTAAGTTTGCCAAGTTAATTAAACTATGAGTTTGCATTAAGAGCGCAGGACGCCCAGCAGGAGGCCGAGCAGGAGCGCTGCGCAGCCGTCACCCGCGCTGAGGGCGAGAGCGAGTCCTCCAAGCTCATTTACGAGGCCACCTCCTCCGCTGGGATGGGCCTCATCGAGCTCAAGAAGATTGAGGCTGAGAAGGAAAATGCGCAGATGGTCTTTTCTGGCACTGTTGGAAAGAGGGGACGGGATAGCGCCATATTTGGCGCAGCAACAGTGCTGCCTCATTTCTGGCGTACTACTGTAGATTAAGCGGAAATAGAGTAGCGTTATAGTGTCTCGTTGAAGCATTTTTTTTTTTCGCTATTATTTAATGTTTTAGCGCTCAGTTCAGATAATATATATATATATATGTGTATATAAGTTAGTAATAAATATATACCCCGGATAATAAGGGGTGGGGACGAGGATGGCGTCTCCGGGGTCGGCGAGGATGAAAGTGAGGAGCTCGTTGGCGGCAGTGGCGCCGGCGGTGAGGACTAACCGGTCTGGGTCGAATTTGACTCTCCCGCCTCTGATTAATTCCATGAAACTTGCCATTGCCTTTCTAAAAGATTGGAGGCCATGGTAGTCTTGAAACAAGGCATTTTCTTTGAAGCCAGCAGCTGCTGTCGTACTGCTGTCCCATAAGAATAATTCTGAATGCTGCTCCAAATACTCTTCGACCAAGTCAAATGAAACCTAAACAGTAGGGGCCGGCGTTAAATAATACACGAGAAAACCGCAACATGATATATATACGTGCGTGGTGTGATGCTTACTTGATTTTCTGCTAGTCCCATTTGTATGACTCCAGATGGGTTGTGGAACTCGTGATAAGGGTCCTCGTCATATGCTTTCCAGCCTGCGAAGTATGGGGAGTCTTCCCCATGGGTTTCAGAGAGTGCAATTCTTGATAACCCAACATGTGCTTGCGGTTCCATTCCCATTATGTATACAGCTTCTGGTAATTAACTATATATATAGTATAAAGCAAACCAATGAATTTAATATCGGAACTGTCTAAGAACAGCCTACTTTGTATGACAAATGCTGAACTGCTTAATGGAAGTCTCAAAAAGTGTCGACCTTCAGACCTGCATGATATTTTGGTATTTTGTAACGTAAGCATGCAGATCAAAGCTTGCCTCGTTTTGCATGATAATTTGGGTATATATATTCAACCCCGGTGACAGGTACAAGCAACTGGTGTGCATTTATGTTCTGTCATCCTTTTTCTTTTTTTCTTTTTTCTTTTTTTTGTCTGTGGTTTGTATTCAATCTGTAATATATATATCCCAACATGGTGTACGGTTGGTGGGGGGAGTGGGGTTAGAGAGCATTGATTATATTAATATCTAATTCACGTGTTTGTCCCCCCTCTTTGATTTTGTTATATTTAATTTGTTATTGTTTTGTTTTTATAATCATCTCTTTAACTCACGTTTGCTTAAGCCACACCCCATACGAGTGCTCGCAATTTTTAGCTATCCGACTATCTCTTACGGTACTAGCCTCCAATTCCAAATCTGCCTTTCTATATCACTAGCGGTCGGAGCTAATTAATGTGCTCAAAGCTTCAATAAGATACTGAATATTACAAAATGATGTAGGGTAGCTATTTACAATCCTACCCAACACCATACAAATCTTTGATCCACGTGAGAATGAAATCATTCCCCCAGACGGCTATTATAGAATTACAATGATTTCAGCTCTATGTAAGACATTGAGATAAATCAGTTTTCATTCAAGGTAATTCCTTGTAAAGTTGACTTAATTTCCTTTTTGAGCTTTTCTCAAATAAATTTCCATCCTTAAGGCTTTTTGAGCTTGGGTAAGATTTATCCACAAAAAATAAAAATTAATTGGCAAACTCTAATTGGCACAACAATGGAAACTGGATGGTTGGCAAATGATTCCAACCAAGAAATACAGGACATTAGTTGGCACACAGCAATGGGAACTGGCCTGCTGTCTAACTCCGACCGCTTGCTGCTAATTATAAAAGTGGTCTGCTGTCCAACTCTGGTGTTTAATGTTTTGATGTTATATGATTGAGATTCTTCTTGGCCTAACCTTCAAGATTTTTTTTCATGATATGCTGAAATCGTAATTCTTTTTAAGCAATACGTTGGATTACTAAACTCAGTATATAGTGAGCCCAATAATTATATAGTATAAGAAGTGAAAAGTAGGTTGAACGTGGATATGGTATGGCACACTAAATCAATTATAATAAAATTAGGATTATGCTATAAGAGTCCTCACACAAGTCTTTCTATTCGTTCGCGATATGATATGACAGTATATTATTAATTCTATTTAATTTACAAGTGAATCTGATTGAAGTTAAAATATTATACACTTAAATATCATAAACTCATGCTTTTATCGATTATTATTTCGTCAAATCTTTGGTATGAATTATTAAAAAGCTAATATGCATGAAATTTCTTGTTAGGGTCTCGTCATTAATGCCAACAAAATCTCTAAACCTCCGTAGTTTAATTAAAAAGTGGCCATTTGACGATGAAAATGAAGAAAAAAAATCAACATAACATATCATCGTATTTTCAAATAACTTTTTATTTTTTATAAATAAAGAGTCAATTACTATTTATTTTTAAAGAGTAATTATTTACTTTTTATATTATATAGTATTATTTTTTTTATTTCACAATATTTATTATCTCATCGCGTATATTAATAAAAGAAGTAAAAAAATTCAAATAAGATTTTAAAAATATTATCTTAATAAAAATAAAAAAATAATATTAGAATTAAAGTTGTGAAATAATCTTCTGTAAAAAAAAAAAATCTCCTTGTATATAAATAAAAAATAAAAAATAGATTAGATATGCTATAAGGATCTTCGAGTAGGACACGAAGACCAATTGCTAATAATGAGACACGGCATCGAATTCTTATTTTAACTCCGCTAAGATCTTGTCAAAGCCAAATAATCCTTAGAATATTATTGGGTTATATTATCACTGTACTTGGTGTGCAGAAATACAGGTCCATCATAACCCTTACGATAATAATAATAGTAATAATAAAGTAATGGAATTATTGTGCTTTGGAGTTCATCTTCCGCGCGCCTATTGATCATTTTTATAGTGGTTTCCAACTTCCAGAATCAACGTGCATGCGCAACAACCATTAACATATAATCATATATTATTCTTTCTTAGACAGCTTTAGAATTGTACCAACGCATGTTTTTGTGAAGGAACTGCCAGATAATCCAAAACCTCACAAATCTCTCTCTCTCTAACGAAATTATGCTATAATGCCTTTCTTTATAACATAAACATTGAAAATTGGCAATTTATATATATTATATATAAGCTCATGTTACATATAGAACATGTAATTAAATTATTATTATGAATTATAATTAATCATTTAAATTAAATATAATATTTATTTAATTATAACCGTACTAATATGAATATTACTATAACAGAATTATGGTAAAATAAAATTTTAATCTGAATTATTGATAGGAATAACACATAATCTAAATTGAAGCTTTCGAATTTGACCTCATGTTGGCAGCAAAATCAATATATATATATATATATATATATATAATTACTTTGGCTTGATCCTAATTGAAAATTAGAACATGCGGCGATTAATAACTTATTATATTAGTTCTTGTGGTCATGATCAGTCGCACGGTTGATGGTGGCAAAGCATACAATGGAATCCATATATAGACTTCCCCACACGAGCTTTCAATAACGTGGCTACTTAATCACCATCGGGATGATATTCTTTAGCATACGTCTCCCTAATTTCTATTTGATTTTATATATCATTATAAATTATATCTCATTGGGTGTCTCCTTGTGTGAGAGAGATAGAGCCCCGTAGATTAAAAATATTTAGTATAAATATACTTGATTGATCATAGATTAGTCTTCTTGTATGATTGCTCTATTTTTGATATTGATTTCATAAACTCAGACGGTATATACATCTCTAGCTTTTGAGTAACTTTATTGAATGAAGTTCTTGGCAGTGGTTAAGAACATGCAAATATTGCTAATCTTAGGATTCATTGAATTTTAATTTATAGGTAATACATGGATCATCCAGTCTTTTTCATCCCAAGCACCAAAGTTCGAGTTCTTAGTTTTTGGTTCTAGCTAGATGTATGAGTAAGTTTTTCTTTACCTTTCAAATAAATTTAAACAAACTGAAATCGTTTCAAATAATTTTTTCAATCAAAAATCCTATAAATCACCATTTGAAATACTTGATGGCTTTAATATCAGATTCTCACTATTTATTAAAAAAGTTAACTGAAAAAAAGGACAATAAAGGCCGGGGATATGGGAACAAATAACAAAGAATAGTAATGACAATGTATGTGAAAATGGGCGGATATATATATGTGTGTGTTTTTAGTATATACAATATATAATGAATGTGTGCCCGTTGTGTGCTTTTTGTATGTTTTGAGCACTTATATTTACCCTACGCCAATTGTTAAAAAGGGTTCTGAGATTTCTAATGACGTTATATTATTAATATTGCTCCTCATTTATGCAGTGAGTTGTGTCTGTAGTGGAGTAAACATTACCATGTATGCCTTAAATTTATTTCATTTTCATTAATGATTGTGTTTATGTATTCAGTTATGGTAGCATTCCCTAATAAAAGCTTCGTTTGACAGTTATAAGCAAAAGTCTATTCAACTGCAATAACTAAGTTGGTCTATACCGATAAATTCACACATTATTTGGAGTACTCGCCAAACATTCTCATTTGATATTGTTGTCATGTTAGGGCTTTTGGACTCTTTAGAAAGAAAAACACATGAAGTTACTAGGCTTTCGTTAATTGTTAAAATATTTATATGTACTCGTAGTCTCGTACATCAATTAAAGCTTTGTTATTCTATTTGAACTCTTTAGCAAGAAAAGCATATGAAGTTATGAAGTTATTAGATTTTTGTTAATTGTGAAAATTGGTACCCTTTAGACTTTTTTATTCACTTAATCTAATATATGAATGCTTAACTATATTTTTTTTTATTTTAATAACTTCAATACTTTATCACAAGTATAAAATTGAATTCTATTCTATCATGCGAGTCATGATAACTAATTATAAGCCAATGATTAATATATTTAATTAATAATATATTTAATATATTAATATTTCATAAATAAATATAATATATAGAATGAGATATATTTATTTAAACAATATATTATATACTATTTATAATTATGCAATATATATACAATATATAATATATTAAAGATATAGTATATAAATATATATAATTTACATATAATAAATAATTTATTATTTATTATTTAAAAAATATAAAAATTATATACATGAAATAGTATATAATTATTTTTTAAAATTTATATAAAGGTTGGTTATATATAATAATAAATAGTATATAAAGGTTGGTTATATGTACACATTAAAATAATATATATGTCTGTTTTTAAATAATAAATTATATAATATATACAATTATTTATAATTTGTACATAAATAATTATAATATATATAATTTACATATATTAAATATTGTATTATTTAATATGTATTACTTAAATACAATATACATAAATATACGACTTATATATTTAATAATATATATATATATATATGCACACATGCATACAAAAAATTATATTAGGCGATAGAAATCAATTCTATCACCGAAAACCTCTTTAGGTGACGGAAAAATTGTCACCTAATTAATGTGTTACTTTTTTAAAAAATATTGGCTTAGGCGAAAGAATTTAATTCCGCTTAAGACCCTCTTAGGTGATAAAAAACGGTCACGTATAAGATGTCCCAAATTTTAATAAGTTGAAAAAATTAACAAGTTAATTAGCTTATGATTTTCATATTACATAACAGTTTATTAAATCTGTTTCTTCATTAAAACAGTTATTAAAGACTATAATTTATAAGACAGTGCTACTTTTAAATATGACAGTTCGTTGATCAAATTTCTATAATAAATTTAGGTATACTTTCAGTTTTATTATTTTGGATGAAGCAACAATTAAAAATTATGCTGTTATTAACTGAGGACCACCCAGCTCAGCCCCAAAAATCTAATTATCGACGCCCGATCCGTGACATCAAAGCCATTACGAAGAATTGGGCATTCCTAACAATATATGGAATATCAGTGATGTGTAAAGTATCCTGTATTTATTGCAAAGTTAACAATATATGGCATATCTTTAACACACTAAAATGTTGGTTCATTTATTTTTTAAAACAAATCAGATTTGAGTTTAATTAAAATAAGAGTTTTTATATTTGTTACTTAATATATTTATAAATATTTTGGCAATATTGATTGTGAATGAGAAAACTTTTTATTCATATTTTAATAAATAAATAAATAAATATTTCAAAATTCTAAATTTCATTTTGTTAACATTTAATTTCATCAATCAAATAAAAATAATAATATTGAACAATTATAACTTTTTATTTAAATATTACAGCCTATACTAGTTATATTTTTAAAGTTTAAATTAACATATGAAATTGAGGCCATGTTTGGTACACGGGAAAAGAAATGAAATGAATCAAATTTCATTCCTTTTTCATATTTGGTATACAAATGAAAAAGGAATCAACGATTCCGTTGGGAATGTTAGGGCATGTTTGTTTCACCTATTTTTTGTTTTCGTTTTCAAAATGTGATAGTTATTTTCGAGTATAAAAAACATAAACTGAAAACAATAAAATATTATTTTCATTCTTTAGGACATAAAAAATGAAAATATGTTTTTGTTGTTTTCAATTTTTAATTCTTTGTACCCGAAAACAACTATTACATTTTGAAAACGAAAACAGAAAACACCCCAACCAAACATGCCCTTATATTCTCATATAGGAGTAAGTTGGTTTCCTTCCTATCATAAGTTTACAAAGGTTATCTCATGTAAGGGAACTTTTTTTATTATTTTTGCTCTTTTTCTTTTTTGCATTAGACTCCCATTCCCGTCGCGTGCACACCCCCCGTCGCCTAGAATGTCGCCCATCCACCCCTGTTGCCATCATCCCCGTCGCCCAAAACGTCGTCTAGCCCCGCTGCCCATACCCAGTGCCCATGTTGTCGCACAGATTCAACCCCGACACAACGTGAAGACGATGAAGCAGAAATTAAAAAAATAAAAAATTTAGAATATTTTAATAATTTTCTTAATAAATTATCTTATTTGATTTTATATATCAAGGAATATTTTATTTCTTTTTTATAATAATTATATTTTTTAATGATTTCATTCCCCTAATTTTATTTTTCGCATATGATTTCATTGAATGTATGTGCGGAATATAACATTTTTATAAATTACTTGATATATCTGTATTTTTCACGAAAAAATAAAGTTTGGATTTCTCTCTCACAATTTACGTGTGCATATATGGGCTAAATTCGAGACAGCTTTTCCCGGTAATGGGCTTCTGCTAAATAGGCCCCCAACGTTTTTAGTATCTGATCTAAATGAACATATGGTCCAGATTTAATAAAATCCAAACTCATTAGCTTCATACTAGTTTGGGGTTTGGGCTGGGGTCTTCGCACCACCTGTCGACCGTCGTGCTTCCAAATCGTATGATTAGTTTTAATCTGACTTTCAAAACTAATAAAAAAGAAAAAAATACATAGTTAGCAAATGCTATAAAAGCATTCATATTTACTTCGAATTTTTTAGTTAAATTATTGAGTCAAATAAAAAATTATTTTCATATCTTTATCTGGCTCAATAAATGTCTCAACAAATCATTGAGGAGCTATAATAAAAAATAATAATATTATTGCTTACCTATATTTGCGACACACATCAAATAAAAATATTAAAAAAATTCATTGGATGTGTGTTATAAATGTTTTCTTTAAATAAGTGGTGTTATATTAATATTTAAATGATAAATAAATAATATTTAAATGATTATAAAGTTAAATTATTAAATTAGATGTCTATGCTTTTAAAATGTAAGTAGATGAAATAAATAAATAAAATATTTTTTTATGAAATACTAAAGCTAATTAACTATGATGTGTGTTAATAAATTTGTTAAACGGCTTGACTCAACCAACATAAACATTAGTTTAAACAGGCTTAATCCATTTAGGCTTATTTTTAAATGAGTCAAATTTATCGAGCCCGGGCCCATCTTATCAGATGGGCCAAGCCAACAAGTTTGGCTTGTATAAAAATAAGTTAGATTTTATAGGTTTAAACCGTTAAAAAAACAAGTTTATCCACTAACCCGTGAGCTAATGGCCCATTTAACATTCTCTTGTTATATTTTAGTTTTTGGATTAAACTAATAATTTTAATATTTTAAAATAAGTATACTAATTAATATAGGTAAAAATCTTAATAATAGATGGCGTAGACATATTAATAATATCACATAGCATTCTATTTTTATTATATAACTGAACTTTATTATATTTAAATATAATATAAAATATTTATCTTTATTATTATAATTGAGCAAATCAAATGCTTTACTATATTAAATAATAGAAGAACTTTTAATTCACTCTAAAACTAAATAAAATATTAATTTTAAATATTATTATCATCATAGTCAAATAGAGACTAGTCATTTATTTTATTTGTTATTTCTAAATTTTGGAGAAGTAATCCATGACGGGTTTATTTGTAAAAATAAAATTATTTTTTAAAACAATAGTCCGATAAATTTAAAACTAGTTATGAGTAGTAAAAATTAATATGCGCTCATAATTTTTAAAAATAATAATATTTTTAAAACTAATATTGATACGTAAAAAATAAAAATGAAATTTTAATCTGATTTCCCCTTTCAACCTAATTTTCGTATTAAAAATAAAAATTATTTTAGAAAATGAAAGTCATTTTACTTTTTTTTACTACATTTTTTTATATTTTATTTTGAGATTTAAATACGCCCTTAAATTAATGTGTGCAGAGTGGTGATAATATATTTACAAAACACATTTGTTTTGCCTTAGCATTTTAGCACCATCTTCCTGCTCCTTAGTCTGAACCAGGAGTCGCAGTCGGCGACCGAAGGAGTCTCTCTCTCTCTCTCTCGTGCACACACACAATCGTAAAGGTAGACCTGCAATCTAATTCCTTCGATTATATTACGTTTCGTTCTCTCGAACACGGTTTCTAGGGTTTTTAACCAAGTTTTTCACATGTCTTGTTCTTATGTTGCTGCCCCCTCCTGCATTGCTTTGATTATAGCATCGATTACCGTTTTGATTTTAAGTTTTTGTTCTCTATCGTGTTGGGATGGTTTCATATTTGTTTTTATGAGAGCCTTGGTCTATTTTGTTGTGCACTTTTGCCCATAACGAGTTTAGGATTTGTGTTCTCTCTGTCCCTAATTTTTTTTTTTCATATGCATATTTGATGGATGGTGTTTGAAATTGGAGATCTGGGGTTTTATTTATACGTACACTTTTATGGTTTTAACTTGTCTGCATTGGGTTAAGTTTGGGAATTATGGCGTCTAAGTTGCATCAATTGCGGGCGAAGGCGACTCAAGCTTCGCAGTTTGTAGCAAATCACGGATGTGCTTTCTACAAACAGTTTATGGAAGATAATAAGCAATACATTGTGGATCCACCTACAATTGAGAAATGCAACGAGTTGTCCAAACAATTGTTCTACACTCGCCTTGCCAGGTTATTTCCTCAACTGATATCCGTTTGAACTACTCGTGCAATTCATCTCTGGATGGGTTAGCCTTTGTTTACGTTTTCTTCCTGAGATTGATTCTTATGATGCTCTGATGCATGGCATTTTACTTCAGGCAGTTGGATGCTTTTTGCGTTAATAGTAGCTTATCTTTGCTCAGATTAGCATGCGAATTATGCACTTTAGGAATAATTGTTTTGGAGTTTTCAATAGGTGAATCTCACTACAGTACCGATGACAGCCCTGCATTTTCTTTATTGCATATTATTTTGTTTCGTAGGTAAATATTTGTTATGCAATCATCATCCCTTGAATTATCGTCTGTACCTTTGTGGATTTGTACAGTTTTGTTAATTAATTGACATAGCAGGAATAATGTAATGACAAGGCATTCACCTGCATCTTCAATTCATTTCGAAGCTGAATTTTGTTTTTACTGATGAACACAAAAATACCCTTTTTTTAAATCTACTGAAAAATAGCGTTCAAAATTTACATTATTGCATAGTTAATCATTTGTAATTTTGTATAATTCAATTGAAAACACTGAACTGTCTTCCACAATTTCTCTTTTCATTTTTTCTTCTCAATTTCTGTCATTTAATATATTAATTTTTTCTTCCTTAACAGCATTCCTATTCGCACCGAGGCGTTCGGAAAGAACTCGATTATGTCAAGCAAAGTTGGAAGAACAGGCTGGATTTGAAGGTTGAAGATGTTGGTATTGTTGCTTTATTTGGGCTAGAATGCTTTGGTTGGTTTTGTGCTGGCGAGGTTGCTGGAAGAGGATTCACATTCCTCGATTACTATGTCTGATGATCTACTTACTGCTTGGAAAAGTGCTTTGCTTCAAAGAACTAAGATTTATAGCTTCGTCAGTTGCTATGATGAATTTGAGTTATTTGTGCCTTTTACGTGCAAAATGCCTGCATTTTTTCCTAAGTTCTAAATAATTAACTGGCAGTTTTTTTTTAAACCTACATGTACTAGTATCCTTTTCTCTGCTTTTCTTCCCCATCTATGTCATTTGCATTTAATGGGCGGAACTTTGCTTTGGAAAATGATTTACAAAGTTGATTCACTTGTCTGTCAAAAAATGGTCTCTACATTTATTTCTTTTAATTTTGTTGGTTTTGGTATTCCTGGAGAGGAGCACAGCAGCTGTTGATGCGTTTCTTGTAAAAAAAAAAAAAAAGAAGTGGTGGTGTTCCGTTGTTATGATATTCACCCTTCTGGGTGGAACTCATCTTTGCCAGAAATAAAGTACGAGAGGGCTGGAAATTACGGGAGCATCTGGAAATTGAGGGACAATTGAATGATCAATTGTTCAAAGGCCTAACTTCATGATCATTATATTTTTAAAGTCAAAGCATGGCTCAAATGGCAGTTAGTATGATTTAATTATTCCTTTTATTAAAAGAAAATCCATTAATATTATAGCTACAAACTGTGCCAATCTACGTTTTTTTCCCCTCTTAACTGTTATGTTATGCCCATGAACAAATTTATCAGCCATTATTTTTGCATCCTCATTATCTTATATAATGCTTTTGAGGTTAGAAGTAAGCACATTTTTACAGCAGATGTGGCTTGTAAGAGCATCACAGGTTTGTAAAAAGTTTTCTAGAGGTTAGGGAAAAAGTAAGCACATTAAATTTACATAGGGATAGGGATAGGATGACTGGTAAATCCCTATATTTAGGGATTTCTATTCATCCCTAAATATTTTCCTTATAATTTTTTAATATGTATTATTATACTTTGTAATATTTTTATTAGTGATAATAAATGAAAAGATGGAGAGAAAATAATATAAAATAAATTAAGTAATAAATGTAGATAGAAATAGGGAATGAGATGTTTGATGTTTTTGAAAAATAAACAATTAATCTACCCCCTAGGGATAAAAATACCAAATTTGAATGCGGGCTACTCTTCTGTTGGGTCGGAATATTTATACCCAGTATGAGCTTAAAATGCGGGTAAAAGCGCAGATAGCATACTGGTTGAGCATATGTAAACACATTTTTACAGCAGATGCTCGTATGCCTTAACCGGTTCGTATGTATTAGCATACTGGTTCAGATGGGCGAACTGATGAGACAGGAGAGAATAGTATGAATTTCTCTATTTAACTATTTATAACCAACGACTGTGGTGAGCGGTCACCATGGAAAGCTTCACATTGAAGGGCCTAGGCTGATCATTGATGAGGGCGACGGACTGCAGAAGAACTGCTATCTGTGAAAGTGGCTCGCGACAGGATGAGCATATTTGATTAGCGTATTTTTTTTTTTTTTTTTAAAATATTTTATGTATATTGGTTTGTGGCATTGCGTGAAATTATGACAATTTCTTTGAATCTGTCACGGTTATCTCATATCTGTGCTTTGCTTTGCTTGGAAAAGTGCTTTGCTTCACATTGGGTTTAAAATGTTAATTTAATAAACTTTTCAGGGCAAAATTCAGTCACACCAAAACAATTTGTCTATTAAATATTTTCTATGCCACACCGAGTCACCCATACATTGATTGAAAATTGAACAATTAGTAGCAACTAAAACTTAAATAAAAAAAAATTATAACTTTTTTAAATCTCGTATTAGTTATTATATATTTATTAAACACGCACACACGCTGATATATAGTAAAACAAAGCAGGGGCCAAAATATTATTAAACTTTCGCCTTCAAAATAATAATTTTGGTTTCCAATTCTTTTTCACAGAGAACGTATAATATTCCTTTCTTCCCAAGAAATAGGAAAAAGCGAAAAAAAAAAAAAGAGGCAACAATTAATTAAAGGAACCTCTCCACAACATCGACAGTCTAATCGGAATCATTATAAATATAACAACCAAACTGAAACACACTCTCATGCATGCCCCCCATCCCCCTGAAACTTGTTTTGACGCAATGGGCCACCTTCCGTTGGACCTTATTGTCTCCGACATCATCCCTCGAACCTCGTTGGATGTCGTCGCACGTTTCCGACTCCTCTCCAGAGCCGCCAATGCGGCCACCTACGAACCCAGCTTTCAGCAAAACTTAATCCAAAGAACCCGCATCTTTTCAGGCTCCATCAAGCAACACCTGCGGGGAGGCTGCTTCTTTTACGCCCACTTTCATCACCTGCGGCCGGACGACTCCGAGTCGGACAAACTCTCGCTCAGGTTCTTACCTGTCCCACCCTGGAACCTGAAAAACCTTCAGGTCCTCGCGACGGCAAAGCAACGAGGCCTGGTGTTGGTTGTGAACCACGAGCCGGGCAATACCAAGCGCCGCTACACACCGGAGTTCTACGTGTGCAAGCCCGCGACAGGGCAGTGGCGGACCATACCAAACCCCAGGACGCGGTTCCCCCAGTACGCCGTCGCCATCGTGGCGCTGGGGTGCAACCCGGTGCGGTACAAGATCGTCAGGCTCTGCGAAATCGTGGGCGCGGGCAGACCAAATAAGTACGACCAGCCGGTGTATGCCATGCGGTGGGAGGTCTTCGACTCCGACAAGTGGGCGTGGAAGAGGCTGGAGGAGGACGTCAGGATACCGTCCGCGGACGCGTATCTGGTTTCGGAGGACGCGGTGTACGTCTCCGGTGAGCTGTTCTGGCTGTTCGGGTCCGGGCTGGTGGTGGCGTTTGATGTGCGGGGAGAGAGTTGGAGGTTCCTAAATTTGCCGCCGCCGATGTGGGGGGAAGAGTGCATTCGGAGCAGGAGTAAGCTGGTGGAGTACGAGGGCCGTCTCGGCATGGAGACGACGTCGTCGTCGTCGATGGGAGATAATGGGGATGATGAAGTGGTGGTTCGGGTGATGACACATGGCAGTGGGAGGGAGTGGACGAAGCCTTTCAATCTGAAGAAGAAGGTGGGTTCGGCCTTGGGCTCGTCTTATAATTCTTTCGACTTCGAATCCGATTTTGAATGCCTTTCATCCGAGAACAGTCGTCGTCTTTGGAGAAGATGATATATATTATTAATTAGCAATGCTTATTTGGGTTGAATAATCTTTGGGAAACATTTATTCATATATATATTATTGTTGAGAGAATATATATGTGTGTGTATGATCTTTGGGACATTAATTGCTGCTTAATTTGGTTACCTTCAGTTGTGTTTAATTATTTGGAATTTGTATTATGGTTAATTCATTATTAAGCAGTTTAAACTTTAAATCAATTAATGTGTGCAGAGTGGTGAATCGGTGATGATGCAAATAAAATATCGACACATTAGTTTTGCAGTAGCTAGCACCATCTTCCTCCTCTTCGGTCTGAAACCAGGAATCCTAGTATCCTACTTTATTTCCAATTGCTTTGTTCATATAATAAATTTTATTTTTGATGTTTTAGCAATATATTGCAATATTTATTGATTGTCACAAAATCATCTCTAATATCAAATTTTATATTTAACTTTATTTGTATAGTGAAATAAAATTATCAAATTATAATTTTTTATTTCTATTAACTCTCTCCTTTTATTTCTTTTTTGTTTTCATAACTTTTATTTCTTTTGCATATTAAATAAAATATTATTTTTAAAATATTAGAGGTGATTAAAAATATATTTGTATAAAAAAAAATTACTATCAATCTAACCTACATAAGATTTATTGTCTTTATTAAAGCAACTCTAACATATTTTTCATTATCTATAAAGAGAGAATTACTAAGAGCATCTCTAATACACTCTCTATTATATACATGTAGAGAGCAAAATTTAAATTTTATGTTGCAACATGCTCTTTACATTGCTCTCGAAAAATACTATAGTGACTCTTTACATTTAAAGAGTCACTATACATTATCTATATATTATTTTATTATTATTTTTAGTTTTTCCTCTCTCTCCTTTCTCCCAGGTTCTCCATCCTGCTTCCCCATCTCCACCGCACCGTCTCCATCCTGCTGTCCCATCTCCATCTCGCTACCCCATCTCCACTGCACCATCTCCATCCCCATCTCTACCGCACCATCTCCATCCCGCTGCCTGATCTTAGGCCTCCTAGCCGGCACAACCTCCCTCCCCCATCTCCCGATCTCCTCATCGCAGGTGCAGTCTCCCTCCCCCATCCTTGCTGCGCCCCATCTCCACCGCTCTCATCCCTGCGCTCCATCTCTGCCGCCTCCATCCTTGCCAGCGCAATCGCCGCCCCACCCATCACCGCGGCCCTGTCAAGGAACCCTAGCATAGTGGAGTACTCTAGATGCAACCGACGCAGGAGATGATAAATGCAAAAAAAATAATATTATTTTAATAAAAATATAAATAAAATAGATATGAGTGTTGGAGTTAAATACAAAAAAAGATGACTCTTTACATGTAAAAAATATTTACATGTAAAGATAAAATACAAAATAGTATTGGAGATACTTGAGGTATTTTTTTCATGTAAAAATTACTAAGTATTTATAAATAAAAAATCACCATTTATTCTCTATTTTATTAATTTGTATTCACTATATATCTGCTCCCATTTCGTTCTTTCTACCTCTCTTTGACGCCTCCACATAAGCCACCTTTTATGCTCCCTCTCACCCTCACACTAGCAACACCACCACCATTATCTCCGGCAGCGACGACGACACCCGAGCCCCACACCATCCACCTCGATCTTCAAATTATGCTTCCTCTTTTTCTTAAAATAAAAAAATTATTATTAAACTTAAAAAATAACTTTTCATATTCACATGTAAATATAAAATATAAAATAATTTTAAACCGTAACACTTTCTCATTTAAAAACAAATAAATAAAAATATACTAATTTTACCACACTCGCAAACTACTGACGCAGCTTTCCTCTCCTTCGATGGTCGGTGGTTTTTTAACCGCCTGGCCCGTGAATCATCATCAACAGACAGTCAGGAATCGTCGTTATCTGTTGTCGCAGTAAACTTCGCCGTTAACAATATTAAAATAAATAAATTGTTTTAAGCCCGACAATAATACCCAATACCAAAGCAAAGCAAAAGACGCGTAAAACATAACAAGAGAAAAAACAAAACAAATAAAATAGCCCAAAACAGTGATTGGGCCCAGCAAAAACCGGCCCAGTCCAGAGAAGAGAAAGAGATGGCAGCAGGCAGGTGACATCCGGTTACTGCCGCCGACAGCCCATATCCTCCCCCCCCCCCCCCCCCACGCCGAAACCGAACAGCCGCTGCGCACCCGATTCCGGCAGCGAAGACCGAAATCGGCAGTGGAAAGGAACTTTTCAGGGAGGAACTTCTCGGGCTGGGTGGCGGTGAAGCCACATACAGATTCAGAAGCCGCCTCGCGTCCTCCTCCTCACAATGCACTCTTGCGAAACCCTAAACCAGTTCTCGAATCCCGTAGCTCGCCGCCTCTCCTCCTCCTCCTCCTCCTCCTCCTCACAATGTGACTCTTGCGACACCCTAACCCAAGAGATTTGAACTCTGGTCCTACTTGAGGTTTTTTTTTTTCCTCTATCCCTCTCTCCCTCGATCATTCGATCCCTATTTCGATCTAGTGTGTTGATGCGTTTGTTTCTCGACTTGTTCATATCTTTCGCTCCGTGTTTCTTTAAATCGTCCAATCTGTGAGGACGTGCACAATTTTATGGATTTAATTTTATTAGTCTTCAACTTTTACCAATTTGTGAAAAAAAATAATAATCCTAGATCCGCATGAGAAGCCTCATTATTGTTTTTGGGGGTTTGTGAGTGTTTGTTTTGTAATTTTTTGTGGAAGAATTAATTGATTATTGATTGGCTTTTGCAATTTATAATCTTGTAGATTGAAATAAATTAGTTTTGGACTAGCTCCTTTTGGTAGTGGTGTTTTGGACACTAATAGTTGGTTCAAGTAGGGCAGGTCATGGTCGGGGCAGGCGGGCAGCGTACAGGGTGGGACGACGTTGTTATGCAACTAGGGCAGGTCGTGGTCGGGGAAACGTATGGGGTGGGATAACGTTGGGGAGTGGCGGGGATGGGATGGGATGGTTATGCCACGTAATATTAATAAATTTTTTATTCAATAATAATTTAACTAAATTTAAAGTACTTAAAGTTAAAAAAATGTGGTTTAACTTTTTAAATATAAATAAAAACCTATGTTATAAAAATACGAGTATAGTTTAAATAATTTGATAATTCTTTTAAAAATTAATTATAAATAATTAAAGTGATAAGAAGTGTTGCTTAAGGATATATGGTTTAAATATTTTGATAAGTTGGCATTTTGAATGAGTCCGGTAAAGATGTATTTTGTTTGGTATTAAAATTTAGTTTTTTTAAATTAAATTTTCATAAAAATTAATCAATCACCTTAAAATTTTAATAATTATTTTTTAAAATAAATATCAATAAAGTTCGAAATAAATCAGATTATTACAGTGTGTTGAATTGATCTTGCTTGAATCTAAACTTCTTGATTTGAGTGTGAGTTTGACTTGTATGATTTTAAGTACAACAATCTTCTTTTTATTACCTTTGAATTGGTCAGGTCACGTGTAAGCACATTCCATATTTTGGGTAATTCTTTTTTATTTTTAATGTACACTATATGATTTTTTTTATATTGTATTTGACGTTTGAACTTCGTGCAAGGAGATTGAAATTAAAGTTCAATTTTTTGTAGGATGATTTTTTTATTTTTTTTATTTTACAAGCGTCACTTGTGTACTTGAACCGTCGACCCAACCCTTAATGACAAAGCATAAGTAAATCCATACTTCTTCTCTACCATCCATACTTTTCTTCAACTAACCTAAGCATGAACTTTGTATTTTTAGGTTTATTATTCCTGGACTTGTGGAGGCTGGAGACCGATTTTCAGGTTTACCATAGATGTTGTGCACGTGCTGCTGATGTTTGAATCTGTTTTGGTGGGTCTTTCTATGCTAGTCGTAGGATTTTTTTGTTAGCTTCCTACAGGCTAGTAGTTGGGCCATATTCTTCTCCACGCTGGTTGCTCTCTTCTTTTTTCTAGTGTCATTCTTGCAAACAGCTGTGAGCTGCAAACAGTCTGTGTCATTGCTGCAGGTTTTCCTGCAAGATGGCTGTTTTTTTTCCCCTGGTTTTCTTGTTGACCTTTGTTTTATCTTTGTTGATGGGGTTAGACTTACCTGCTCATTCTTGTATCTCACGGGTATGGTGATTTATGACCTTCCTCGTTTATTTAGTAAAATTTATCTGTCTTATGCCCTGCTCATTTTTGAATAGTATGGACAGAAATCACCTGTTGAATGAGCTATTTCTTGTACCAATGGACAAACTTAAGCACGCCCAAAACAACTGCATAGAATGCACAGCCTTACATGCACAACTTTACAAGCTGTAAAACAATTGCACCAGAGAATTAGTGCCTGCCAATGGGCAGCTTCACTCGCTATCAGACTCAATACCTCTAATTCAATATACAAAGTGATTGCCCAGTGAAAAGGGGTCCATATAGCTCTAAGAAAAATTTCAAATTATGTAAGAAAAGTACTCCTTCATTTGTATTTTTAATTTAATGAGAATGAGGTTCTGGAGCGAAGGATTCTCTTTCCTGATTCAATTCCCACGGAGAGATGAAAAATACAACATAGACCAGTCAATGCAATGCAATTCAGTCTTAGAACACTCATATTATGGTCATACAGAATCTTCCATTCGAATATTTTCATGGAACTTGTTTGTATCGAATACCTTATCTAACCGCTGACACTTGTTTTGACAGCAAATCTACACGGTGGAGGCTTTAATTCAATGCGAATGGCTAAAAGCCTAAAACAGTGAGTGGTATGAATTTCCAAAAAAGAGACAATTAGGAATGGTAACCAGGACGGTCGAAACTGAATAGTAGGTGATATGAATTTGTTTTAGATGAGTTCGAGTCGGAGCAGGACGGGACTAATGAGTGTGGCAGGTCGAAGCGGTCACGGGACAGGTATTTAAAGATAAAATTGTTAAAAAATATATTAAAATACTGAGTCGGGGCGGGGTGGCAAATACAGATGACCGTTTACCGGACGGAAAAAAAAAAAAATCTGAATCAAAGTGGATCGGGCCAGAATTACCCGACAATCTGTATACACACACGAACTTACATACATACGAGTGATAAAACGGGTATATAAAATGAGGATCCCCTGACCCTCTATCCATCCATCATCAACCAAAAAATTAAATAATAAAAATCCCCGGCGCGGGTCGGGGTGGTATCATCGGATCGGGTAAATCATAAATGAACTCCCTAAACAGGAGCCTAGGTTCAACGCTATTTATGGTGGCGCCAACAATCAGTTGAGTGGTCTTCACGCACACGCACACCGATTGCGAGGTCAATCCGAAGAAGTATCGTCTTGGGTCACACAGCATCATCTCAGTTTCCCCGAAACTCCTCTTCTTCAAATCGAATTAATATCATAATTTGACTCGTCAATTTTCAATCGAGCCCAACGCCTCATCGACCACCTCAGCCCGTATCGTTCGTTTTCTTCTAACAAGGATCGATTTTCCCGGGCGATTTCGGGGGACTAAGCAATGCTTCATAGGAGTTTCAAGCCCGCCAAATGGTTTCGTTTTAATGTTTTTATTTTTATTTTTATTTTTATTCCCGGGCTTCTTCTTGTTGTTGTTTTTGGGTATTTTTGTAGAGATTGAATATGGGTTTTAGGGTTTGTTTGGGCTGATCAATTGATGATTTTGTTTGAACCGATGCAGCAAAACTTCTCTGAAGCTGTCGGTGTCGCGTATAAAGCTGTTGAAGAACAAGAAGGCATCGCAGGTGTTGCAGCTGAGGAGGGAGTTGGCCAAATTGCTGGAGTCTGGGCAGGACCAGACTGCTCGAATTCGGGTAGGGAATATGGGACAAATTGTTTCTAGTTCGTGTTGCATGTGTTTGATGTTTTTGGTGTAATTCTGTAATCATCCAATCGATTGTAGCAGCCTTAATTTTTGGTTCACAATTCTGATCAATATTTGGTGATCTTGACCAGACTTAATCTCGTGTTGGGGACGAAGACTAGACTACACGGGTGTTTGGGAAAAGCTGTTTATAAGCCTAAATTTAGCTAAAAACATGTTGCCCGTAGACTCGCCCAAACACCCTCTAATTTCAGTACTAAATAATAACACTCCTCACCTCCGAAACATTGCGTATTTTAGTCTGACCGAGTCTAGTATATTTATACAAAAAAAAAAGGGAAACCTTTTCGCATGTTTGCTGTATTGTTGTTAGAAATCACCTTGTTATTTGTTTTTTTCCAAAGCATTAAATATCTAACTCATGAGTCTGCAACAAGCATTAACTTATGTCTCTGGAAGATTTGCCTCATCGAGTTCATCGTGTTAGATTGCATGAGTTTTGTTGTTGTTCTTGTTTTTTCACTCCCTGATTCAGAACCCTGTGGTGGTTGGTTTCACAGAAGGCGGTGCACTTACTTCTTCAGTTTTATATTACCATTTGCATTGCAGGTTGAACATCTGGTGAGAGAAGAAAAGACAATAGCAGCATATGACCTTATTGAAATTTACTGTGAACTTATTGCAGCCCGCTTGCCAATCATTGAGTCACAAAAGTACGTCTTTACAATTTTCCCTATAGGTTTATTTTATTTTTTAAATTAGTATTTGTTAGTTTATTACTGTTTGATATATTACGGCATTTTACTTTCAATAAAAAAAGATTATACAGAGGCTTTAAGGTAAATTAAGCTAATTAGTTGTCAAGACTATGAATGAATGTGGGAGAACTTATATTTGCGGTCAGGAAAATAAAATAAAATTTCTCACTTGAGATATGATACAATACACAGAGTAAATATTGAATTGGCCAAAACTATTGGTTGGCGAATGCTCGTCTCTTTAGTGTCAGGGAGATGAATGTTAGGAATTGGAAAATTGTCTACCAAGGGATTGGAAATAAAAATTTCAATTATTGATTGGTCTTTCTTTCTTTAGAAACTGTCCCATTGACTTAAAGGAGGCAATTACAAGTGTTATCTTTGCAAGTCCAAGGTGTTCAGAGATACTGGAACTCCTGGATGTTCGCAAGCAGTTTACTGCCAAATATGGAAAAGAGTTCATTTCTTCTGTAGTTGAACTGCGTCCAGAATGTGGTGTGAATCGCTCAGTAAGTTCATGTGATTTATTAACATTATAAAATTTGTCCTGCCTGAAAAAATGACCAGGTAATAGGCAATGTTTTGTTTTGTTTTTTATTTTAAACTGAGATTGTATGTTTCCCCCCCTTCTCCAGCTGGTTGAGAAGTTATCTGCCATAGCTCCTGATGGCAAGACTAAAATAAAAATCTTGAGTGCAATTGCTGAAGAGCATAACATCCAATGGGTACCTACATCATTTGGGGAGAAACAGCCAACAATTCCAGAGGACCTTCTGGTGAGCTCATGTCAATTTCAGAGGCTTCTTGTATATGTATTTGTTGCTGCATTATGAAATATTATTATAGCAGAAATTAATATGGAGTTGTCATATGTGACAAATTATGCAACCTGCATCAGGTGAACAAATACTTCCAACGTAAGATTCTTAGTTCTTATTGGTTTTTCCCCATTTAATTGTTTTTATTTAAGCAGAATGGGCCAAATTCATTGGAGAAATCCAGCAAGATGTATGCAGAAACCCTACCAGCTCGTGATCAAAAGCATGTTGTACCTGCTGACCTCAATGCACAGAATGCAAGATCGTCCGCAAGTATCCAACATGATGCTTCTGCAGAACATGATTCTAATAGAATGAAATCACCTTCCAATTTTCATCTTTTCAGATCTGGTGCATACAGTAGATTTCTAATGTTTATGATAATGATCATTATTTTTAATATAAATACCGTGTTTGAATTTTCTATCTGCAAGTCGTTTTGATATATGGACTGTTCTGTCTTCCAGGAGTGGGATCTGACGAGATGGAGTTCAGGAGGGAGTCTTCTTGGGAGAGGAATGAATTCTATGTGGATAGAAAGGATTGGAATATGGAATTCAAAGATGCTACCTCTGCTGCACAGGCAGCTGCAGAATCTGCAGAAAGAGCCAGTATGGCTGCTAGAGCTGCTGCTGAACTTTCAAACCAAGAAAGAACTGTCAGGCAATATTCCAGAGAGTCACAGAAGTCATCTGTTGCCTCAAAGCTCTCTGATGAACATCGTTTGAAAGACCCATCAAATAGTTTCTCTCATTGCAATAATCCAAGGACATACAACGAGAAAGCCAATGGGGATGAAAAGGATAATATGGGTGGAGTGGTTCAAGCATCCTCTAGGGACGATGGTAATACAAAAAGATATAGTGGAGTGGCTTCTTTTAAGTCCAATGCAACTTCTACAGATGAGGACCTGTCACTGCACAATTTCCAAAAGGAAGTTAGATATCCTCCTAAGAATGATTATGAAGAGGAGTACATGAAATTTGAGAAAGGCAACTTTTTTGAAGTGAGTAGGAAGGAGCAGGCTAGCAAATTTGTTGGCTCGAATTTCACTCATGACCTTTCAGAAGATCTATCAAATAGCTTCTCTGATGGCAAAAATCCATGGTTACACACAGAAAGAACCAATGGGAAAGAAAAGGATAATATGGGTAGAGCAACAGAAGCATCCCCTAGGGATGATGATAATACAAATGGATATAGCGGAATAGCTTCTTTCAAGTCCTATGGGGTTTCTATAGATGAGGACCTGTTGGCGAACAGTTTCCAAAACGCAGGTAGATATCCTCACATGAATGATTTTGAAGTGGAGTCCATGAAGCCTGAGAAGGGAAACTCTTTTGATGAAGGAGGTAGGAAGGAGCAGGCTAGCGAATTTGTGGTCAGATTACAAGATGGTTTAGAAACTGAGAATGTTGATTATATTGCTGAATCAAGTTTCACGAAACAATCTAGCACAGTGAGCACTTCTGGTAATGCTGATGGTGAAAGTTCAAACTATCAGGGACATGGTAATGGTGATAGATACAAGGGTTTCTTTGTAGATGTACACCAGACAGACTTACGAGCAAAAACAGAACCGGCAAATTCTTATGATAATGTTGCTGCAGTTTTTGATGATTCTGCTTCAGATGAAGATGAGCATAGATTTAATTTAGGGCATGACCATATTGAGCAGAAAACATATTTACGGTCACCTAATAGGAAATCACAATGCCAAAATTCAGTAAACCCAAAAGCTTGGAGTCCCACACGAGATGAGAATGAGTCGGCTTTTTCACATTTTACCACCGAATCATATCACATTTCTCAGCTCCCCGAAAGTAGGAATAAGCCTTCTGTAACTATAGAATCAGAAGATATTGCAGCTGTAAGATTTGATGAGTCAAATGGTCCAAGCTCAGAAAGTGAAGTAGAAGTTGACAAGCCTAAACTCATAGAAAGAATGGATGAGAAAAGGCTTCTTCCTCAACAGACTACTTACGCTGCGAAAAGTTCTGACTCATCCTTGAGTTGGAGTCACCACGGGGTTGCAGCATCCTCCTTCAAGGAAACGGACCACACTGTATCTGTGGATAAGTTCAGCCATAGTGACTCACTTTCTAGTCGGCCATCAAGCAGACACCCAAAACTTCAGTTGGAGTATCCTGATGAAGTGAAACATCCGCAGACTCTACAGAAGTCAAGGATTTCATTTACAGGAGGACTTGAGGACAATACTGCTCATCCAGAAGTGTCACATGATGCTGCACAGGATATTGAAGTTTCTGATGGGGAAAAGAAATATTTAAATTTTGGAACATTGATGGGTGGCCGTAGAAATAAGGGTTATAAACATCCTCCTTATGTTAAGAATCCATCAAGTAAAGCTTCATCGTCACAACTTATGTTCAAGGATGACCTGATTTCCAGTGCCGATTCCACCAATCCTGAAGTTATTATTCAAGAACCAATTGACAAGGAAACGAGACCAAAAGTTAATATGGAAGATACCTCAAGAGCTCCAGTTTCATATTTAAATTCGACTGATAGCTCCGATGAAGAGTTCCCACAGAAACCATTAAGCAGCAATTTGGAACCATCTAAGCAGAAAGTGGGGATGAAAGAAGGTAAAACATCACGTGGAAGAGCAGCCCCCATTACATATTTTGATTCTGATGGCGACGATTCTGAGTATAATTTTGGACCCAGTTCTGCCAATAGAAACCGCTCTGGGAGTGGTATTTCTCAAAGAACAAAAGTTTCTCCTCCAGATTCCCGAAGAAGTTCCTATCCAAATGTTAAAGCTGGGGATGGGGTGTCCATAGCTCCAGATTATGGCTCAGAAAGGAAAGCCTCAAGAAGATCCATGGCTACTGAAACTCGCCCTAAGCATCAGCCCAATGACACAAGCTCAAGTCATTGGGGAAGTTCCAAACCAATACCGAAGTCTAAATTCTCCATGCACACCGAAGGTTCAAATGCACCAGGCAAAGAGCAAACATCAAGTAGGGAGACACCATTGAAAGAAGGCTCCACGAAAGCCAGTCATGTTCACCCAAAGCTTCCTGATTTTGACACCATATCTGCCCAGTTGGCCTCTATACGATTAAATCGTAAGTATTAGCCGAGTTGTATACTGAATGTTGTGTTGGGGAAGCCGAGTTGATGGAGTATATGTAGTTTTGAGATAGATAATATTGCAGGTCAGAGTTGAGATCTGCTTCGACATTACCACAGTGAAATGATAATTCTTTAGTTAGGTTGAAAAATGAAAGTGAGCTATTCCCTGAGTTAAATGTTGTAAATGGATAGTGGATTTCATTTATTTTTACAGAATCAGATATTTTGTGCTGCTTTACGTCCTGGCAGTATTTTTGTCCATTTTTTATTTGACGTGTGGTGCTTTTGATGAATCTGCATGGAAATATAACGGCACTCTCATTGGCTCAAGTCAAAATTTAATGAAATATACATATTATTCATAAATTCAAAAACTTTTTCATCATAATTTCATAGATTAATCTTTGCATTCATCAAATTAATAATATAACATTATTATTTATAATATACAATTAATATCAAAATTTTCATGGTATGGTATATCCATCTGCGTTCTTGCCGTTACCAATGGGAGTTGATAACGCATAGTATCAACTATTCATTCTCTCTTTAATTGTTAAACCATCCGATAATTGCGTATAGTATTCAATTACAACTAATTTGACACTGGTTATAATTTAAACGTCCCACCCGGAAGGCCTCAATGTGTGGGCGACAAGAGAAGCGTGAGTTACATAATTGAAATAATATCCTAATACCCAAATTATTAAAACTGATTTAGTTGAATGACAATTTGTACCTGATAAGCCATTTTTAACAACTTTAAGCTTTCCAGTTATTTATTAGTAATAGAAAAACAAACCTTAGAGCCTTGCAGGCGATTTCTAAATAAATAAATAAATGTAGTTTTCACATGAAAAGTACATAAAATAGCCAACATTAATTTGAATTAATATATGCAAGAAAATCATTTAAGTTTTCATCTCTTTTTTTTTTTGTCTTGGAAAACCAGTAATGCCAAACAAAAACTATAGAGCATCGAAGGTAACCCTCCAATAAAATAAATAAATAAATAAAATACCCAACTTAAATTAAACTGCTTCTTTTAGCATATGACAACATTGTTATAAAATAATAAATAATTAACTTAATTATTTGAGCTTGTAATGTTTGATTTGTTTGTGATTTAATATTGCATAACAAATTAGTTACCTGAATTTATAGTGATAAATAATTGAATAATTAAATTGCCATTTCTTGCTGCTGTATAAGCATGAATTCGATTTATCATTTAGCGCTTACATGGCTACTGCGCCTGATTTGAGTTCACGGACCTCCTGTTGAAGCTGTGCTGAATACCAAATGGACAAATCAAAATCGGACTCTTCAACTAGTAGCCCCTCCTCAGTCCTCACTACCCTCTCTCTTCCCTGTGACGCGAACTTCCAGTTGCAAGCTACCACCCATGAAAGGCTTGTAAAGCTAATGAAGGTTGGAGGTGGCACAGTGGGCCAGTTGCTCGATGCCCTCCTTGGCTCCGCCAGGCTGGAGATTTGCATGGCGCCACATCATTGACTTTAATGCCGCAGTGGCCACAGACCCTCGTGTTCACATTTCCCAACTTCCTATGGGTAATGGGCCTAATGGCATCACAATTTGCAGGCGGATAATCTCATTCAAATCATGCCAAAACTGGCTTAATTAAAGTGCATTTTTTTTTTTGCCTTTTCCTAGGGTGCCTGTAAAATGTGTCGTTCAGAACTCTTACGGTTTTCGAATAGATTTTGGTCAAATTTAAAATTGATTTGTTAAGTTCAATCCCCAGGGAATGACTAACCCTAACCCCATTTCCACTCTAATCCCATCCATAGGTGCGACACCCATAATCTTCAACCAAGTAAATCATGGAGTAAAATCTGCCACCAAATGATTTATGGAGAATCTGCTACATAGCCTATTTAGCAAACAAGACCTACGTTATCACTGCATACCCCGTAGAATTTTCAAAGCCAAACCTATAGGATATAGAATATAAATTTGCACTTCTTCAAGTGATTGTAGGGAGACGAGAGATTACTTTATCACCTCTTTCATCTTCATGGAAGCAAATACGAAATTGTATAATATCAACTCCATAGTAACACAAAAAATTAACTTTAAACCAAACATCCAAACAAAGCTTAAGAGTCATAATGCTTTCTGCAATTAACCAACACATAATATAAAGTATGCTCGTTTTGACCTTTTATATACATTGTGAAATGGATGAGTGATCAGGCAACACCCACAACACTGCAGTGCGCAGGGTACTTAATCCACTTGGTGATTGAACTGAATTAAGATGAGCAGCAACCAGCCTTTTGAGCCATTGGTTGACCATGCATTTGAACTGTCGTAGGTTTATTGGCATTGATTGCAGGTTGACTTGCCATCCTACAACCAAATACACATGTTCGGAATAACAACTAAGAAAGTATGCTTAATGTTTTATTTCACCAAGGAATAAAGAGCTAAGAGCAACTATTAAACCCAAACCATTAGTAAAAGTGTGCCACTAAAACTACAGCTATCCTTAAGGAATCAAGTCATCAACCCCTGTAACAAGCCCTCCCACTCCCACATTGTACAATCATGTTGTCCCACGAAACTAGAACATATTCCAATATATTATATATCACTATTGTTAACTTTTGAACCAAATGTATAGCTTGGTTGGCAAACCCAGCACGTTCTACAGTATAAATTTACCATCCGACCACTTAGGTCAGTCCCAGACGCCAAAAAAGCATTAAGCCCTCTGCCTAAGAGGGCACAACACTTGACGTACTGAGCACATAGCAAGCTAATTTATTATTTAATTTTACCTACAAAATAAACATAAAATTATAGAAAAGAGGATCTCACCGGTTCTTGACCTCAGCAGCCATTGTCAAGAATGCCTGCTCTACATTGGTAGAGCTCTTAGCACTTGTTTCAAGAAAAGGAATTCCAATCTCGTCTGCAAGAGCCTGAAATAAAAAATATAGATAGCTACGAAGCTTCTGAGACCATAAACCCCAGCTATAAACCAATTATTTTTATTTTTCATACAGTAATATGGGGAAAAAAACTACCAGGAAGAAACAGAATTGATAGAAATAATTACCTTTCCAGTTTCAGTGGATACCACTTTATTAGCAGTCAAGTCACATTTGTTTCCCACCAAAAGTTTGTTCACATTTTCATTCGCATAGCGGTTAATCTCACTCAGCCATTGCTTCACATTGTTAAAACTTTCCTCGTCTGTCACGTCATAAACAATCTAGCAAATGCAAATTTTCACTTCAAAGATCAAAACTATGATTAAACGGAAGTGAAATTAAGGGCGGCATAAACTTACAATAATGCCATGTGCACCACGGTAATAACTACTCGTTATGGTCCGGAATCGTTCTTGTCCAGCAGTATCCCACTGTTTAGACATAGAAACAACTTCACCAACAAGCTAAATGACGTGAAAATTTTTACAAGACTAAACCACTTACAATTTGAAGTTTGATAGTTTTTCCATCTTGCTCCACTGTGCGAATTTTCTTAGGACAGGGAAACAAAAGAGATGAGAAATATGAGTGATGAAAATCAATTGAGTCATAATTGCACTTACAAAATCAACCCCAATTGTGCTGATGTAACTCTCCACATAAGAATCATCCTACATAACATAAAAATGAACCAAGAAGATCAGCTTTGAAGTTTAATCTTGGACATACACTCCATAAAAGAACATGAGCAAATACAGCACCATCAAAGGACAAAAATCAGATGTGGAAAAATTGAACAAATTGATTTGGAAAATTCATATTTTTTTGATTTAGTTCAATATCATCATATTTTTGAAGACAGATTCCCACAAAATACACATTCGCGTTCAAGTTCAGGAATTTATTTTTTTTATTTGAACGGACCATTTAATGTAAGGAATTATTTCCAGATGGAATTGAAAATATAAAATTATTTATAATATAAGATACAAACTTTACCGCGAATCTTAACAAAAGGCATGACTTTCCAACACCTGAATCTCCAATAAGCAAAAGCTTAAAAAGATAATCACTACAAGACAGAAATGGGAAATCACTCATAGGAGGAGAAGGAAATCAGTCAAAAAAAAATCAATAAAAGCTACAATTAAATTTAACTATCGAGACAGCACATTGCTTTGTATGATCAGATAGTCACAGTTCCTTTTCATGGGGTGCGGAGACATAGACATGGGAAGAATCCGTTAAGAGGGCTACTACTAAAAAAAATTATCTCATATTATATCATACACAGAAAGTGGTCACATCTTTACTAGCCCACAAAACGCAGACACAGAGTCATCAAAAGGAAAGAATCCAAAATTATGTTAAGCTAGCATTACAGAATTAAGGTGTGACAAGTAAGGGAAAAGAAACATATGTAAATAAAACTACCCTAAATAGACGAATAGCTCATTTTTATTTTTATTTTGAAATTGGATAGCTTGATTGAGATGAACCCTCCTAGAAACTATCAAACAAGGAATATAAAAACTATGAATCACCACGTACACAATAGAGTTTGAGTAGGAACATCATCAGATTAAATTACAGGCACACGCACAGAGAAAAATTAACGACAACCCAATCCTTATCACACGATCGTATTTAGTTCTACAACATCAAATGCTTCAACAACAACAACAACGACAGCAACAAAAAGAAGCTTGAATTAAACAAACACAAACAAATGCGCAAACACAGAAACGCCCTCCGGGCAAATTCAATGAAACGGGTAGACAAAAGAGGGTTACTATTCAGTATTCATGATGAAATTTGGATACTTAAGAACAGGCGTGTCCAAAACCCTAGCCCAGTAGCCCCTGCGTCGGCGATGGAATTGGGGAAGAAATAAATAAATAAATAAATAAAACAGTTTAGGCGCAACCTTCAGCTGCTCTGCGTCGTACTGGAATATTCCCGTCAGCTGTGTCGGTCGTTTGCGTGGACCTTGACTTCGTGGAAATGGTCATTTCAGGCCATAAGCTTTAAAATGTTGTCGATTGAGGACCTTACTTGTAAATACAAATCTTTCTTTCTGGGTCCATTGTCGCTGATATTATTATTATTTTTAAAAAATTTTAAAATATTATATATTATGTAATAGTTTGATGGTTGCATCATCCTGTGTGATACTTTTACCATATTAGCCTTATTGCATAATTTATGTTCGTCAGGAATGGTAAATAATTAATAATATTTGATCGTGATTGTTTTCATTTGACCCAAACGTTCTCCACTTCTCTAGAGGACATTTATGAGCATGCTACTTTTTTTATTATATGTATATATATATATATAAATGTCTGTGTTTTTCAATTTTTTTGTATGTATGTATTAATTTAAAATTATTTTATTTATACAACTTAACTAATAACTAATATATATTTTCAAATATATATATATATGTGTGTGTGTGTGTTTATAAATATAAGTTATTTAAAATAAAAAATAAGACAAATAAGTAGGAATGAGCATTGCCCATTTTAAACGGTATCCTTTTCTCTATGCCCATTTTGCTCAGGTCGGCTCACAAATGACTATTACCGTCAGTGTGCCCATTTACAGTATCCACTATTTGATATTTAAATTTAGGTTCATGTCATGCTAGAAAAGACTCTTTTTTATGTACTCTAGTAATATCCTATTGATTTTTACCAAATTAGTGAAACCAATGTAATATTGACACATCATAGGTACGTAAAAACTGAGATGAGAAGACTTGTATTTAAACTGACATATAATTTTAAAAAAACAATATATTTATCATATGTTTTATATCTAGTTTTATCAACTTTTTAATATACCCATTCAATTAATTTTGCCCCATCATTTTTTGTGGTTTTGATATTTGATCAATTTATGATGTAATATAATAGACATTTAATTAATAAATTATGAGGTCAATTTCCACGGAACTATTAGAATGGATGGAAGGGACTTCGATATTAAGGAGAGGAGAGGGAAAGGACAAACAAGAGAACCAATGCAAAAGGAGGGGAGAAAAAGGTCGGGTTGGGTGTAAAAATTGAAACCTATGTGTATACACGCATAAATTCACTAACCATAAGTACAACTCAAATTCAAAAACTCCCTCAAAACCACTGAAAACATTCCTCCTAGAAGATCCAACAATTTTTGGACCTTGATGAGAGAAAAGGAAGTAATAACTATAATGATGGTAAAGCGAGAAAAGAGAAAAGTATCTGAGAAGCGGAATTCAAAAGCCAGCGTCAAAATATCCATCCTCCCGCCATTTTGGAACCATGGGCCCAACAAGGCGAGAAGAAACCTGAATAAATGATAATACTGAATAATGCGAGGAGAGTAAAGAGGGAGAGAGAGAGAAAGAGAGGACGGCAAGGTATCATTGACATAGTGGCTTTGTGCATCAATGACAATATCTGCACATGGGCTGCTTGCCTTGCTGCTCAGAACACAATGGCTTCCGGGATGTTTTCCAAATTTTAGGCGGCTTCCTGTTTTACAGAGGAAAGGCTTCCTTATCCCCATAGTTCAGGAGGATGTTCCCTTCCACTGCTTTTCTAGTAGTAGCATATACAAGATAAAACACCATACTTAATATTGAGTCTTGTAAATTTATAGTAAGTAAAATGAAATTATTCACTCAAAATTCAGAAATGCTACTAATATTACCAACATAAATGCTACAAACAATAAATGACTCAAAATGAAAGATTTTGCGGGTTCTTTGGACATATTTCTCATTGACTAATCAGTTGATTAAATCTTGTGAACACTGTAACCTGCATCCTCTGTTGTCATGTCATCCTTCCAGCCCTCAAATTCTGATCCACCAAACACCACTTGCTTAATTCCAATATAGCTGTGAAACAAAGACTGAAACTGAGTGAACACGAACAGGAAAACTAGACACTCCACATATCCTTAGATAAATTTCAATTTTTGATCAATAGTTAATCAATTGGTTCATATGTGAACAGTGTTGTGATGTGAGAATGCAGAACAAAAATTTACGAAGTATGCAAATAAGTGAGGTGCTCACTCGGAGCTAATCTGAATCAAAGCATTCACCAACACATCCAGAAGCAGCGGCTCTCTGATTCCAATATCAACCCTGCAAAATGTTATCATGATATATGTAAGTATGAACATAACTTACAGCCCCCAAAACCAATATATTTAGGGTCATGCTCAGGAACAAAGTAAGCAAAATATGATCCCTTGGCCAAAATTTCAAGGTGAGTTTCATACCATATCCTAGCTATGTTGTCTTGAATCTCAAAGTCACCAATGTTATAAAACGAGCCTGGTTCAACATTTGCACCTTGAATAGCATCATAAGTTGGTCTCGAATCCCTAGGACCTTGTGACAACTGTGAAAATAGGTATGTGCAAACGTTTTTGCAAGCAATGTCAGCACATGTGCTCACAATAGAGTGCAAGGATGAAATCTACATGCACAAGCACCAAACAGCACTTGCAAGCAAGCAAGACCAATCAAATGTACTCATCAGTATAATGCAAGCCCAAGGCCAGGATGATGTGCTTATCAGCTGAATAGCTTTGTTGTTTTCCCCAATTGGTATGATCATACTTCTATTTTAAAACTAGATAAATACATCATAGAAGCTTGAAAGCAGTACAAAATTTTAAAGCGTTGAAATGTAAAATTATTCCAAAGACAATATTCACCTGCATATTCATGGAATTGCATCCACCAAGACGACCAACTATGTGCCACGACCGAATTGCCTGCACACAAAATAGATAAGCTATCAGGCCAAGAGTAAGTTCTGAAAGAGGGGAAATGGAGGGGGAAAAGGACACAACAAACTGAGGTTTTATTTTCTTAAAATCAATCCACCAAATTCTCCTTAGGTAGTGTTTGGTTCACTGGAATGAAATTCGAAGGAAAGAAATTAGGAAAGCTGAATGGAATCCAAATTCTGTCGTTTGGAATGGTAGGGTGGATAGAATGGAAACGAATTCTAATTTTATTATTCGAAAATGAGAAACGAATGAAATAAAATTTAAATACGAAATACCCCTAATATAAAAATATTTAATTCATGGCATAAAAAAACAAAATTCTCCTCCATTTTTTATATCCAGTCTCAATTATATCACTATTACTCAATCTGATTAAGTTATTTTTCCCTGAATTATGATTTTTATATCTGGAATCTGGTACTTAATCCTCCACAAGGTTGTTAGCAAATAAAAAATATTTAAAAATGACACAAAGTTTAGCATTCTTTTACTAGATAATTCAAAATGAGAGACAAAATATTTTATTCATGAAAATCTATATCCAGCAAATAACGTTCTGGAATCTGGACTACATCCACTCTTTGATCTCTTTATCTACTGAAATAATAATGGTTAGCTAAAACTCATAGATAAAGCAACTAGTCCTCAGATCACTCTCCCCTCTGGACGACTCCTTGGAGCTTCGGCTTCACCATCTTCGACTTTGGTGTTTGTGAATCTCTCTCTCCCTCCATCCCTGCCATTCTCCTATCATCTGCAAATTTCTCTCTCCCCTCTTGTGGCGATTCTCCACCTACCCAGGCTCGTTCTAGTGTAGTCTCCACAAGAAACTCCAAATTCCATCATCGCACCAGGGGGTATATTTTAAAATAAAATTAAAACACACACACAACAGACGGTAAACTCCCCTTAACGCTTTAGGTGTTCTAAATAGTTGTTCATGCAAAGAAAATGAGCTCCCCCAAACACCCTCTAACCACTAAATATTCACTTGTGATTATATTACTATTGAGGTCGCAAGGGAAGTCACTTACATTGCATAGTAAGGAAATATCCTTCTCCAGTGGGACGTTGTAGAATTCAAACCATATATAGGAATTTGAGAACTCAAACCTGGTCATGCCATAGACAACCAACCGACCAAGTTGGGTAAAAAGAAAAAGGAAACGACAGCAACAACAATAAAAAAGGGCGTCTCTCATTACATTAATTGTTTTTAAAAACATAAACCCAAAAGTTTTAAATAATTTAAAACTACTTATCTGGCACACAAATTTTAAAAACCTCCTCAACCTGTTTTCTCATGCAAGCTTGGACGTATTTGAACTTACTTGTTGAATGTGACTTTCATGGGGACAGCCGATCCAGTCTTCGAGTGCAATATGTTGTTTCTTTTCCTCCTCAACCTGTCCTCCATCTGAATTGATTAAACCTCATCAAAAACAACGACGACGACGACCTTATATTACATTATAAGCTAATTCCTTAAACCAAAGAACATAAAAAAGTGATTGGGTAAAAGTCGATTGGATGTTTTGTTCGTGTGACGACACCTTGGAACGCGCCTTCTTGGGATCGTCGATGAAGCTGCTGAGGATTTCACCGAACTCAGGGTCTCGATCGTAATCCTCCTCCCGCTCCCCGCTGTAACTGCGCCTCTTCGTCCTCCTGCTGCTTCTGTTGGCAGATGAAGACCCATCAACATCGTCGTTGTCGCCATCGTCTTTAAATTCATCTTTATCTCCTCCGGCTTCTTCTTCTTCTTCGTCTTCTTCGTCTTCAACTCCTTGTCCTCGAGACTCCTCCGACTGTAAATTTAGGGATTCAGTAGGGTGTGGCCTTGGGGTGGCTTTGGCGGCGAACAGAGGGCGAGACGGAGGCTTGCTCATCGGAACCGAAGCCGTGGAAGCAGGAGCGACATGGCGGCCACCGGAGCCGACGGAGATGAAGGAGGGATGAGTGGGTGTAGGAGGATTGAATCTGAGGCGGGCGCCAAGGAGGACAGCCATCTCCACCCCCCGCATCAGACCCACTGACCACCACTGGCGTCCCCGCTGCCTTTCGGTCGTTCATTCAGTTTTCGATCAAGCGTTGCGATGACATGGCGTCTCACGAATAATTTAATATTTTATTAGTTTCGACTTAAATGATAAGTCAAATCTAATCAAATCTCAATAAAAGTTAGGATATATGTACGCAAAAAAACATATTCAAAAAAACTTACATAAAATAGTTTTCTATAATTTTAATCTTAACTTGTATATTTTTTTCTTTTACGCTATCATGTATAGCCATATCTCCAAAAAGAAATACTGCTAGGCACATGTGCGTATATGCCCTGGTCCTATGATTGTTCGGCCACCATTTGGAATGGTAGAAAACCACAAAAATTGAAAAACAAATTATGAACCATGAATAATAAGATAGCAAGACTAGGCGAAGTACAGACACATTTAATGGATTTAAAAACTCTAACCAAAATTAAACGCACATGAGATTAATTAAATTATCTAGAACAATTAGGAGTGAGAATGGAGAAAAACTTTTAACAATTATTATTTAAATATTTTGTTATATGATTTGATATAAATTTAGATTTTCAAAATCATAAGAAAAAGGAGATTGTGATGATTGGTCAACTTTATTAGAATTCAAAATTGAAGAGGGAGAATAGTGACAAATAGTTATACCTTCATATTTTTGGTTAACTGCAATGTTTTTCATATTGTATTATATCTTTCACAACTAGTAGGGTTTGGTAGTCATAACAACAATATGTGTCTTGAATATACAAATTTATGTTTTATCTAGGGCGTGACATTGAATAAGAAATAATGGAACAATTTTTTATGTATAGAGTCACAACGATATGAGTGATGAGATCTAAAATGTGACAATAAGAACAATAAGAACAGTAAAGAGAAGCAAACTCAAAGACAACAACAACATCTTGACATTTTGTTATCACACTAACATTTTCTTAATTTAAAGATTTAAACTACTAATACACATCATAATTCCCTTAATTATTCATTATATCATTAAAATAATTTTTTACTTTTACTTTTATTATTTATTTCTCTTTCTTACTTTTTAACTTACAATTATTACTTTTTAATTATTACCTTTTATAATTTAATAATTATAAAAAGTAAATACTAATTCTCAATGTATTAACAAATATTATACAAACACATGGAGAATATTAAATATAGAATTTTTATTGTATAAATAATTTTATTATTTTTTTAAAAATCTTTTTTCCCAAATAAAAGACAATAAGCTCCTATGGGAGTTTTGCTAATACTATTTTTAATATCATCAACTTCTTCATTTTCTTCAAAAAGATGAATTAACTTGTGTTTTGTTTATTCAACCCTTGGATTAGACATTGCAATAATGTGTCATCATCTAGTCAACTACTTCGACATAGTGAGTAAAAACCTACTCCCCACTCACTTGCTAATAACATGATGTAGTTTTTGTTTTAATAATAATTATTATAATAAACAATATGGTTAGAATATATTAAACCATATGGTATTTTTAGCAACTCAATCAAGATTTAGATATGTTTTAATATTTTCATATTTAACCACCAATTAGGTACAATTCCAATAGTATTAATAAACCTGTATACTATTTAAACCACTAATTTCAAATCATAAAGCTATCAATGAGAAATAGGATTAACGTACCCCAATAATTTAATGATACCAATAATAATAATAATAATACTTAAAATTAATCATTAAAATATTATTCAATTTTTTTATATATTAGAGCATCAACCAATTTATGTTTATTTTTTTAAAATTTTAAAAATTAATTTAACAAAAATATCTAAAAACTATATTTTTAAAACTTATAATCAAATTTTTTACAAATAAATAATAATTTCCTAAATTTAATTTAATACTATTTACTTTTTATTTATTAAAATATTATATTTTTCTCAGTACATTCACTGTTTTATTTTTTTTTCTCATCACATTTAATTTTTATTTAAATAAATAATATGTAAAAAAATAATTTTATTTAATAATTAATTAAAATATAAAAAGTGATATTTTTATTATGAAGAACCAATTTTATATGATTAACTTTTGTAATAACTGTACAATATTACTAGCTGATGCCATTTTTGGAAATGATTGCACATACTGTTTAAATAGAAAAATGAAAATGATTACAGAAATTACAAAACAGCAATTGCATTAATGGAATTCTAAGAGAGACCTAAGAACTAAGAATGCAATGCATACAAAATTTTCAAGGCCGTATGCCCTTTTTCCATCACAAAAGTGTGCTTGTTGCAAGCCATAATCCGTCTTCACCCAACCCTTCCTATTCAGAATCCGAATCCGAATCCGAATCCACAATATCCGGAAAAGAGTCGTCCGATGCTTCATTTTCCAGTCTAGCTGAAGTACAGGTTTTGTTATCCAACTCTGAAAAAGAAGGGGCAAAAGTTTTTTCACTTGGGCCATTCCCATCACCTTTCGCCACCGAAGCATCCTTGCTTGATGCCATTTGATCTCTCGCATCCTCTATTGCACTACCACCAAAATCAAACCTACTGTGTCCTACTTCCATCCCTGTGGAGCTGCCAGAAAGAGCAGGAACTTTAACAGGCTCACCAGAGATGGCCTCAGAAGCTTTTTGTGACTCTACCATACCTACATTATGATTCTCTCCCATTTCAACATTACTTCCAGCTCCAACTGGTCTCTGCTCACTCTCTTGGGCCAATGTGATTTCAAATGAACCATTTACTTGAACTGGCCTTTCAGCCCCCAAGCTTTCAAGGGTCTTGGAAGAATCCTTGGACATTACAACATTCGCAGCAGGCATCCTGACTGAATTTTCAATTTCATGGCTAGCCCTGCTCCAGCTAGCATACAACTCATCACCCTCACAACTGGAATCCAAGGCCCCTAGAAAACCATTGTTGAAAGATACATTGTCCTGTTGGGGCACAGAGCGTCCATTTTGTTGGAGTTTTTGGCTTGCGGATGGGAAATCCAAAGGAATTGCCCTGGGGTGTATGGTACAATCCATGGCCAAAAGAGCCTGGGCACAAAATTCAGCAACCGTTGTCCTAGTTTCCAGCTTACCTGCAGTAATAGATATCAGGTAAAAAGGGATTATAAATATAAAGTCTGGCACCAAAGCCGCCTCTGTGATTGGATGTGGGTGTATTAACCAATCAAAGAACCTTTTGAGTGCAAAGCATGAACATTACATCCTAGGTGGGACATTTAAGAAATTAACCATTTTTGGTGAACTAAATTAATTCCATAAATTTTGCCCAAAATACTACTCCCTACCCCACAATGATTGATCACATCTCTACCTTGGTTTGACATAAAATAATTGTCCAATGTCTAGTTAAATACCATTTTATTAGGAAGCATTATAATTGAGAAATGAATTTGTCCATAAAAATAATTACATTATTAAATTATGAAGAAAATAGAAATTGGACAATTAAAAGTGGGGTGGAGTATTTCCAATTCCAATAGCAATTTATAGCAGCCCCTAACCTTTACATTTCATTAATCGTCATCACTTAAAAGAACCTCCCAAAGTCGCCTGATCCACTCCATCCATTTGCATTTTAGGGTCATTATCACTGACTTAGTGTTATGAAACTAAGTAAAATTACTATTTACGATTACCTTTACGGAAAAGCTCAAGACCTTGAGCTAGATATGGGGATGGAGTGCGTGCAGGTGAAAGAAGAGAAGCCAGAAAAGCAGCCAGGGCGGCAAGCTGAAAATCTGCCCACAATCTATTTTCTTCAGAAGCCCATCCTCCTTTGCAAACTCGCATTGCAACATTAAACAGAAGGAGATCTATCTTTGGTCTCCAGTCCTTAGACTTAAAACCACCAACCTGTGAAAATTAACAATTTAAGTAAATTTATTCAAGAACAAAACCAAAGAGCCAAGGCAATAAATGATTTCCATTTTCCATCTGTAATAACGTTAAAGCACACAAATTGAGGTACTAATTACTAAAAAGGGATGCAGAGTTTAATTTATATTTGCATGAGTCTAACACCTCCAAATGCAGTTATAGTTAGAATTATCATGGCATAGCCACGGGCCTGGGCCATTTGGGCCCGTTTTTAAGTGGGCCATAATTGTTAGACTCAACCCAGCCTGCAGGCTGATTCATTTAAATTTATATATATTATTTCTCTTGAAAATTTACTGATTTTAGTTCCTACAAGTCAAATATAATCTTCCCACAACTATGTTGCTAACCAAACTTATAAAATATTAATTTATTATACAAACTTTTAATAAATTAAATCTAAAAAATTTAAATTTTTTTTAAATAATAAATAATAAATCAGCCCGTAAGCTAGCCCAGTAGCCTACAAGCTGTGAGCCAGAAACCCATTCTGAGCTACATATAAACTGACCAGATTTTATTGGCCCAACCTGCCAAAAAATGCCAACTAGTCCACATGGCCCGTAGGCCGAAAGCTTATTTAACATCCCTAGCTAACAGCCAGGGGTGCTAAAAAAAAGTAAGCTTGTAGAATTCCAGACTCCCAAGTTAGCACAGCCTCATGATGTGCATCCCATAAACAAGGTTGCGACCTAGCAATCCATATTCCATAGCCAGCACATTAAATGAATCTACCTTACATTGCATAGAAAGGTCCTTAAGAGTCAAAATTTCCGTTAGATGCAAATTCATATCCATTCATTCACAGTAATCACCATTCGTTTGCTTATGGAAATGCAGGATGTGTTAACAAATTGAATATTTCATGATTGATGTCAAAGGGCTTCATTAATATACTATAGAATGTGACACTCTTGTTTCATATATTGTAGAGGATACCGTCATTGACCGTTCCATATATTGAAATGCAAGCTACAAGGTACACAATCTATAAAGTCATTAAAACGCATACCACTGTGAGAAGAGATTTTAAAGCTTCCAGTGCCGCAATCTTCAGAGGAATTGGAGTTGTTGAGTCGCTCTTTTGCACTTCAACATCCAAATTCTGCTGCTCAACAATTTCAGTTGTAGTAACATGCTTCCTCTTTTTCCGGCTTGGTTGTGGCAGGGTCTCTGTACAGGATTTCAGATATGATTTTGAATGCGTATAATCATTCTCAGGACCACAGGACTCCAGATCAACAGCTGCATTGCTGATGATATCTTGGGCAAGGTACACGGCTATTCCTATTCAATAAACAACACTAATTAAAAAAACCACTGAAACGCAAGTGATGTACAAAACATTTGATGGTATATACCTATGTATATCAGACAACACACGAACTATCGAATGTAAAGCTATAGACACCTACAAGTGCCATTATGGTGATGTAAAAATGCATTTCTTTTAATGAACTTAGCAGAAGATAGAGCATACCGACACCCATGGATATTATCAAAGTCTTAAAGATTGAATAAACTTGAATCCTTAGCTCTGGAAAAGCACATGTATTGAAATAGTATGTCAGGAGCCGTGCTATGTCCGCAGCATGTGGCAATAATTGACTGCAAATAAAAAATACAGTAAAGGAACCTAACACTTCACAGATCATCAAAATATTGTTTTCATAAACAATTTTATTGAACAAGAGAAATTTTTATCATGATGATGTCAATTGTGGTGATTTATAAAATGATCACCAACATATACAATAAGGTGGGAGCATCAGTTTAATGGAAATGGTGTAGGCAAGCGTAGAATACTTGTGTCATCCTCCTTTCATGAGAATGCTTACATGTGAGGTGGTGGGAGCAATGGAGCTTTCTGAAGGAAACAAAAGAAATGGAAACAATTCCAAATCTAGATTACCCAGAGATGTAAAAACATGCAGACAAGCAAAGCTCATTGACAACCTTTCTTATCATGCTCATCGGCTTGAGGGATTAAAGAAGTAATTTCCAACACAAATTTCTTTAGAGAACCTCAACATATAGAAACTATGGCCAAGACAATGCAATTTAACCAAATCAATATAATTTAGCTGCAACACAACTTACCATTAACATTGCACACTAATGACTAATTTCATTGGGATATCCTTGTTGTGGGCAGGGATTTGTAACGTTTTTGCTACTTTCGAAGTGGTCTTAATAAAATTTAATTTTACTGATACAAAAATTACCAATTCCATTGTGGAAGAAAACTTTTCTTAAATTTTGGAAGATCTCATTCAAATAATAAAATATACAAATATCATTCCTCACCTACGGACCCCCTTTATGATGGCAGTGAGGACTTCCAGACTACATGAATGCAAGATTGGAAGTTGTGAACATAAAAACTCTTGTTGCATGAAAGTCATGTAAGGCCGTAAAGATTGTGACAAAGAACCATCTACCAAGAGCACTCTACGGACAAGGGTCAATAAAGAACGAATAGGCACATTGACCTGTAGAAAAAATCTATTATGTTTGGAAAATCAATTTCAGTAAAACGGTAAAATAAAGATACATAAAAAAAATATATGATAAAAAGGAGGATCTGAGGAGCCGTAAGATTATTTAACACTACCTGTGCAGGATAAGATTTTGTAAGCATTCTACCACAACAGTGCATCAATGATGAGACACTGTGGGTCACTAATTGTTCAGACCTCATCTTATCAGAGGCATCCACTAACATCATATGACATCTGAAGTGAGCTGGAGGGCCTTCATGAGGAGGGGATAATAACCTATTAAATTCTCCACGTTTACTTTCTGCAATGTGTCACAAGTGTGTCATCATCTAAAACAGCAAGATGTTTGCAAAGTAGGTATTATCATGTACCTTCTTCTATTTGTTCAAAAGCATCATTCAAGTAAACATTTAATAGATTTATAATTTTTTTCATCATTAAAGACCAGCTGTCTCCATCTCCTCTTGATACTGGAAGTAAGGCAAGGCAGTCAGCAAACTTCTGAAAAAAAATAACAAACAAAATATATATAATAAAAAAAAGGTTATTAAACATGTCATGGAACCTTTCTTCAATAATAAAAACCAGATATGATGCTGTAAACAAGCATTACCTCCAGCAACTGAATACTGAATTCCCCCCTTGAAGTGATTTTTATAATGATAGCATCTTCTAACTGTCAAATAATTCCAGGTTTTACTTATCGCGCATAAGATGACCAACAACTATGAAGGTTGGAAGACCATTATAGAATTACAATTATCAACAAGATACCAACAAGATTTTTTACAACAAACACACTGAAATTGTATTAATACTTTCTAAAAGTAGCAGTTAAAACCAAACAGATCCATAGAGAAACACATCTAATATTTACATCCGGAATGCAAAAGAAAAGAAATACACTTGGAACAATGAATCATAAATTCTCTATGGGGAAAAAATGTTCATTATCGTCATCAACAAGCACAAAATTTTCCGCATCTATGAACTTGTGTTGGTCTACAAATTTAAAAACAGGAGAACAAGCCCCAAACATATAATTTTAACATGCTCTAGCATTTAATTAGTTTGGGTTTGGGAACCTTGAAGTTACCAAATATAGTTTGTGGGAACTGCATGCTCGATTTTTTGGAAAGACTACAATCCTCCCTAACTTTATCATTAGTAAAATATTTAAAGAGAATCTGCCGCTTACACATAAATCAATACTCTGTTCATTATTGTTACAGCTTACATATGCAACAAGCAGACAACAATCAAAGTCCACTTACATGCTTCTTCCTGAGGTGTATCTTGAACATCTTAAATTACTATTAAGAACGTATCGATATTTCAAATATTGTTTTCAGCACCCATAGAAAGCCACACAGGGCAGATGACGCATTAGTGAAGGTAGACAATGATGCTTGATAATCAGAAGCTCTGCTGTCGAGATTTCTCTTTTTCTTTTCTTTTTTCCTCGTCATTCGAGGGATTGAATGCTTTCTATGAGAGTGTTTCTTTTTTTTTTCATATGTGATGTTATTAATGAGTGCTCATTTTGAGTCTATTCTTGTATATATGCTCTTTGCACACTGCTGCTTTTTTTTTTTCTAATAAAATTTTTTATTTATAAAAAAACCAACTTCAAACTTCAATATCTACTCTAGTAAAATTCATAATGACATATCAGCAAGCCTAATACAAGATTATCAGAAAACCCATCCTTAAGAATTGTGGTAATACATTACGGAAGGTACATAACAAAGAAAAAAAAGACTTACACTATCATAATTACGGCGGATGGAAGCTGGGAAAAACCTTATAAGGGTGCTTAATATCTTTACAGCTGCATCCTGTGCAAGGAATTCCCGCAATAAGAATGACAGATGCACTTAGTAACACATACTGGATCACTGAAATATATCATGCAAAAATAATATTTCCATTAAGCAACAAAAACCTCCCTCCTTGGAAAATATATACAATGCAGCTTTGTTCATTCACATATTCATGAAGGAATTCGTGTTTAATTTGAAAAATAAACATTAACGGTTAACCGTTTGAAAACCACAATCTTGAATCCAGATGTGGCATTAAGGGTATAAGTCATAAATATGATAAATGGCTCCAGAACAACAAGGTGTGCGCAAGCGTTGAATATTTGTGTTACCCTCCTTCCATGAGAGGGAGAAGAGTAAATGATTCAAATTTTTGCAACCCCATGCTTTGTGCTATAGATCATATAAATACATGATGTGCTATTCCAGCAGTCTCAAATTTTGGTTTTTCATAGATATAAATAACAGCCAGGACAATTCACATTTACAAAAAACCATCTTAAAAATTCTATTCCCTTTCATTTCTACGTCTGAATTTTTTCTTCTCACCTCTGCACCATCTCTTTGTAGAAACAGCAATGAAGTGGAAAGAAGATGGGAATGAACATGAGAAAGGCAAGAGTGAGGACAGGCAGCAGCACATCGACTTGGTAGCCAGATAAGATTTCAAACATAGCAACCATGGGCAAGGCTAGTAGGCTATGAACAAGTCAAATGGCTATATCGAGGTTGAACACATTGCTGCTGCACAAAAACTCTAGGTTATGGAAGCACATTGTGATGAATCGTACAGAACATCAGTTGGTACAGAGAAATCTAACATACTACACTAGGGAGAAATATGTGATAAATAGACATGCAAGGTGGTAGGGATTTGTGTGTCCAGGTTCAAGTGGAGGAGTCACTGTTCTAAAAGACAGTCTGGTCAGACGTCTAGTCGGGGAGATGTCTTGTTCTAGCATGCTCGTCCAGGCCAAAAAAGAAGCCCAAACCATTTTTTAATCCCTGGAAAGCCATTACTGAGTGGGGAAAAAACAGGAGTTCAAATCCTCTACTATAAAAACCTCTTGCAGTACACGAAAAGAGTAAAAATAGGTAGTTTTGACTTGATTTTATATTTTTTAAAAAATTACATAACAAAACAGTATAGTTTTGCCGTATTACATACCAAAACAGCATAATGTTAATATATCTTCAAGTTACTGCAGAGGATCCTAATTCAAAAAACATAATGCCACCGAGACTGCAAAAGGAGAAGAAGGGAAACAAAAAACAAAACAAAGAGAAGGGGGCAAAAAAATTTTTAATTTAATCCCTAACCCTAATTCCCCAAATAGTGGCACACACCAAAGAAGCAGCAAACGTTGACCTCCCTTCGGTCTTCCTTCCCTCTCCTGCAAAAGTGAATGCCAGCCTCTCTCACCTGCACCAGTGTTGACTCCACCTTGCACCCATCAAGTAGCGTCACCCAGGATCAACCCAGCGCCCAGTCATCGCATCACCCCCCTCTGTCCAGCACAATGCCTGCATTGCCTCCTCTCCCTCTCTCACCTGCGGGCACCGGGCAGTGGTAAAAAACAAAGCCTGGACTTTTTTTTAATAGAACCTTCTTATTTTTAATTTGTAGGCGATGGCAGCGTGTTTATCCTCTTCCTGTTTTTTTTCTTTTTCTTTTTTTCGTTTCACTTATTCTGTTAACTTTTTTGTGTTGTAAGCATGTGCCTACTGTTTTCCCTTACGGGAATGTATTTGCTGCACGTTTGAGCTTTAATTTCCTGTCAACAAAGTAGAGAAAAGCTAAATATAAATAAGTCTACAATAGATATCTAATTACCTATGCGATTAAGTTAAAGATAAATAAGTCTACTGTCTTTTATTGTCTAGACGCTAGATCATGTTGGACCGCCTCCATCTTTTACAACACCCTTCGGAGGAGACACCGAGACAGTCACACACCACAGGAAATAGGACATACTTTTGAGGGGGTATAATTGGAAAGGAGTGCTTCTGTTTTTTTTTTCAGATTTTTTAGTATTATTCTTACTTTAGATGAATGAGCCAAAGCATGACAACTGACTTGCTCCAGACACCGGCATGACATTGGTTGGAGACTTGGAGGACAGATTTCATCCATATTTTCAAAATCAGGCCAGTATTTTATACTTTACGGTCTTGCTTAGTCATTAAGCTAGATCCATGCTATTTTCAATTGCAAGCTGAATTGTTTTACTTGTCCTTTTATAAGAGTAGTCCAGGTATACAATTAAGCTTGCAATTAATATGAGTTTAACAAGGGAGTTTTTGCCTTTTGAAGTCATGTACACAAGTAGGAAATTAAAATTTGTCTTGCTGGTGTAGGAAATAGGAAATTGGGAATCAAACCTAGGAGGCTTGGCATTTGGATAACAGAAGTAGAAGTCACATTAATCAATTTCTGCAGGGGATGCGATGCTCAAAGGGTAGATTGCCAGGGGAAGAGATATTGAAGTTGAGATAATCAACCTACCACTTTTATTCTATTTTTTTTTTCAATTTATCTGAAAAAAATTAATTCTTAATAAATAAAAATCATTAAGAAGGTGCCAGGTTACAAGAGCTGGAAAATATTGGACGAATCAATACCATCAACATCCATAGTTCTTCTACTACAACAAATTGCCAAAAAAAAACCAAACATAATTTTCCTTTCATCTATTTGAGGTTGTTCTCTCTATCTTAAAAAAAATTGACAATTCCATCCATAGAACCAAAGACTGCTATAGGACTGCCCCAAGCAACTACTTCTCCTCTCCTTGCACTGCAAACCTGGCCAGGCCATAATTTTAAGCTCCATTTTGCCCATTGGAACCCAATCAAGGCCGGAAATAGCAAACACACACCCCCATGTCCAAAGAGCTTAACTATAATAAATGAGAAGGTAATCAATATGCTCCCCAACAGCCTTGCATATTGGACAAGTTGACTAACTAATGGCAAACCTTTACGTTGGAGTTGATCCAATGTAAGAGTATTTATTGGTCGGTTTGGGAGGGTTGCAACATTCGTCCAAACTAAAATTCAGTCTTTGGTCAGATTGGGTGAGTTCACCAACCTGCCCAACCCAAAAGCCAAATTAGCTTAAACCGACCAACAAGTTGACTAGACCGGTCAAGTCAACCAAATTAAACAAGTGAACAATAATTTTTAAGAGTGTATGGGTGCTCTAGTGTAGGATCTGGAGCTATTTTCAAAGTCAATTTCATATGACCCAAATAATCGTACCCTATTAACATTTTCACAACATGAACTTGTAGGACAATAAGGTTCAAGTGTATTAGTCCATGTTCTTCAACAATCTTGATTGGCCTCTTGTGCAAGCCTTGCCAAAGCTAGCTTACGAAAGATTCGAGGACACTAGAAACATTTCATTGTACACTTACACTATAGTAGTACATTTCGGTGGCCACGTAGTGCGATTTGCGGTGGTGAAAAAGAGATGGCCATCTCGCAGGGGTAGAATGTCCATGAAATCTGTCCATGAAATCAAAATGCAATTTTTTTGGTGGTAGTTTTTGGTTTTTGGATAGAGAGAAAATACACTAACTCTTACACATCATAGAGAACTCTAATCAGATGGTGATGAGGGAGAAGGTAATAATAGGGAATATTAAGAGAGCTGAGCGTGTTCCTTATAAAAGCACCACATGGCTTTTTATTTAATGTGTGCACGCTCTCTCTCTATCTCTTTCGTTTGGAACCTCTTCGTCTCTAGCTTGACAGAGGCAGCGTGTAACGGCAAAATTATACCTAATAAAACAACCCTTAAACTATTTCTGCTTTATATTTATGTAATTTTATATTAAACTAATACATTAATATAAAAATTATAAATTTTTTTAAAATAATTTACAACAATTTCATAATATAAAAAAAACTATTTGTAAGAATATTGTATAAGTAATTTTCCTCACATGGATTAATTAATACAAACATAAAGTATATTGTCTTCTAATTAATACAATTTATATATTATAATCAAGTATTACCTACTTTGTGTAGGTCATTCACCTCACTTCCTTTACATTAATTAATACAATAATAATTTAATAATTAATTTAAATAAATAGCTAGAATATCATTATACATAGTAACAAATTGGGAACATGTTTTTATTAACTTAAAATATATGTAAATTTGAAGGAAAAAAGAACCATGATAAACCAAACAATTATTCATACATGTGCTTTTTCAACTAGTATAATAAAATTTGAATATGATTTATAAATTAAGCAGTATTTAGTAGTGATAATAGAGAAAATTATAGGAATAAGTCCACAAAGTAGTAGTGATGTGCATGTTGATTTAGAAATAAAATTAGTGCTAGGTAAAGCAGCATGTAAATCCTAAAAGGAATTTTTAAAAAAAAACGGGAAATAATATTACTTACCAACATAGCCTCTGAACACTCCTTGTTTAAAAGGTCCAAAATTGGTTGAATAAGTTTCCCAACATGTGAAGTCCCGTCTTTCATAGCACTAGGAAAGACTGCCAACCTATTGAAAGTATATAAAGGTTCAGGCGTTTTGGTTTTCTTTTAGCATCTGGAAATTATATAATTGCCTGTGGTGAACATTAAGCATTATTATTTTTCACTAAAAAAAATAACTAAGAAATTAAGTAATCAATATATTATTTCAGATGTTACAATTTAGAAATATAATAAGATATAATACATAGGATTTAAAGGCACTGTTTTTAAAATTTTAAAAAAACGAAAACAAACAATAGCACTTAGAGAGACCTTTAGATCAATCACAATTGACATGTCTTGGAAACAAAACTTGGAGCAAGCAAGGTCCAAGAATTAGGGTCTAACTCTTGTAGGCTTCCTAAAATCCACACATATTCTACCAAGCCACCAAGTCTGTCGTCATGAAAGAGCTAATTAACACTCATACCATTGCTCACCACAATCATGTAAGCCCAAAATCTCTAAGCATTTTCCAACAAGGAGCATTTTACACTGGCTATCTATAAATCTGCCTTCATATTCAAATCTGAATAATAATTATCATACTCTTCCTTTGAACGAATTTTTAACATATTCAGTAATAAGACCTTGTGAGTAATCTCTAGCTGCTATGGAGGCAATTATAATAACAGAGGGCCTTCTAGAAGGGTATCATTCATAAACAAATTGATCTTGAACAAATAGCATTAAACAAGCCTTTTATGAACAATACTTCATTAGCATTAGATTCTACGGCAAGGTATTTATTGTATGGAGTATGTTGAATAGGTAGCCACAACTTACAGGTTGAACCAATATCATCACGTTGCTTTCATCCAAACATAGACATATTGTCTTCTAATTAAGAAGGAAGTGATTACACAAATCATCCAGAATTGCAGGCCAATAAATATTAGCACATTTGAGACCAATGTAAATCATATTCATATAAACGCAAACAGAGAGAAGAGAGACTTTGTTAAAGGAAAGAAACTGAAAATACCACCTTGTAAAGAGAACTAAAATGGAGTCAAGACAAGCCACCTTCACGAAAAAAGGACCTGCAGGTAGCTACTAGCCACAGGAAATTAGACGACATTAGGGGCATTTAGAATGATGATGAACAGACAGGACAAAGTCATAGTATAAATACTTCACCAGTACAATCAAGCTTCAATCTAAAAAATTTATTTAACCTAAACTTCACTTGTTTATTTTATTTTATTTTTTGTTTACAAATTTTTAAAGCCTAATGGTATAATTACTGCCACATGACCTGAAGGGAAGACAGACAGACTTCTTTTAATTAATTAATTAATTATAAGGGAAGACCTCAATGGCCGAACCCTTTCCTGGACCTATCACTTGCAGAAGCTTTGATTTGTCCTTTTTAAACTTTTCAAACTTAATTCAAATTTCAGTTATAGACGTTTTTTAGCAAATTCAAGCTTAATCATACTAATTTTAATTAACTCTTTTATAACCCTGGTTAGGAAGCCTTTGGCAAACGGAAATAGCAGGCATTTTGGTTAGGTCTTAAAGCACTTTGGTTTCCTTATGAGGTGAATCTTTTAAAAGAATTGGAGTCAAATTGGGATTGTTTTCTCCGCTTTGTGACTTGGCAGCAAGGAAAGGGATCATCCATTTCTTTTGGACATGTATAAGGTCAGGAGAGGCCCTTGAGGGAGATGTTTCTAGGGGTCTTCAACCTAGCTTCAGAAAAAAGAGGCCACCATTGCTTTGCTTTACTCGGGGGAGGGGTGAGATGTCACATTAAGATGATATGATCAAGATTGAGAGACTGAGGAAATTTTGGCACCTATTCGAGAGTTGTTGTACAGGTACAGTTATATAGTGAGGAAGTTAGGCTTTGTTACTTGGAGGGATGATAAAGGTGAGGTGTTCAGTGTAAGAAGTTTGTCACTTTTGTCCTCATTTGGGATCAAAGCTCCATGTCCATAACGAGGCATAGGGGTATTTGAAAGACTAAAGTACTTATCATCTATGTTTGAGCTCAGTGATTTATGTTGCTTTTGAGCTGGTTATATCTTTATTTTTTCTCTGCTGAAATGATTGTTTTTTTATCCTTGTGCACTTCTTGTATATTTTGTCTTTTCAATAAAGCTTTTATCTATAAAAAAAATAAAGTACTTGCTTGGATTTTACCATGAACCAGCTTCAAAACTGGGGAATCCCTATGGGGAGCCATTATCCGTTATATAGGCAAGTGGGGGGAAAATTAATCGCCACTAACCTTGCAGTTAGGCTAAGCAAATTTGCATTACTACTTATTCTTTATCTAGTAATGTGCACATTCACCATAACACAATTAACAATGAGCTTATTTTAAGCAAAGTGGTTTTAGAAAGTAATTGCCATGCCCGTTTTATCATTGTTGTGGAAGGAGGGGAAATGTCGTTTATTTGACAACAACATTAGTTTTTTTCACATTGTGAAGGTCGCTTGTGGGTTTTTTTAGATATAGTTGTTGGTTGAGATGTTCCTTGTCAAGCAAAATCTTTAATAACATGACCCCATCTTTTATGTGATTTTGCACAGTCTTGGTGGTTTTTGAAAAAAAAAAAAAAACTTTTTCCCAATGAGAGAGGACAATATCATTTATTCAAATAAACATCCATATATATATATATATATATGGAAACCATTAATTTAGTGTAAGTTTTGGGAATACACATTCAAAAAATATATATATATATTTGGAAACCATTAATTTAGTGTTTTTGGGAATACTACATTTAAAACACATTTGTATAAATTCACCTATGATTTTATATATATGGATGAAAAGGCTAAATGAGGGGAAATGATTATGAAACATATAGCATACATGAATAAACTACCAAAAAAATTTAAACACATTATTCACTAAAAAATTCAAAGATTTTGCATATAGTTTAGTCAATGGCAGAAGTAATACTCAGAAACCTGCTTTTAAAAAAAGATAGCATTCAGAAGATTTTGATTGGAGGTATGACTATCATGTAAATTTTAAGTGAATCCTCCCACCACATCATGGAATCAATAATCCTAAGGGTAAAAATACCATTCTCATCAATGTAATACGCTTATGAAAGTTAAGAAAGGCTGTATTTAGGGATTATGGAAACTATACGCCAATAATTCTTTTGTGATTGTTAAGTACATTAATGCAGTCCTTCATGCATGAAACATAGCTGTACAACAAAACCAGGGAGAAAAATTCAAAACCCACAAGCATACCTGGAGACAGGATAAGAGATTGTCGAACCAAACAGTGTAGGATGCCAGGAAACGAGCAGAGCTGCACTCTTGGAACGCCACACCAAGCAAATAGACTCCAGCCAAACATTTATCGGGCTATAACAGTAGCACGACATCAGGTAAATAAAAAATTTTACCCGATCACTTGGAACTTTATTGCAGTTTTACTTAGAATGGCAAGTTTTTGGTTCTCAAAGAAAGACATGATACAAAAAAAAACTTCAATCGAAACGTCATTGCTTGTATTTCAGACTAACAGCTTGCGATTATAACATGGTAAAACATTTTATTAAGCATAAAGGACCCCAAAAAAAATCCACAACCTCGCTCGTCAATTTTGATTCATAAGACAGCACACACAACGCGACCACGAAGTACGAGGTAACCAATAAACACATAGGACGAATTGAGTAGGAACAGAAATCCACTCACCGTTTCGCAAGAGACAAGCGACAGCAAGCGATCGAACCAAGCATCGACAGCAGACTTCCAGCTCTCCACGACCTTGGGATCGGTCGATTCAGGGAATGACTCGGAGAGCAGTCTATGGGTTTTGAGGGCAGAAACAACGTTGGACAGAGCCACGGGGTCCCGACAAGGCTGCTGCTTCGTGGCGGCGGGAACTCGTTCTCTGATGAGCGAACGAAGCATTTGAGGTTTAAGGGTGACGTCGTACATGTTGGCGAAGTGTCTGAAAGCCGCCATTGATGGGTAAGGCTGCTTGGATTGGAACACCAGGCGAAGAGCAGCGGACGAAGAGGACGATGACGAATTTTAGGGTTTCTCCGAAAACCCCTGGTGTTAGAACAGATAATGGAATGGCCGTTGCCGTTGGCGACTCACAGGGGAGGGGTTGCGCGAAAAAGGCAACGGGTTAGGGTTTAGCAAGATATTCGCATTTCACGCCCTGCGCCACCACCGAATAAAGCCAAATTTAGCAATTGAACTTTTAAATTTTAATTTTAATAAATTTTATAGTTAAATATTTTTATCGTTTATATTAACTAAATTTATTAAAAAAAAAATAGTTAGTTTTCTATTAATATTCTAACTAACAGTTTTTAACATTCTGTTTTTTGTTATAAAAATAAAACATGCTAGTAAAAAGTAAAATTTTTTATTTTTATATACTTTATTATTTATAGGTAAAAAGTAAAACTTTAAAATTATACTCTAATATACTTTTCAAGTGACTTTTTATAACATGCTATAACAACTCTTTACATTTGAAAAGTTACTAATTATTATTTAAATAATATTATATATTTTTTCTTTTTTTTCTTTTACTTTTATCCCATCCAACACTTTATTATCCCTCCGGAAAAGAGTGGGGGGATATGAACGTATAGGAAAAAGAACTTGGGGGACCGATGAGAAGAGAGTTATTGAAAAATTATAAAATTCTCCATAAACTTCAATTAAAAAACTATCCTTTTATATGACGGTATGAGCCAAACAAACTTATGAAAATTAAGGAAAAACAAGCCTATGTACACACTTACGTTGCATACAATGTAGTCATTTATTAGCAACAATTTCTACCGATCAACCCCATTACGGATGACGTGATCGTGCTCTGTTTTGCAACACTCGGGTCCAGCAACAACACGACCTGCATGACTAAGACGTGACCAATTGTTGTCTCTGCACATGACCAGGGTCATGGGCCATGCACCCCCGCACACATCGGGAGGATTGGAAGCAGATGCATATAAAAATAATTATTCATAAATGAAAATATATGGTCTATTTGGTATGAGTTTTAATTTTTGTATTATATTTTATAAATTCTATTAGAAATAATGTTAAATTATAATTTGTAAATATTTAGTATTTTGTATGAGAGAAAATGTATTTTTTTTAAAAAGTGTATATTTTATAAAATCAAGTAGCTTTTGGAAAAAGTAATAAGTTTAGGTAATAAAATAGATAAAAAGTATAAAAAACAAAAAAATTAGTGCCAACATTGAATTTATATTTACAAATAGAAAATAATTTGAAACACTTATTTAAAATAATGATGGGACCAACCATTTATAAAAATAGATATAATTTATTATTATTATTGAATTTAAGTGGGGCTCACTCTAGTTCCATAAATCTTAAATACAATAGTGAAAAGGGCTTCTACCTAGTGGACACATAAAACACATGTTTTTATTTTTTTGCAATTTCTAAAAAACTTGTTTAAAAAAAGCAAAAACTGTCAAAAAAAAAATACATAAAACAACAACTAAACATTCTCTTATATTACTAGATTTTAAAATAAGCTAAATTATAAAACTGTTAAATATAAATTAAATTTATTTAAACTTCAAAATAAGGAAAACAAAAAACGTATTTGGCACGAGTTTTGATTTTGATATTTCATTGAAATTTGTGTTGAATTATAATGTAAACATAATTCATATTTAGTGTGAGCAAAAAGTGTCTTAAAATAATATTTTATAGAATTGAGTCTCATAAAAGTTCAAAAAAAATATAATATTATAAGTTTAAGTAATAAAATAGGGAAAAAAAATTATTCTGATTCAATAGTTAAATGAAGTTTAAATTTAAAAATAAAAATAATTATAAAGCTATTCGATAGGATTAATCAATTTTTTAAAATGATAAATCCAATATGAATCCATCTCAATTTAAAAATAATAAAAGTTTAAAAATTATGTTTTACAACCTGTTTCTTTCTGTGTTTAAATCTGTTTCTGTTTTTAAATCTCATATTAATTTTATCGGTTTTTTTTTAAATTACTTAAATTTATTATTATTATTATTATTAAATATTTGTTTTAAAATATCCCTTTTAAAAAAAAATTAGACGTAAATCCAAAAGCATACCAAGAAAACTGACAACTGAAAACTGAATTCCGTTGACGCGCACGCTGTTTGACATTTGGCACAATTGATTATGTGTCAGTCGAGCTGCCCTTCTTGGATTTGACCAGAGAAGCTCCTTCATCTCGCTCGCTCGGTCGCTCATCGCCACCCCTGACAGACTGAGAAATTGAAAATTGCAGAGAAAGATAGAGAATCAACGATGGATTTGCTTCCTGCGGAGAGCTCGCAGTTGGGGAAGAAGCACGGGTTCAAGTCGCTGAGGCTCGTAAGCGTGGACATGGACGAGGTTCTCGCGTCCAACCCCGTCGGAGTCGACTACGGAAGGCTCGACAATGGCTTGCACTACTACGTCCGATCCAATTCCAAGCCCAAAATGCGAGCCGCCCTAGCTCTCGCTGTCAAGGCTGGGTCAGTCCATCTCTCTTTCTCTCCTGCTTCATAGTTCCCCTAACCCTAATGCAATCTCCAATTTTTATGATTCTTGATGGCTGGTTTGTAATTTATGGGTTCTAAAGTTTTACTCGCTTGGATTTGCGTTCGACTTTCTTATCTGTTGTTGCTTAAATTATCTGTATGGGATATAGATGCGAGGCTCATTTTACATCAATTTAGTCGCTTGCCTGGTCCAATAAAATCTGTCACATTGCCCAATGCCTTTATTTCCGTATCCTCATCAGTGGTGCATACTTACCATTGTTCAAAGTTCAATTAAAGGATGAGATGGTCCACATGTTCCTCATTTTCTTGAGCAACGGGCATCTACTATAGGCTCTGGATGGGGAAATAGTTAATGTTTATGTGATTATCTGATTTTGGGACTTGGGAGTAAATTATTATTGTTGTTTCTAAAAATTATATTATAAATTCACATAAAAAGTGGTAGTGGGATAAGGATCAAAGGATATGGAGATAACTGTGGGAAACTAGGTCAAAATTTATGTGGCACCAATGCACTGTTTGACTTAGATCCAGAGTAGGTAATTTGGGTTAGTTTTACAAACTGGTTTTCTGACAATAGTTTTAGAGTCATCATATCATTATTTATCAGTGCTAATAAAGTATGTATATTATTGACCCTTTCTCCTATGAATAAACACTTGATTCTACAAAACAGCACAAACCTAATGTAAGATTCGTGTAAATCAGTCCTATATGGGATTGCAAGCTTCCATTATATGCTGGTAATTTATAGGAAATTCAATATTTATATACATAGGGTAAATGAAGAAAGTATGGTAAAAGGAATAGGTTGGCTATGCCTTGATCTCTCAAACCTGCAACGTACAAATTTTAGTTGGTCATCTCAGTCAATGTATCTCACCCTCTGTACCTTGCTGTTTTTAGATGGTTATCTCAGTCAGGGCATCTTGGCCTTTGCATCTCACAATTCTCAATCGTAAAAGTTTTGTTGATTAACTGAACTTGATTTCAATTACATGCATGCAACCTATCTATTGTCAAGCTAGAAAATAGGAAATAGGAAACTAAACAGAAATTAGGAAACTTAGAGGTATAGTAAACTATAATGCAATAGGATACCGGATGTTAATAGGGAATTAGTAACTCTTAATAAATAGATTGTAGATGGAATCGTATTACACATGTATGGAATCATGCTGTACTTGTGTTTGGAATCATGCAGATGCACGTTACACGGGCAGAATGATATGAGCACTAAATTAAGTCAACAGATCTGTATCAAAGTTCACATTAAAATATAAAACATATAAATGAATTCACTAGGATTTAAAAAAAAATTGGTAGAATTCATGCTCCTCAAAATGATGAACAATCAATAAGGATTGATTCATAAGATGATGGTGTTGTGAATTGTTATGCTATATTCTTTTATTATTACTTTATTTATGTTGGAAGTTATTTTATTTTATAAGTTTTTTTCATTTATGCTGGATATTTTTATTATGGGCCCAACCTTCGTGTAACGTAAGGTTTCCTTTTCCCTATAAATAAGAATTTTGTAACCTTAAGAGAGACTAACATTTGACTATTGAAATACTAAATTATTTTTGTTGATTGCGATTTCACTTTTTGTTCCTTTTTTTTTGTTAGGAAACGCTAGGAGTGTGATCCTTTTGTGGATCAACCTAAGTAGGAATTCTTGTGTGGTTGAATTCCCTTGCCTACTAATTCATAGTCCCAAAACCTCAATCGAAAATTGGGTCCTGCATCAATAGTGGTAAATGTTCCCCTATTCATTAGCAATGATCTAAAAAATGGTCAATAATAATAGCAGTAGGTTTCTTAGTCAATTTTCCCCACCTGTAATCCACCTACAATTTTAGAGTTGAACTAACTCTTATTTTAAGAGTGCAGTGTTTTACTATGTTTAGCAAGCTAAGCCTTTCTGACCAAACCAACCCTTTCCAGGAATGATAATTTTGGTTGCTGTTCATTTATTTATCTTGTTAATTGGAAAGTTGATTTTTGAGTTCACTGACAGCTCAGTTTTGGAAGAGGAGGATGAACGTGGAGTTGCTCACATCGTCGAGCACCTTGCTTTCAGTGCGACAAAAAAATACACAAATCATGATATTGTAAAATTTCTGGAAAGTATTGGAGCAGAATTTGGTGCTTGTCAGAATGCATCAACTTCTGCTGATGAAACTGTCTATGAGCTTTTTGTGCCTGTTGACAGGCCTGAACTGTTATCTCAGGCCATGTCCGTTCTAGCAGAATTTAGTTCAGAGGTATCAACTTTCTTTTTTGTTCTTGTTTGTTGGTCTTTAGGATGTTTGGGTCTCTTAAGTTTCCATTTGCATTTTGCAATGTAATTGCTTGTGGCATGCAGATTAGAGTTTCAAAAGATGACCTGGAAAAAGAAAGAGGAGCTGTTATGGAAGAGCTTAGGGGGAATAGGAATGCCACTGGGAGAATGCAGGATGCGCACTGGATGCTGATGATGGAGGGTTCAAAGGTGCTGCCAGTTTATTATCTGGTCTTATAAATTTCAGATCCCATTTATTTCTTAGGGCATTGATGGGGCTCTTTTCATAGGCCCAGTTCCTATTGCATAGCATGGTAGCATGCTGTTAAATTTTTTTAAAGAACATTTATACTAATATTTTAAAAAATATTTTTCAAACATTTGATTTATGTTCTAATATTAATATTCAAACATTATAAAAAGTGATTCTTTTTTAAGGGGTGCTTTAGCCATTTCATGTGGGGAGATAAGTATGTTTATAAGATTGGTGGATGTGAGTATCCTTCAACCATACACATAGGAGCATCTAAACTTAATTTCCATGTGCTTCTCTTTCTAAGCAGATCCTATCAGCCATTCTTCTGATTTGTCATATATACATTGTCACCCAATAATTCATGGTTGATTGCAGTATGCTGAGCGTTTGCCTATCGGTCTAGAAAAGGTTATTCGAACAGTTTCTCCTGAGACTGTGAAACAGTTTTATAGGAAGTGGTACAATTTGCACAATATGGCAGTGATAGCTGTTGGAGATTTCTCTAATACTGAGGTTTGGATTTGTAATATTGTGATCCTTGTTCAAAGTAAAGTTATGTTTTGTACAACAAATTTATAATAATCTGTTTCTTTGTGATGTGTATTTGGGACAGAATGTAATTGAGTTAATAAGGACTCATTTTGGGCAAAAAAATTCAACCAATGTTCCTTCATCTTTACCATATTATCAATTTCAACCTCACGAGGAAGCACGATTTTCATGCTTTGTTGAATCTGAAGCTGCTGGGGTTAGTAACAGTGTTTTTGTTAAATATTATTTTGTTAAACTGTGTTAAATTCCTGTGGAAGTATCTTGGCAATGACATTTTTGCCCTAAATTTGGTTTTAACAGTCTGCCGTGATGATCAGCTATAAGATGCAGGTGCATGAGCTCAAAACAGTCAAAGACTATAGAGATTTACTTGTCGAAGCAATGTTCCTTTATGCGCTAAACCAGAGATTCTTTAAAATATCTCGCAGAAAGGATCCACCATATTTTTCATGCTCAGTTTCTGCAGATGTTCTAGTTAATCCAGTAAAGGCATATATGATGACTGCCTCATGTAAAGAGAAAGGAACTGTGGAAGCTCTAGAATCAATGCTCACTGAGGTGTGCTTCGTATCCTATGTGAGGGCTAGAAAATTATCTTATCATTTTATTGATATTTGCCTTTTAGGTTGCAAGAATTCGCCTCCATGGGTTTTCAGACCGGGAAGTTGATATTGTTCGAGCTTTATTATTTTCGGAGATTGAATCTGCTTATCTGGAGCGGGATCAAATACAGTCAACAAGCTTGCGTGATGAATATTTACAAGTATGATGAAATTGTGTTTAGTTATATTATTGTATTGCTACTACATTTATCAGTTTGGCCAAATTGATGTACTCTTCAATGTTTTCAGCATTTCCTTCGCAATGACCCTGTTATTGGGATTGAATATGAGGCACAGCTTCAGAAAACTATTTTACCTCGTAAGCATATGTTGTCAGTTCCACTAATACTCTCTACTATTTTGTAATAAATCATATACAGTAATATATTTATTGTTTCCACAAACTTTCTCGTATAGTTATATTGGCATCAGAGGTATCGCAGATTTGTGAAAAGTTGAGAACATCATGCAATTGTCTTATAAAAACTGTTGAACCTCAAGTTTCTGCAACAGCAGATGATCTGAAAGCTGTTGTATTGAACATAAATTCCTTTGAGGAAGGAAAAAGCATACCTCCTTGGGATGATGAACACATCCCTGAAGAAATTGTCAGTGTGCTGCCTGATCCAGGGTAACTTTTAAACCCTTCCAACTAATTAGTTCTTTTTAGCACATATCCTGCTATATTCTAATATATTTATATACTTCCATGGGTCAATAAATACAATACTGTTGCTATGTGATAGTTTGTTAATATATGGTTACATCAATTCTAAATAAGGGTTAATTGATTTTTTTTTATAATTAACTTTCCTATGCAATAGTTTAGTTGTTTATTTGTTGTCTTCAATTTCCTGTTGTATTGTTGCTTTAATTTAAGAGCTTCTAGGAATCCTTTTGATGGTGTTTTGCAATTTAGGTACCCTAGAGCTTTAAAAATATCATGATCTGATATTCAGAATAGATATCCAAATTTTATGCATAATCTTTGAAAGTTTTGTTGGTATATTGTTTATATTTTGGGATTTGCTCCTTAATGTTTTCACCCATACCTCTTGTCTTGTATTGCAAAAACCAAAGAGTATTTATTGTTTTTAGAATTTTTATATACCTGCCTTTTGATTCTATTTTTCTTTGACTAACGGTCATTACTACCTATAATTTGTGATTCCATTCTCAAATTTTATTATATTTGGAACTGGAAATGGATTATGTCATCCAACTTTTCTCTCTCGAGTTGATAAACTCTATTGTTTCAGGGATATAACGCATAATGTTGAATATTCAAATATTGGAGTGACTGAGTTAGTTCTATCAAATGGTATGCGAGTTTGCTACAAACGTACAGATTTCCTTGATGATCAGGTATGGCTTCATTTAACTATTGCACGCCTATGGATAATTTTAAGCTGGGGTTGAGGTTCTATTTTCCATATGGTCAAAAGGCAGGCAATTAGGTTTTGTAAAACATCATAGACTCGTGTGGCAGTGTGAACTATATAATTATCATATAATATTTTATTTCTTTATTATTATTTTTGCTATGGAAATTTTATGGTAAGAATAAGGGCACAATATTTTTTCTATTCCACAAATTTTCATTTTTAGATTTTGGGATTTAATTTTAATATTATATACATCTTATGCTATTCATTTTTAAACTTTAAAAAATACCTGGACAGCAAGAACTTTATACCAAGCAGTCCTGAACTGTAGATTGTTGTGCCTTTTCTCTCTAACCTGGGCCATCTCGTGTCTTCTTGTTTTATATATATTGCATTTAAGGTTTCTGTTTTCAAGAAATTTGGATGATAGATTTCTTGATGTTGATGATCGGTTGGTGTTGAGAGTTTCATTATAATCATACTTTTTTTCCTTGCAGGTTCTCTTTACTGGGTTCTCATATGGAGGTTTATCCGAACTTTCGGAAAGTGAATATTTCTCCTGCACAATGGGTTCTACCATTGCTGGAGAAATTGGCATATTTGGGTATAAACCATCAGTGCTAATGGATATGCTTGCTGGTAAGAGAGCTGAAGTTGGTACAAAGCTTGGAGCATACATGAGAACGTTTTATGGTGATTGTTCGCCATCAGACCTGGAAACTGCTCTGCAGGTTCTCTTCTCCCCCTCCAAACCTTGTTTCAAGGTTTTGATACGCCAGACTGCTAAATTTAGCACCTTATAAATGAATGTACTTTCTGTGGGTTTGTGCGTTTTTGTACCTCTTTCCTTGGGGCGTGGGGTTGATCTACTTTGCTCGTGTCTTGACCTGGCCCACTGTTCATTTGAGGCCTCTTCCGTTTGCAGGTTGAGATTCCATAGTTCACGTGCAATAAAATGTTTTGTATCAGACATTTTCGTATTTGCACTCAGTTCCAATGCTGTCAGCACTTGGTTCACATACTGCCATGAAACCAACACCTTTGTGTGGTTTGATATTGGCTATAAATACAAGTTCTTTTTTAAAAAACCTTTTCCCCAACTGCTCGTTATTTATGGTTCACTCAATCATAGATAAGTTGACTGTAGCCCTATTTAATGTTTGGCTATTTCCTTGATTGCTCGAGACAGCTTGTTTATCGACTATTCACAACAAAAGTTGAACCAAGAGAAGAAGAAGTGAACATTGTGATGCAAATGTCAGAAGAGGGAGTTCGTGCTCAAGAAAGGGATCCTTATACAGCATTTGCTAACCGTGTCAGGGAGCTAAATTATGGAAGTTCATATTTTTTCAGGGTATTCTTGTTGTTATTATTAAAATCCAATTTTTGTTTTTGGATCATTGCATCAGTTTGTTAAATTGCTCGTTTTCCTCCTGATGTAGCCAATTACAATTAATGACCTCAAAAAAGTTGACCCTTTCAAAGCGTGTGAATATTTCAGCAATTGTTTTAAGGATCCCTCAACTTTTACTGTTGTGATTGTTGGGAACATCGATCCTGGTATTGCACGGCCTTTAATACTGCAGTATTTGGTATGTTGATCTCCCTTCTATGTAGAGATTTCCAAAGACATTTAATTTTTTATGTGACCTTATTTGTGGTTTTGTTGTAGGGTGGGATTCCAAAACCTAATGAACCTATTTTACATTTTAACTGCGATGACCTCAAAGGCTTACCATTCACATTTCCTGCGTCCATAATTAGGTAAACATGGCTTTATTTATGTTCCGTAGTTACCGCTGAATTGGCTAGTGTTTTTTAAAACTAAGAATTAGTAGGGCCTGTTCACTGGACTAAATCTAACTCATATAATTCATCTATAGAGAAGTAGTTCGCAGTCCCATGGTTGAAGAGCAATGTTCAGTCCAACTATGCTTTCCTGTTGAGCTGCGGAATGATTCCATGGTATGTGCCTTTTTTATGATCTATCACTTGGAATCCTTTGTGACTAATAATAGTTCCTTTCCCCATTACATGCGTTTTCTAACATGGAAAATTTTGGAGGGCAGATGGAAGATATTCATTATATTGGGTTTTTGAGCAAACTTCTGGAAACGAAAATGATGCATATTCTACGCTTCAAGCATGGGCAAGTGAGTTTGTTTTTACTTTTGTTGGCATGAATAAAAAAAAGCTTCTATTCAATTAATATTTTTCTTATCATGCTAATATCTCAGATTTATTCTGTGGGCGTTTCTGTATTCCTTGGTGGCAATAAACCCTCAAGAGTTGGTGATCTGCGTGGTGATATTAGTGTGAACTTTTCTTGTGATCCAGATATCTCCTCAATGCTGGTGGGTTTGACATGATGTTTTATTTTGATGTAACTGAATGCTCACTACAAATTATTTCAAAATTTTATTATCTTTCCAAACAGGTTGATTTTGCCTTGGATGAAGTGTTGCGTCTTCAGGATGAAGGCCCTTCAGATCAGGATGTTTCATCCATCCTTGAAATTGAGCAAAGGGCCCATGAAAATGGACTCCAGGTTCATTCATTCATCTTCTTCTTCTTTTTGTTATGAATATTAAATTTTGTTCCATTTGGTTGTTGGGAATCTTGATGAAAGATATAAGATTTAGACTCCTATAGACGATATTTCCAGCTCTAGTTTTGAATATGAACTTCATTCTGTACTCTGTAGGCAATCAGACCAGAAATTAATTTTTGTGGATGTTGTTGGGGATTTAATCCCCAAATCAATACAGTCAAACAACCCTAACAGATGTGATTTTATGATTGGGTCACTTGGTCCTTTGCTTTTGAGCCTCTTATGGTTTTATTGTAAAATTTAGTTCTTTTTATTATTGGGTACAACAATCCTCTGCCTAATTTTCTTATACTTTTTATTTTCCTTTAATAAACTGTTTCTTCTTTAAAAAAAAAAAAAACTCAACAGATGTAAGAGATGAAATTATTTGTGTTTTTTAGCCATTGATGTGATGTGTGTATACCTTTTTTTCAGGAGAATTATTATTGGCTAGATAGGATATTGCGAAGCTACCAGTCAAGGATATATTCTGGGAATGTCGGTTCATCATTTGAGGTATGGCATTGTGTGGCCATGTTTCCCACAATCCTTTGTCTGGTTTGCCAGCTTCAGCCTTGTATGAAATCAACCGTGTAAATATTTTATATTGTCCTCATGTGTAAATTTAGAAAATAGGCTTGTATTTTTCTCCAGAATATATTTGAGTGTTGGATTTGAAGCTCCTGCCATGATAAATGGGATTGGGATTCACTTCCATTTACATTTCCTTTTATGTTTTTCTGAAATATTTATGCTTTATTTCGTGTTGGATAGTGCGGGCCTGTTGGACTGGGCTGTGTGTAGGTTTAGGGTATGTTTAGTTAGATTATTTTCTATTTTGGTTCGTAAAATGTGATAGATTTTTTTGTTATAGAAAACAGAAAATTAAAAACAATAAAAGTTTTTTTTTTTTAGATGTTACTAAAAATGAAAACAATATATTTGTTGTTTTTCAGTTTTCTGTTTTGTCTTCATGATTTGGTGTGAACTGTCATTATGATCTTGCTTAGTCACAAGACATGAAAGCTTATTTATACATTATAATTCTTTATGTTTAAAATATTGGAGTTTGTTTCTCCATTGTCCATTCTATTTTTCTCTTCTGTAGTAACATGGCATGGGAGCATAAATTGATTGTGTTGGGAAATTTTTTTAATATTGTTTGTAATCCATGGGCGACACTACCAATATGTCTATCTACAATAAATGAACAATCAAATATTTCATTTACGTCTATACTGTTGAATGACAATAATTGTGGAATGATCTTCATTCTCCTCTCTCAATATATTATTCACTTTAATACAACGGAAGCTTAATAAGATGGAAGACAGACTGGTTTTTACATAAATTAATGTCTAGGGACTCTGTATAGAAACTATGAAATGTAATTACATGTGATAATTATGTCTGAATACTAATGTACATACACTCTACTAAATGCCTCCAAATAAGATCATCGAAATGCCCTTCGGATTTCTTCTTCGAAGACTCTTTTCGAAGCCTTCCTTTGCAGCCTCCTCTTTGAAACCTCTAGTTCGGAGCTCCTCTTCGAACCTCTGCTTTGAAGCTCCTCTTCGTACCTACTCTTTGGAGCTTCTCTTCAAACCTCTTTTTCAAAACTTTTCCCACCAAGGGTGTATATTGAAGGACAAAGGGAAGCTCTTCCATATTATGGAAGGTACACTGGCACCTCCTACTTATACACGGCTTGCCAAATGGGAGCAAGATGATTTGATGATTTTGCTCATATCTATTTGATTTATCAGCAGGAGGATAAACCTCTATTGTTATACTTTACCAGATGCTCCAATGGGATACTGATCCTGATTAGTTGATGGAATCAAAATCTTCCAATTTTTAACAGGGTTGGATGTTGAGTTCGATGTTGTGCTCTCTGCCAACACTTGCTCACTCTCAATGAGGTCTTGTCTATTGTGCGGAGTGAAGATAGTCGTTGGGTAATGGTCAGATTGTGTTTAGGCCACCATTGTTGGCCCTAATCTCTCAAAAGGGGCCTCCTACGGACACCCGCACCCACATCCACATGAAAGGAAATGTTCCCAAGGAGAATTTTGTGTTCTCATTGTTGTAAGAGAAGACATAGCAAGGAGACTTGTTGGAACCTTGTGGGAAAGCTAGATTGGCTCCTATAGTTAAAGAAACAAATGGGATAGAAAGTTGTCTATGACCGTACCACTACTGCTTCAAATCTTTATTTTAATTGATAGTATTATTTTAAAAAATAGAATTATTTTTGAAAACAGTAGATCCAATGAATTTAAAAGTATTTATGAGTGATGTAATTCATTTGGACCCGCAGTTTTTAAAAATAATTATATTTTAAAAAATAATATAAGTTTGTCAAACACCCCCTTAGTAACCCTTTTTTGTCTGTTGCAACAAATGGAGTTATCTAATGTCACTCAGACAACTTCTCCTAATGCCCACGATATTGGAGTGTCCTTACCTTTGTCCCATAGATAATGGATTAATGATTCAAGGGCTTCTCACTATATGACTGGTATATGCTGTTTTCCTCTTATGAATTGTTGTCTGGTAGGGATAAAGTACAACTTCCTGATGGCTCTTTCAATACCATCACTGCTCTTTCTCTACCATCACGTATGAGGGGACCATTCATCTAAACCACAACTGACCCCTTCAGTCCGTCCTACAAGAATGTCACTTTTAATATATTGTTTGTTAGCTCCATTGCTAAAAATTTCAACTGTACCATGACTGTTTTTCTTCTTGTGTTATCCTGGATTTGGAAACAGAACATGTTATCATATAATATATAAAGAGCACTCAATATTTTTGTAAATTATATATTTGTGGCTAAATATTAATCACATATGACTATAAAGTCATAATTTACTAAATTTTTTAACTAAAATGCATACTTTGAGGATACTTTATAATTATGCGTAATTAATATTTAGTCACGTCTGTATAATTTTAAAAAACATTTAATGAGTTCAGTGTCAATAGGAGAATATGAATGGAATATTCTTTCTGATTTAGTGTGAGTTTGTCATTGTCGGCAAGATATGAAAGCCTATATATACATTGTAATTTTTCATATTAAGAATATTGGAGTTTGTCCCCTTCATTCCCTTTCTCCTCTCATGTTCTAAAATAGCAACGTTTACAAAATTTTATAATGCAGGTTCAAGATGAAGGTCGTTCTAGAGTTAGAAAATGTTTATCACCATTAGCAGCACAGTTGGCATTACAGAGAATACTTCCTTACCCATGCAAGAAGCAGTATACTTCAGTAATTCTAATGCCTCAGATGTCTCGCCTTAAGCTGGTGAGGTCATTGTGGCCTACACAGAACACATTTGGTAGAGATGCGAAGGTTCGTCATGCAAGTTTTATATCATTTTACCTCAATTAAGTTGTAGTGAAATCTGTTTTTTATTTTTATCATGACTATTAATCACTGTGACGAATTCTGTTAGATTGGCTCAAGTCCGCACCAACTGCAAATTAGTATCTGGGTGTTGGTGGGGTTATTTATTTATTTATTTTGCATGAGTGAATTCTCCAAATACCCTAAAATTATAAACCAGCTCCAGGACTAATGATATAGAGGACAGAAGACGGCGTCGTTTTAGCACTCTTTCAAGTGGAACAGCTTGGTGCCATTCCACTGTTTTCTTATGATATATATTCTTATGTTTCTGCCATATTCCTATAAACATTTGGTTTTAATCATCTCATTGGTTATTGGGCTCACTGTTCTGATTGTGACTAAACCTCTGTGGCTCTGTGACACGAGTATTTGGGTTAGTGCAGATCTTAGCTGGTATTGCTGCTCTGACAGTTTCAGCCTTCGTTTTGTGGAGATTCTCAAGAACTAGGGGCCAATGACTTTGAGAATATACAGTGAAGGTGATCTTTGACAGTAATAATCATTAAGAGACAGATTATTGATTAATTCATTGGTGACCGTTAACTGGTTAAAATACCGTTTCTTCCTGGATTGAATGTCTGAAGAGCATCATCTTCATCTTCGGCCCTGGAATTGACATGAAGAACCATACTGATAGGGAACTCCTGAGCTTCGGACTATGTCTGCTAGGCTGCTACATCATTTGATATTGCTTATGGGCATTGATTAATGCCCTTAATAGTGGTCATCTAGACAAAAGAAGATTGCGGTGGATGACGAATTGTTTGATTAAGACTTCCCAGAGTAACCTAAAGGTCCTTGGGGGCAGTTCACCATTGAAAAAGGAGATATAAGTATATTTATGTACTTATAGTGATATATTTATGTAATCACCGTGTAAATTTCATATCTTTAATTCCTTAAATTTTGATACAATATTTACAGTGTAAAGTTTATTTATGTAATTTTTTTATTGTCGTTATATACTTATAGTGATATATTTAAATAATTATAATTTATATCCCAAGAATATGAAAATAAACTCTTTTAAATGATTTAATTATTTATAAATAAATAATGACACCAATTATTTATAGAAATGAAAAATACACCAATTCTTATGTTTTCGAAGATAGAACGAACATGGATAAAATGAGTGTAAATTTATACATGGTTGTAGACCATCATTTATTTTGATGAATGTTGAATCATTAAAACTAGCAATAGTTGTTGAATTTTTTAAATCGGATAAATTTAATGGTTACTACTAATGACGAAAAAGGAAATATGTATTTCTTTGTCACAACAATGAAGATGTCGCATGTTTTTAATGAAGAACTAATCGAAGAAATAAAGGAAGAGAATTGTTCATAACAAAACCCTGAATCATGTGCACAAAATGTGAGCTTGGTATAACAATTGCTTGAGAATTATGAGAAGATCTCGAGGCAAATATATATATATATATATATATATGAGATGCTGGAAACAAGAAATTTTTTGTTAGTAAAGTATATGATTTTAAAATTATAGATGATGAGCATGTTTAAAATTATAGATTATATATCGCATTAAAAATTCAATCAGATTCCCTTTCAAGGCCACAGTTACTTATGCCTTGGTTGTCTCTCTTGACGTATCTTTATGCAATTCAATGAAAAATGTGGAAAACTATAAAGAATGACTATATAAATAGATCACATTTTGAATCTCTAATTACAGTATTCTCAATAAAAGTATCAAATTATTAAAAACTTTAATTAAAGAAATAAATAAATAAATTTATTCAAAACCTACTATGAGTAATTTAAGTAATTAATTAAAAATATAATTGTTAAAAAAACTAAAAGGTTAAGGTTCAACTTTCAAAATAAATAATTGAAACTCTAATAAAATAAAATTTTCCACCCTTAATTACTTAATGTAAAATAAATAAAGAGATTGCTAAAAGAACTCTAAAAATACATAATAAAAAGCACAACACAAAAAGCAGTGCATGAATCACATCCAAAACCCGAACAAAATGATTTCTTTATTCTATATGAGTCATAGGCTGCATAAGACGTTACTCATCCTTGTACACGAAAGAAGCTTTACTTGAAACGTCTTTAATGTCTTTTTTTCTTTTGCCCAAATCGTACACTATATGAGTCTTGTAACAATTTGTGTCACACTAATTGTGCTCGGCTTCTTTCACCGAATTATTGTATATTTGAATAATCTCATTACATTCACTTGTATTTTAACATTTGTCTTATAATTTATTTATTTTTTAAAAACCTTTTACATTATATTTTTCATTCTTATCTTTATTCTTTTAAATAATATTTTATATTTTTTATTACTTTATTTTTCTTTTATTTACCAAAACCACTAAAAAATACATATATCAAAGATATAATGTTTGAAGGATGATTAATTAATCTTAAAATATAAAAATTCACTGCAAATATATATATATATATATATATATATATATTTCACAACAATATTTTTATTAAAATAATAAAATTTAATCCCAAATTAGAAAGAAAGTATGTGGCTTGGAACCGATATAAATGACCCTAGTGACATAAAAATTAGGGGAGGAGCAGAATTTTATTAAAATGTCTCTCATCTCTTTCCCTGTAATTGTTGACTGCTCGCCATCATAAAAATGATTTACAGGCAGACAGACTAAACTCGGTGACACGTTTGTTTATGCTGACTACAAATGAATGATTTGGACCACCAAAATTTCTTTCCTCTATTTACAGGCCTGCAGGCCCGCACCACGAGAACAAATTTCAACGCAACCAGTAGGTAGGTTCCTGACTTCCCGGGGACTAATGTGCTTACTTGCCTTGCAATTCAATCTTGGGAAGGAACTCGGGTCTTTATTGGTTTCAGCTTCAAGCCCATGCTTTCAGGCGACAGGAACTCCGAGAGGCACGAAGGACTCAGTGGACTCCTGGGACTTTCACTGCGCTGGCATGACCGGAACAACCCATATCCCATGAGGAAGTACTCCATTGGTATCAGCATTGCATGTGGCTGCTCCTCCGTCACCACTGATCCACAAGCCTGGACCTGCATCACCATACACTTCACTTTGGATTCACAGGTAGCAGCAGAATGCCAACAACGATTTAGAAATTGAGAAAAGAAGCGGGATAAATTTATATTAGCCCAAGTTCCTGTTAATTGTCCTTCGCTGGATTGATTGCACAACGTCAATGCGAAACAAACAATTTCCAATTTTATACGTTACCGTGATTATTAGAAGAATGAGTTGGCATGACAATCTCAGTTATATGTATATTTGGTAAGTAACCTCAGGTATATCAACCACATACATACCTCAACTAAAGCACTGTATCTTCTATCCATTTTGGAGGTCATGCGGAGAGCCTCAGAATAAAATGGGGAATTCTCACCAACAAATATAAGGGTTCGGCATCTAAGTTTCTTCAATCTTTCACTGATGTCACGTCTCCTGTTGTAAGAAAAAACAAATTGAAAGGATAAAGATTCTCTCTATACAACTTCCGTATGAATTTTAAATCAAGAAAATTGCACCCAAAACAAACACACTTACCGATTAATGGCTTCAAGAAACCGCAGCACGTTGGTGCTTTTCCGCTCCTCTAGTAACTGCACCAAAACAACATGGGTAATTAGAAAATCAGCCGCATCTCAAGCTTAAAATCCTAGTATATACAGAAATCAAATAATATAATACCAGAAAATTGTAATTGATCAACTAGTTGAAGCACTTACTCTTCGGCATGATTGAACAATATCAGATTCAGGAACTTCTTCACTACCACAAACCTCCTATTAGGTATAAAACGAACAGTGACACTTTAAGTAGCCATATCCAAAAGAAGAGGAAAAAAAAAATATTGCCAGGGTAGAAGCAGGTACCTTGCTGAAGTACCGTTGCAGCAGACCCGCCTTTAGCAAACCACACATCCCATAGAAATATAACAAATTTGACATTACCTGCATATTAATATAATTTTATGTATAAAATAAACCTTCAGCACTCTATCACAGTGTGAATGGAAACTGGAAACAGGTTTATAAAGAGGAACCTTATTAAACAACCATTCAGTCCAAGAGGGCGCCGCACATATTGGAGACACAAGTATCAAACCAAGAACACGCTCCCTATATTTCAGCTGCAATTCAAAAATAAATAAATTATTGATGGCTAGTGATGCAAGCATCAAACGAAACACAAACTTCCTATTTAAATGCAACCCAAATACATTATTTATTGGCAAACATGGAGGTAACTTCAAAGCATATTCACACAGAAAGATGCTGCAACTAGAGAAAGGATGCAAGCACTAAATAAACATACCGCAAATAGTGTAAGGATGTAAGCCCCCGCTGTGACCCCCATGCACATTACTGCGCCAAGCCTGATCAGACATGCAGTCAAAAACAATTTCAGAATATATAATTGCATCTGTTACATTTTCCTGCAACTGAGGAGAAAATACGTTACAAAAAAACCCCTTTTTACGATACTCCATTTTTTCCAATCGACCAACATATTCCTTTTTGCAAGAATTACTCTATATTTGGGATTCAAATTACCAATCAACTAATTCAGGGAAGAAAAAAAAAAAAAACAATGAAATAATATAATTCGATACTTACCCAAAAAAATTAAGAACCTCAATAACTTGATCGGCTAAGTCATCTACAGAAGGTACAGGGTTTTCTGGACAAATTGCAGCAGCTCCCAACTGCAAGAACTCTTGTAGAAGGGCCAGAAGAAATATTGTGTTAGTTCAAAAAAATATCATAAATACACATGAAATAATGCAGTCAAAAAACAACAAAAAAAAATCAAGACCAACAGAATCACGAAAGTGCATTCAAGTCGCTGACCTCATGTCCAGGAGGACTAATATGGTAAATACAGAAGTTATGGAGCAGCAACGAAGCTGCTTCTGGACAAAATAATAAATTTTGGAAGCAAGACACATCTGCAGTTACAGACAAAATTTGAGGAAAAACCAAATGTTAGGCAGCCTATTCTCCTCACTTCAGTAAAACAGAATAAATAAGAGAATCCCAGCAGAACATCACTATCCTCCTCACTTCAGCAGTTTAGCTCATGAATCCTCACTCATTCAATAATAAATAGAGAAGAAAACAAAAAGTAGTATAAAGAACTTTTAAGACCATCAAAGAAGAAACACAGTAATGCATTACCCTAGATATTGATTGATACATGAACACCACACCACAAAATATATCGCCAAAGCAATAGTTAATCTTCCCAGGTAGGACAAATCCCTTGGATACTATTTCAAGGATACAACAAACAACTTTGAATTGTGATTCATAAAGTTTAAATTTAAAAATAAAATAAAAGAAACATGCACTTACGATTTAGAGCTAAATCAGGATAGGTAATAAGTGCAGGCTTGTCTGGATCCCCATAGACAACTACAGACAGAGGACCATGGCCAGTTTTAACGTCATATCCCTGAGGTGAAAAAGTTGTTCAAAAAAAAAGTACGTTAGGAATGAAAAATACCTGTACAAAAAAAAAACTAGAACAAACAGCTCTACGGAAATAAGATTTGAAAGATACTCTTTCAAATCATTAGTACCGCGTTTATATGTTCACACAGGTATGTGCTTGCATAAATAGGTCCAGGCCATTGATTTGTGCACGTTGAAAATTAGATAACACTCATTTTCATAGTATAAGAATGTGAAAAACAAAGAAGGCCACAATTCAATGCAAGAAACAAATACTATTAAATGGGGAGAGAGAGAGAGAGAACCCATTCACTGATTTTATTTTAAAAACTTAGAGAGGCGAGGAAAAGATGCATGAATTGGGCATTAGTTTCTTGGTAATAGAATTGGTTTGGTAAGTGAAGCCGGAAGAAATAGGTGGTCTGAGAGAACCTCGTATTGACAGCCCAATGTCCCAAACTTCCAGGGTGAAAACTTCAACTCATTGTCACTTTCCATTGACCCAGCCATTAATGCAGAAGGCTAGGCAGATTTATATATATATATATATGATTATGATAAAATGAGAAAATCTGCATAGCAGACGAAATCAACCAAACTAGAAAAAATGCAACAATTAAAGGAATCGGTGAATCTGCATAGCACATATACGATCAATATTACAAACACGCACAAGCTACAAAAATTTTTTTTTTAAAAAAAAAGTAAAATAAATATAGATCTGTGACCCCGATCATGGAAAGCGCGAAGTAGGAAAATGGGACCGGCAAAAAAAGTAACAAAAACTGAAAAAAAAGAAAAAAAAAAAAGAGAGAGAGAGATCAAAACAGAAGCGTCCAAAGTAGAAGACCCAATTAAAACTTACTGCTGGTGTTGGTGTTACCTTTCCGCCGAGAGAGCAAGTGTCAATGTCGATGGAAACGGAGTCTATAGACTTGGCCATGGCCGAGGCTCTCTGCACCTGACGAAAGAGAGAGAGAGAGCCTGGACCCCAACCGGTCTTCTTCTTCGTCGTCGTCGTCTTCTTCGTCCTCTGTTTGTGTGTGTGTGTGTGAGAGAGAGAGAGAGAGAGAGAGGGAATCTGAAATTTCAACAACAAATCACAGATGTACGAGACGAGAGAGGCTTGAGGGGCCTCGAATGGCTTCTTGGCTTTTATGGGAAGCGAAGAACAGGAGGGGTCCCTTCTCCCTACGTTTCTTTTTTTATTATATATATATATATATATATATATATAATGTAATGTGGACTGCGGACCCTTCCGCAGCAGGAAGGAAGGAAGGAAGGAATCGAAAAATGGGGTGGTCAATTATATTATATTATATTTTTAACTGGCGCCAGGTTGGTGGGGTGACCTGGCAGCTCCTTTTTGAAGGCACACGCACATTTGATTTGATTTCATATTTTAAAAAAAAATTACTGTTATTATTGGAATTTGGAATCGACATGACAGTCCAACCATTAAAAACTATTGGTTTGAATTGATTTGGTCTGGTTGGTAGATGTATGGTATGGTATGCACTTTACTATTGCGCATGTGTCAAAAAAAAAAAAAAAACAATAAGAGCCGTGACCGGTGTGGTCAATACTAATTTAAATGCACCGGTGTGAGTGTCAGATGCATGCAGGATGTTAAACGGGCCTGTTTAAATGCCCAAAGGCCAGCCGGGCCTGTTTGTATTTTTTGTTGGGATGGACCTTTAAACTTTAGTTCGCTCAATGTGTTCAATAATACTTTAAATTAATAATACAATTAGAGGCATGTTTATTGAGAGTTTTAATTTTTGTATTTTTTATATTTTGTTATTTTTTTATGTAAATTTTAATATTAACATAATTTTTACGGGAAAAAAATATGTTTTAAAAATAATATGTTTTAAAATTAAATTCAAAAAAGAAGTATATAATATATCGGATGCTTGTAGAAAAATAGAAAAAATAAAACAAATAACAAAAACTATTTGGGTCTCTATAGATTTGAGTTTAAATTTAGAAAAAAATAATATAGGGCCCATTTGATACGATAGTATTTTTTTAGAAATAATTTTTTTAAAAAAATAGTGAGTCCAACAAATTTAAAAGTATTTATGAGTTATGTAAATTCATTCTGGTCCCATGATTTAAAAAACAATCATGTTTTAATAAACTTCTCTTAAATATACTTATGAAACCCACTTTTATCTTTAAAACTAAATTATTAAATTAAATAGTTTTAAATTAAACTGGACACATTGTTTTTAAAACAACCGTGTTTTTTAAAAATAGTACCGCGATACTCTAATACTAATCGAATGCACCCTACAAATCTAAATTTGAAAATGAGATACTTTTGAAGTTGAGTGTATCGTATTAAAACATATCGTTATACTCTAATATACCTATAAACTCGTGATTTTAATTTGCAACTTCATGAGCCACAATTTAAATCATAAATTAATGTCTAATGTAATTTTTAATCGACAAGTCCGATGTTAAGACTTTAAACTGCAAGTTTTTATTTTATTTCCTAATTTTTCAATTAAATGAAGGGAGTCAACTTGTTTAATATGCATAGAAGTAAACTTACAATTTAAACTCACCTGGCACTTAAATCAATAAGTCTTCCAAAATCATTGTTTACCCACCATACATGAATATAGAAACATTTTGAATCTTTAAACTTTTAAGGACAAAGATTTATAAGTACACCATTGCACCCTTCTATTAGGGTTATGATATTCTATTTTTTATCTTTGGAAAAAATATATAGTTTGGGAACTTGGTGTCATTGGGCATCTTATAAAAGGCTTTTAACGAATGGAATGTTTTAAGTAAAAGCTTATTTAATATTCCCAAATAACTCGTTGGATTCCCTTATATGTTTGGCTTGTGTTAAATTGTGTAGAAAGGGAAGAAGCGGCTAATATGGTAGTGGTGGAATAGTAGCTGACTCGGCAGTCTTTTCATTCTATGATGGCTTTATTGGTGCTGTCGATGGCAATGGTGAATGGTGTTTTTTGATTTATCATTTGCTTCAATTGCATCTTATGAAATATTGTTTTGGTGCGCAACAAGCTCCTCAAGCTATTTCATACTTCTTAATATGATGACATTATAGTGCTCCATCAAATTTAGTAGTTACCATGACATATAATTTGTGGAAGCAATTGTCTGCTTATTTACTTCTTGAGCCAAGCATTTTTTTTTTTAAATATTGTGTGACCAAAGCCTCAACGAATAAGTTTGATTATTTGAAATAATCTACATACTCTACTTTTGAGTTACTTGTGTCAAAATAATGTAAACACAATACTTTTCGATTTCACCACCTAGTTCTCTAGGTTGCTATGCTATAGTCAAGGATTTTGGAAATAATTTGGCATGGCTGAATTTGTAATTAGGGTTCAAGACATTTTGGCTTTTATATGAGAGGTTTGGATAGTTCTTTTATTAGGACTGTAGGAATTATAAAATTGTTGTTAGATGACATTATTGCTTTATTATATGAAAAATCACTAACAATGTAATAAGTTCGCTAAAAATAATAATAATTAGTTTTTTTAATGACATGTCATAGTTTTGCTTATCATAACTTGAACATCTACTATCTAAATGCATTTTTTAAGTTTGAAAATATAATTTAATAACAATACTTAAAAATTCCATTTTCAGTCTATTTATTTTAAAATAAATAAATAAATAATATTATGAAAGATACATAGTCTCTCAATGACAATTATTATTTCATTTCAACTAATTAAATAATTATATTTTTGTTTAAAAATGGTTTTTTATTTGTTACTTTGTTATTTAAAAGTAAACCGTAACACTCGTTTAAATAATAAGAAGAAGTCCGTAGGGAAATCTAACTTTAACGAACCCTACACTTACTCACCGCAGACACGAAGTCCGTGGGCATGTCGTCACTCCTCCGCAGTCGCCGCCCTCTCTCCTCCTCTCTTCTCACCACCGCCATTCTCACAGCTCGTCGATGGCGCTTCTCTACAGCTCTCTCGTGTATGTGCCCCCCCTCTCTTGCTCTTTCTCTAACTTACGTAATCGGGAATTGGGTTTGTTTACTGGATTTGTGATGTTCGCAGATGGTAGGGACGAGAACGAAATCGAAGCGAGTAGTAATACTTGCATACACCCAACTGCCATCGTTCACCCAAGCGCTGCTATTGGTCAGGTATGCTTTCAATTTGTTGTCTTCCTCATTCATTGTACACGTAGACTTGTACATTGGTTGTTTTATAGTTAGTATTGTCATTTTTCCTGTTGAATGTCGATGTTAGTGGGAAAAAATGTGTTTTCTTGGCGCCTTTTAAATAGATATGGAAGTAATTTTATGATTGGTGCATTTTAGACTCCGTTTGGGAGAAAATAATAACATTTGCGGAGAAAAATTATTGAGAACATCAAGAAAACATATGCAAAATAAGAAGAGAAGTCTAGGTTTCGGTTGACGGAACAAAAAATTTTATTTATGCCTAAGCAGTTTTTCACAACAAGCACCGTAAAATAAGGGAAAAGTAAGTTCCCTCTTGACAAACAGGGCATTATATATGATGTGCTATATTTCAAATTTCCAAATTGTTGATTTTGCATGGTGTTTTTCTAATTAATGTTTTGGTTTCTGTAAGCACTTTTGGAAGTTATATTGAAACGGAGATACAAAGGAACTATTACTCCACTTAATGTTTGTTGGACTATGTTGATAAGAGAAAAACATGTGTTTCTCTCTTTGTTTTTCTACCATTTTTCACCATCTGAAGGGTTGGCTTCACCTCGTTCATCATGCAGGGTGTTTCAGTTGGTCCATTCTGTACTGTGAGTTCCTCTGCAAAGCTTGGGAATGGCTGTCGATTATATCCCGGAAGTCACATTTTTGGTGATACCAAACTTGGGGAACACTGTGTTTTGATGACGTTAGTTTAGCTATCTTTTAAACTGTTTTATTTAAATAACCCAAGCTTACAATTACTCACGAACACAATGCAGGATATGTGGAAGTAATTAGTTGTCAAGTTTTGAATTCAGGATATGTGTTGTACCTATAACTGTGTGCTTATATTTATGTAATGGTGTGAAAGTTTATAAATTTGTCAGGCAGTGGTGCTGTGATTGGTGATGATCTTCCTGGGTGCACAATCATCGGAGACAACAATATTATAGGACATCATGCTGTGGTTGGCATAAAATGCCAAGATATGAAATATAAGGTTGGATTTCCCTTACTTCAAGTACTTAATACCCATTGCGCTCATTTAAAGTAAAAGTTACTGAATTTATTATTTGTATGTTTATGGTTTCAGCCAGGAGATGAATGTTTCCTTAATGTAGGTAGCAACAATGAGATCAGAGAACATTCCTCTATCCATAGATCTTCAAAGTCAAGTGACAAAACAGTATGTGATTGTTTTGCTATTAATTTTATCAAATTTATGTATTTGCAATGATTCATATTCTAATTACCATTATGTTTAAGGTTATTGGTGACAATAATCTTATCATGGGGTCTTGTCACATTGCCCATGACTGCAAAATAGGCAACTGCAACATCTTTGCCAACAGTACTCTTATAGCGGGCCATGTTGTTGTGGGAGTAAGTCCTTTATATTTTTAGAATTTGAAAGGCATACATTCTGCGTTTTTTTGTTATTATTATTAAAAGAAAAAATTAGATTGAAGTTGATATATGCTATAGTGCTTTGAATACAGGATTATACTCACACTGCTGGGGCTACTGTTGTTCATCAATTTTGCCGCATCAGCTCTTTTTCTTTTGTTGGGGGTGGCTCTGTGGTAGGACTATTTTCTTTCTCATGCTTTGGGTTCATTGTTTGCCCTCCTTTAATTTATACTGCTATTTAAATTCACATACCTTATAGGGTATTTGACATGGACATTAGCTTCAGTCTTGATGGCGGATATTGGACACAGACCCACAGGCCCCAGCCATGATATTCCCAAATAAAAAGTGAACTCTAATGGGGTTAATGCTTCAAAAGTGTTACATAAAAAATATCTTCACTACTGCTTTTAGGGCTGAATATAATGTTATATTTTTAGCTCCTCCATTTGGAAATCTGTTTAATCATGAATTTGGATGCTGTCTCTCTAGTAATTTTTTTCTACTCAGTTGTCTTTTTTTTTTTTTTATAGTTGCCATATATAACTTTATTTATATGTTCAAAGGTTTCTCAAGATGTCCCAAAGTATATGATGGTTGCTGGAGAAAGAGCTGAGCTCCGTGGTTTGAATGTGGAGGGGCTTCGTCGCAGTGGATTCTCGACTATAGAGGTTTGCTTTAATGAATTTTTATTTCTTAAATTTATTTATTTTAAACAAAAGGTTGGTTGGAGGAGGCAAATAACTTGCAACAAATTCCCCTAGGAGCCTAAGCATAATGGGGCGGGAGGAGGCAAATAGCTTGGGACAAGTTGCACTAAGTTCTAACTGTTTTGTAGATAGGACACTACAACAGATGCAAGTTATTTCCTTTTGAACCCCAAAAACTAGTAGTAACGACTCATGAATCGAGCTTGATAAATTCGCTGCTCCTTGAATACCCAGAAAAGACTACATCAAATGGGCCACAAGATGCTGCAATGAAAGAATTTTGAGAAAGGAGAAAATATGAATTAGTGTGTTTTTCTAGTAGGACCAATCCAAGTCTATTTATAATAGACTGAGGACTATGAGGGAACCTTGAATGTGGAAAGTTGGAGGAATATATTGTAGAGAATATTTGCATCTCTTCTAGTTCAATTATACCAAATATTGTATGTATAATATTTTCAACAATAGTGTTGGCTCTATTAGGGGCCATAAACTAAGAGAAAAATGTAAATTTGAGAATAATCTTTTGCCTCCAAATTTTCTATGCAATGGAAAAGTTATTTGATAGAAAAATTGAATGATCAAATTTATGAACATTGAAAAGATTCATAAACATGGATTTGCAACTACGAAGACGAGAACCCCCCAAAGACCAGAGTCCCCACTAATGGGAGAGAAAGATTGCACGCTACCAACAAGAACATTACATTTCTTGAGGTTAACATTGTATTGCAGTGCAGTCTTCATGAGTTGGGAGAAAATTTGAGAGTAGAAATCTGATGCAGACACACAAGCATATCTCCTAACATCATGACCTCAGAACCTTCTATCCTCTTCAGTTTTTGCTTGGCCCTTAAATTAAGCCTATATATGGGATTTCTATATATGCATGGGTAATGGCTTGCGTACTAAAAGCAACGTTTGTGGGAAGATGGATGAATATGACTGTAATAGATGCTGCGATGTTAGCATCTTGTTTGTTACATCCCAGATAAGCTGGACCACATTTAAATGTTTAAAATTAAGTTCAGGATGGTGGTTGTCATGCTCTTATTGCAGCTTACATTATTAGTTAATCATCCTTCTCAAATCATATAAAATTAATTTTAGGTTAGATTATTACCAATATAATTTACCGCCAGCTAGTTCTCATCAATTCTTTTGACATGGGTCTAGATAAAGAGCTTGAGGGCAGCTTACAAGCGAATATTTTTGACAGTTGATGAAAATTCCAAGGGTATTGAAGATCGTCTCGTGGAAGTGGTATTACGTTTTTTTGTTTTCTCCCCGATATAACTTGCATAAAATGGCATATCAATATTCAAAAATCCAGGCAATTTTGCAGGAGAAGGATGAAGGCTTGGCTCAGGTTCATGTTGTTTTGCAAATGGTGCAATCCATTCGTGATTCTTTTGGAGAAGATCGCCGAGGGATTTGCAGGTCTAGAAGTTGGAGTTGGTCTTGAAGGGAAATGCTGATGCGATTTTGTCTTTTGATCATTATTGCTTTCCAAGCAGGCCTTGCAGAGCTTGCTTTGAAAGGTTAGCCTACCTTTTCGGGGCTAGTAACACTTCTTGTATCACTGAAAGCTGTCGTATCAATAGTAGTTGTTGATCCGTAGATGTAAATTAGTGTAATAAACCATGCTGATCGACAGAATATATATTGAAAATCCTCTTCAGTTTACTGGTTTTTCCATTGAATTCCCTGGAAAGTAAAATTTGATCCAGTAGCTAGTTAGCTATTCTTAATAAACCCATTTTCAAAAATTTGATGAACAGGTTTTTCGTAAATTTAAATATTATTTATTTACAATCCTATTAATAAAAAGTAATTATGCTTGAATCTTATGGCCCTGCGTCTCCCTCTCCGCCACGGACTGCATCTCTACCACCAAGCCACCGCTGCTACTCTGCTTCAACGCTGAATTAAAAGAACTACAACATAGCATCCACCGCATCCAATAAGACCATAAATTGAAGCCATTGGATTCCCATCAAATTCTACCAATTCCACATGAGGTATCAATAAATTATAGCCTGGCCTTCTCAGTTAAGTTTTGTCATGACTCTGTTGGGACTCCAGTTTTAGCCAGCCAAGTTGATCTTACTATGAGATACACAAACACTACTTTCTCTTTGACAAGTCCTGCTGCTTCAGCAGTTGCCCAAAGAGTTTGTGCTCTGGCTCCTACCTACTGCTGCTGCCCTCCTATGCCGACCCAGCCGATCATCCATTTCACGCCCCCTCCTCCATCCTCCCCCATGCGGGTCCGACCAGATGCTCACCCTGCCAAAGCCGCGTACGCGGCCAATCCACCGTATGTAAAACTTTATTTGCGGGGACAAAAAGCACGGTGTATCTCATTCTCTCTTTCGTGTATAACTTTAGTCGATTATATTTATAATTTTATAATATTTTAAATATTATTATTTAATTACATAATTATTAGTTATAATTTTTAATATTTTAAATAATATTTATTATTATAAATTAAATAATTTTATTTTTTTAAGTCAAAAAAACATAAAATTTGATTTGAATTAAAATGATTCATATGAACAGAACAAATGAGGAATGATAGTGGGGTGTGAGTGGATGAAATTTTCATCGCTAATCCTACTAGAGGATAAGGTATCTCATCCCGCTTATGCATGAAACAGGATACGATTTTAAAATTTAACTCTTTGTCTAAGTGGTGGTAGAGTATGATAATAAGTTGATTCGTAGGATGGATATTATCCTCGGCTCATAGTATTTGCAATATATGAAATAATTTTTTTAATTTTTATTAATTTAAAATTGAAAAATGTTTCATCCTGATGTTATATACTAAGGTTGATAATACATATATAGTTGGGTAGGGATTTATTTGCTAAGACACAAAGAAAGAAAATGGTATTATTATTATTCTGGGAAAATGTAATTAATTGTGTCATTGTCAAGATATTGTGCATAATAATTGACTTATCACAAAAAGTCCAACTTCCCCTAAATCTTGGTGGAGCTTAGAAATTACATCTAAATTGTTGCCTAAAAATTTAAAGTCTTCATTCCCCCGGCTAGACCTGGATTGACATGCCTGAATTTTCAATAAAAGTAGATTTGGGTGATCATATTTTTTAATTTATTAGAGTTCTTGTTATCTTTTTTTTTTTTTTTTTTCATTTCCACTTAAAGTCATACCTTACCTACCCTGGAAACCATTGGGAGATTTCTCTCTTTTATCTTTATGGTATAAAACACTTTCTAAATTCTTTTTCAGCACCATGATAGCATTAACAATAAACAAAATTCAAAATTATCTTTTGTCGGCTGGGCACCTCATAATACCCTTTTCAATATCTCTTTCCACAGGTGGAGGATTTGAGTCCGCTGAGGTGGCCAGTGCTCCTTGTCATTTTTCCCTAGCTTGTTGATGTAAATTGAATACGTTCTTTATTTAAAATTTTTTAAAACTCTGTATAATATTTGTATTTTTTTAATGCTCTTTAATGCATGCATATGAAACATATCTAATTTAAAGTTCATTGTAAAAAATTATTTATTCAAAAACTTTTTAGCAAGAGACACAAAAAAAATAAAAAGATTAAAGAAATTAAAACTAAAAAAATTCTAGTATGGGTAAGCTCTAGAAAGATAATGCTGGAGTATAATATGAGCATAAGTGAGGTGTTTTGAGGAATTGAGAGATGATTTTTTTTGGTAACTCATAAAATTACTTAATATATATATAAGATAATACTAACTTGAAAAGGTGAGCAATTATATTAAAATGAGCAAAATTAATATGAACGTTAGACTTCATTTAAATTTGATCTAGGTTCAAAATAATTATAATTAATTGATTATTAAAAATATCATCTGTTATAAATACAAACCCTATCCTATGCAGATGTGTCACATCTTTGTTCCGTCCAGACCAACACGCCTTTCACTAGATGATATTTTTAATAACCAATTAATTATAATTATTTTGAACCATTAGATCAAATTTAAATAAAATCTAACGGTTCATATTAATTTTATTAAGATAGTTGCTAAGTTAACATTACCCATATATATATATATTACATTTATTCCTCCATTTCAAAGGCGAGACTAATCTTATAAATAAATATACAAATAATAAGATACATGTTAATATTACTTAAGAAACACCTCGATTAATATATGATAGCATTGTTAATGATTATCATCATAGAACAAATTGCTCAGCTATTCCATACTGTATAAATGGAGCTACGAGAATACAAACGCTTTTTAATTAGCTTATCACACCAAGGTGTATGCTCCAATTAAATGGTGATATGGAATTCTTATAATAAAAAGCGTTCTACTTAGCATATCCACGCTTTGTAATTGTAATTAGCATATCCACACTCACAGCTCTGACTAAATAGTCATCCGTGTTAGTTGACGAGCAATAAATAAATAAATAAATAAATAAAATTCTAAGGGTTCCCTTTCAGCCAAAAATAGCAGTCCGCTGTACCAACTGCCTTCCCAAAACACAAGATTCCTTCTAGATAATTCATACACCTTTTATTTTATTTTTATTTTTTTTTCTTTCGTTTTTTTAAATAAAAGAAAACCACCCGGCTATCCAACTAATCCCGCGATTAAGCTTGTCCTGTGTAAAACTATCCCTAGTACCTATTATTCATTCACCTTTTCTTAATCCTAAATTCTAGCAGCCCAATGTACAGAAAATTTCAAAACAATAAACAGTGTCCACCCAATCATACACTCATGGAGTGGATCCATTTTCACAAGGCCCCACCTCCCCCTTATCATCATATATACCACCAAACTTTATCATTTGTAAATCACTAAATCGCTCTCTTCCTCCCAATGTGTGCTTGGCAGTTGTGGGTTTGGAATTTGATTGTTGGTTCTTTGGAACTAAGCTCCTTGTCTTGAAGAGAATGGGAAGGAAGTGCTCTCATTGTGGGAACATAGGCCACAATTCAAGGACATGCACCAATTTTAGAGGGGCTCGTGCTCGTGCTCGTGGAGGTTTGAGGCTTTTTGGGGTTCAACTTGATCTCTCCTCTTCTCCACCTCTAAATCTCGTTCCCTTGAAGAAAAGCTTTAGCATGGATTGCCTGTCCTCAACTTCCTCGGCTTCATTTCCTTCCCCATCTTCTTCACTGTCCTCATCGCGGGTTTCGGCTGATGACAATTCTGGTAAGGCCCACACAGGGTATGCATCTGATGGCCTAATGGGCCCTTGCCAAGACAGAAAGAAAGGTGAGAATTGAACATCCTGTTTCTGCTTTATTGTCCCCGGTTCAGAGGCTTTAATTAGGATATTTTCCTGATGATTGGGGCTGATATTTGGTGCAGCCATAATAATTAATAAATGTAAATTACCCTAAAAAGAAAAAACAATAGGCTCCAATTTGAGTGGTACTTATATTTACCATAAAAGTCTGTTCCTTTATGATCCCCTTCTTGATGCATATATATATATATATGCATTTTTTTTTCCAATCATAGGATCGCTGTCTTAATATATTTCAACCAGAATTTTTATTGATAATATTTTCTTTCTAAGGAGTCCCTTGGACAGAGGAAGAGCACAGAACATTTCTGGTAGGGCTTGAGAAGCTAGGAAAGGGTGACTGGAGAGGAATATCCAAAACATTTGTAACCACAAGGACTCCTACCCAAGTTGCCAGCCATGCCCAGAAGTATTTTCTTCGCCAGGCCACCCTGATCAGCAAGAAGAAGCGACGGTCGAGTCTCTTTGATATGGTAATACAACTGTCCAGTTGCCGGCACACGCACACATACATGTATGCGTATGTGTTTGTCTATATATAATTATATATATTCTCTAATTTGCTGATCATAAAACTGCCAATTTTCTGTCTTTTCTTTAATAGGTTGGGAGCATCAACAATTCCAGTACCAAAGGAATGCATGGGGCAAAATCTAGCTCCCCACCGTGCATAGATCTCATTTCCTCGGAACAAGATAGAACAAGGGAGCATCAAGAGACCGCCAATTCTCAATTACCTTTGGCTGGGCACTGTCCTATGCCTCTCCTGTCCTCTGGACCGACCCATTCACGGCCCAGCTCTTGTAATGCGGCACCCGTTTCCCTCAATGCACCCCCTGACCTTGAGCTCACTCTTGCAGCTCCAAAGACTGTAGATCATAGCAACCCTTCCTCTGGTGGCCTTCTCATCGGACCCATCAGTGCCATATGATATGTCCAAGCATAAATTTTATACACACATATATATTTCATGTTGTATCTAGTAAAAGTATATATTTTTTCTCATTTTCCCGTCTTGGCCTGCATAGCAGAGCTACGTAGGGTAATGATATTACAGTATAGAATAGATAGAGAGGTCATGTAATTGATGTCTTCCCCTGTGGATAAATGCAACATGGAAGAGATGAGGCCCGGCAAGGGTTGGGGTTAGTTGAGGATGCATGTTCCAATTTAAATTAACGAAAAAGAAAAGTAAATAATTACCATCATTCTCATTGTGTTTTAGGCTCAAAGGCTGCAAAAGCAACAGAATGTCAACACTGATGTCTTTTAACGGCATCAATTCTATGCAAGGGGCACATAAAAAAATCCACACAAGATCAGCACAATTTGGGTCGAAGAGAAGATTGGTTCAAGTGATTTTAAAATCATAAGTTTTGTCAACTAAACTACAGTACCGATATACTTTTTTCCAAAGGTAAATATTATTAAAAAAAAGAAAAACTAAAGTAGGGTTGTTAGAAGACATTTCTCGCATAAACTTATATCTATCTTTATCTTAAAATTTAAACTCTATTTTTTTTAAAGAAACATCCCAATATTCCTCTTTATTTTACTCTATATTTTATTAATAATTAATTATATTTTTATTATTACTTTCCATCAAATTTATTATTTTCCATCATACCATCCAAATTATTAATTTTTTAACATTTAAAGATTGTACAGTAATTTCTTAAAATGACGAGGTGTACTCGGTAAAAATATTTTAAGATGAAAAGAGAATTTGGAAAACTGATGAAATGAAGTTTTGTATTTTTCTTCTATAAATATGAATAAAATGAGAAATTGAAAGAAGGCTCGGAACCTTTCAATACCATTTCTGTTTTTTTTTTCATTAAATAAATTATTTTATTATAATTCATTTTATATGAACATTTTAAGGTAAGAGCAACAAGATCATACTTTTTTTTCTAAGTATTTTAAGTAGGCAAACAAATTAAGTTATTATTCCAAGACTTGTGTGAAAGTAGGTAGGTATAGGGAATCAGATCAACTCTAATAATGTTTTGTATTTTATCTCTAAATGTAAATATTTTTTTTTTGTGAAAAGTAATTTTTTATACCCAACTCCAATAACATTTTTTGTTTTAACTTTATCTATATTAAAATAATATTTTTTAATGTAGAACCAATGAAAGAGGTGGAGATAGAAACAAAGAAAATAATATAATAATAAATAAATAATAGATAGTTACTATAGTAAATTTTATATGTAGAGGGTAAGATAGAGAGTTTGTTGGAAAGATTTTTTTTTCTTTGACTCTCTTTTTGAAAAAAAAAATAGAGAGCATATTGGTTTTGATCTCATTACTTGTAAATGTATAGTATAAAATAATACTTTAAACACTGTTCTCTCTTTTATTTTTATTTTAATTTAAATAATACTTGTCAATTTTATTTTATTTTTTTATCTCTTCTTATTTATTAAAGTAAAAAAAGTAAAAAAATTATAATATTCAATAGAGAGTGATTTTATCACTCTTTACAAATAAAGAATATATTTTTAGTCAAGAATATAAAAATTAATATAATATTATTTAACGCTCTATTTGTATAAATAATGGTGAATGTGTTACTTTTAGAAAGATCTTTTTTATTTTTTTTTTTTGCTTATAATGGGGATGTGAATGTTATGTTTTCTTAATCAAACTTAATGCATTTTGTATTTTTAAATTTTTTATTTGAAATAATAAAAATGTCTAGAAATTTTATATTATACATTTTATTTAAATATTACATATTTTGAAATTTGATATAATTTATTTGAAACATAATAAATATATTTCAAATTTATTTGAAATATATTTAACTTAACTTTCTATTTATAAATCGTTCGCACACCACCGGCGCTAGCACTTTCTTACCCTCTGCTTGTTTGATAGGGAAAAAGATATAAAAAATGCTTTTGGATATAGAAAAGCTACGAAAATTTGCTTTTCCTTTGCTTGGCTAGCATGGAATTCCAACACAGGAGGAGGTAGAGAAAATGTCATTGAAAAGCATAATATCTTTTCTTTAGCAAATAATAGTGAAAGTCCGTTAAAAATAAATAGTACATTATAATTCCAATTTTACCCTTTAAAATGATACTAATCAACCACACATGAAAAAAGACAAAATGATAAATTTATAATAAACATAATATATAAAAATTATTTTTATACATTTTCCATCTTTTTTTCTTTTCATCTCTTTTCTTTCCATATCTTTTTTACCTATTTTTTTCCTAATTCTCTATATAGCCCAGCAAGAGGGTTAGTCTCGTGTTTTTTCTTTTTATGCCATTTTAGTCTTGGCTTTATCGACAATAAATACACAAGACTATTTTACCATTTTGTTTTATAAAAGAAAGTTGTATTTGGTTGTGACATGAGGCCGAGGGTATCCAGGTTGGTTCATTTTGCATTGAAGTCTGCACCCGTACGGAGAAGAGTAGACAACCAAGTTGGTGCGCCTCCCGGTCTGTCTTGCTGCGCCGGTAACATTCATACATAACAAACAAGTTGGTGGCGGCCACAACCAACTCATGAAGCCCCGTCGTCATTCATCTCCGTGAATCCAACCCGTAAAACATTCGATCCGATGATACCACCCTGGCGACGCCCCGATTCTCTGACCCTGTCCCGGACAAGTCAACGCCCTGAGTGACGATCGATTAAAGACAAACACACACTCGCTCGCGAGTCGCGACCAACCACCCCGAATATTCTCTCGATCGATCCAGCACGCGAGCGTGAAGTACGTAACTGTGGTCACTCACCATATCGGTCATGGGAGTGAGCAACAAAATCACGGGCCTCTTGAACCTGACGGTCTTCCTCTGCGCCATCCTCATCATCGCCGCCGGGGTCTGGTTCGCCTCCAAGCCGGACAACGCTTGCATCCACCAGTTCCGGTGGCCGGTGGTCGTCCTCGGCGTCCTGGTCCTAGGCGCCTCCCTCGCCGGCTTCGTCGGCGCGTGCTACAACAAGAAGGGCCTCCTCCTCGCCTACCTCGTCCTCATGGCCGTCCTCATCGTCCTCCTCCTCGTGCTCCTCGTCTTCGCCTTCGTCGTCATGCGCCCCGACGGCGCCGTCGCCGTCCCCGGCCGCGCCTACAAGGAGTACCGCCTCGCCGGCTTCTCGTCCTGGCTCCGGACACAGGTTGTCGGATCCGGAAATTGGAACAGGATCAGGACCTGCCTCGCCCAATCCCAAGTCTGCACCGACCTCAACCGGGACTTGGTTGACGCCAATCAGTTCTTCGCCACCGCAACCATATCTCCTATCCAGGCAAGTTAACTGCATTTTATGCATTCTGGAGGCCCTGTTTGGTTGCCAGCGTTTCTCTGTTCGCTGCCTTATTTTTTATATTATTTATTTTTTTGTCTTTCTTTCATCATTTCTACTCTGCCCTGCGAGCGGGCTTTGCTTTTGAGCCGTCTAGTAAAAAACTTCGATTTGACGCCTCCAAACATGGCCTTAATTTTAGATCGTGAACCGTGCAACAAGTGTGAACCAACGCACGTATTGAAAAGTTGTTCTCCTAGAATGGGGCCCCCACTAGTATTCCCATTCTTAATGTAATAAGTGGGTGCGTGGGGACTTGATAGGGTTCCTAGTTTCACTTATTCTTTTTATCTATTTTTTCAAATTATTTGTTGTTTACTGCAAGTATTAGAGTTTTAGTGTTATGTTTTTATTTTAATAAATTATTTTTTAACAAAGTTTAATTTTTAGTTTTTTTGTTTAATTAATTATTAATTAAAATATATTTTTTAAAATATTTTATTTATTTTGAAATTAAATATAAATATGGTGAGGAAAAAAATTATGTTGAGAGAAAATATAATATTTTAATAAATAAATAATATATAGTATTAAATTAAATTTAAAAGTTAATATTTATTTTATTAAAATTTAATTATAATATAAAATCTGAAAAGTATAATTTTTATGTATTTTTATTAAATGACTCTCTAAATTAATTAAAAAATACATCTAAAAGTTAGATATTTTTAGAGTAATAGTTTATGATTTTTCCATGTAGATCTATGTTTTTTTTCTATTATTATTTTTTTAATCAAAATATTTAATTTCTTTTATAAAATTTATACGGTATTTCTTAATATATCACAAAACACTTATGGTTATTATTAATTTTTTTATTTTTACATTTTTTGTCATTTTTATAATTTTTTTCTTTTCATATTAAATTTTAAAAGTTTATTATTAAATAAAAAAATAATATTTAAATTATATAAATAATAATTTATGATATATAGTTGTATAAAAAATAAAAAGTACTTTAGTCATGAAAAGTACTTTACTTACTTGGGAGTTACAGTCAGGCTGCTGCACGCCGCCGTCAATTTGTGGGTATACCTATGTTACCCCCATAACATGGACAAACCCAACGAACCAGGGAGCAGACCCAGACTGCCTTGTCTGGAACAACGACCCCAGCCTTATGTGCTACGGATGCAATTCTTGCAAGGCCGGCCTGCTGGGAAACCTCAGGCACGACTGGAAAACAGCCAATATCATTTTGGTCGTGGCAGTGGTGGTTCTCATCTGGGTCTATCTCATCGGCTGCTGCGCCTTCAGGAATGCCCAGACCGAAGCCCTCTTCCGCCGCTACAAGCAGGGCTGGACCTGATCGATCCTCCAGCATGTTTTCACTTTTACTCTACTGACTACTGTACTGTACTGTACATCAACGCCCGGCTGGCATGGGACTTCGTTCCAGATGCATCGATCCGAAAACAAGGCGGGCAAGGGGCATGAATTGTTGGGTATTTTATCCAAACAATTCATGTCACCTCTCTCATAAAGATGGGCTTATGGGCTTACAAGAGACTCCTCAAGTGTTAGATTTATTTAAATGTTATATGTATATATATTTTTATTATGGCCTTATTTGTTAGTTCAATGCGAATTAATGCAAATTAGATACTAAAAACAAAGCTAAATAAATATATATAATAATAATTATATGATATTTTATGATACTTGTGTGTGTATAATATAACAATGGCCTCGTCTGACTTTGAATCAAATGGTTAATAAAATTTGTTGAGTTAAAATATATTTTAATCTCATGCGGTTCTAAAATATCAAACTATCTTGAAATTGTTAGAGACTAGCAGAAGAAAGCAAGACTTACTATTGCAAGGTTTATAATTGTGTCCGTCACCATCTATTTCAAACTAGTAACAACTTCGAATCTTCAATCCATACCATATAAGATGGCGGTAGCGGGGTGGACAAAAATTAGTGACCTAATAGATATAACACGACCTAAGAAGTATTACCTTTGTTAATGAGGTAATTAGAACATCCAATTGCAGGCCTGAGAATTCGTTTCTGTGGTCACAGCCTCGTGATGAAATTTGTAGGTGAGATGTGAGTTTGAAAATTCAAATCATGCATTCTTTTGCAACCTACCCAAAATCACTTTTGTCTGCATTAGCTAGCTAGCTAGATCAGTGGGTGAGATGGGGACAGCAAGTAAAGGAAGCTTCATATCGAGTGACAGGATTAGGAAACAGTGGCTGCCAAATTTAATCTATATTATGTGGGTACCCGCTTATTAACAAAAGCATTTCAGTATATATACTTGTTTAATGGACAGAGACAAACGCTTGCAAGCTAGCAGCAACCCAAATCCAACCACTAGTGTTAAAAACAAAACTATAATACGTGTTTTAAGGGATACAGACACACGCGCTTGGAACTGAAATTTGGAGGGCCTGGGGTGTCCACCACGCAACGTCATGTCACTGTCCATCCATATTCCGGAGCAAAAAAACATGTGACCAGTGTTTATGCGCTGCATGTGGATTGAGAATCATACGATGTGGATGCTTTTGCATCATTTATATCCTGGACGAGCATAGGCAGGCAAGGCTCCTTCCCAGAAGGACCCATTGTTCATCTTCATTTCCTTGTTTAGGTAACAAAACATTGTGTGTGTAATTTTTTCTTAAATCAATATTTTTAATTGATGGCCCCAAAATTAAATACTACACGTTATCGCGTGTTTTCTTTTCTTTCACTCACAAGCGCTGTCCTCCCCTCTGCGACCGCCCCTCACCTCCTCCCGTGGCCGCCACCCCCCCCCCCCCCTCCTGCGACGGCGACGGCGACGGCGAAGGCTCCACCCCATCTTGGGACCCCTCCTCCCTGCAACGACAAAAATAGGATCGGAACATATCTGAACTAATGGAGAAAGAGAAAAAAAAATGACGGAAAACTTATAAAACTATTGCCAAGCAAAAAATGTGTATTCAATTCTTTGTTGTTATAAAAAGAATATATACTACACATTCAAAATTAAAAAAAATGCATCAAATTATAATAAACTCGATGTCATTTAATGTTCACAAAGGGCGTCACATGAATTATATTATTACTAGCACCATTACTAGCATAGTGCATGTAGAGACATATCTCGGCTCCGCCTGTGATGAGATTGTGCATTCAAATCTTGCATTCGCGGGGTATTATCAAGAAAGACACCGAGGGTGAAAGTGAAGCCTTCGGGTATTGTTTCCTCGTACGAATGCCACTATGAACCTTCGAGATTTAATATAAATGAATTTGAATTTAGGAATGCTCAAATTGAAGATTATAAATTGACTTAAAATGTAAACTCCAATAGCTTAACCCACTTTAATGTTTCATTTTTTTATAATTAACCTAATAAAAACTTTATATATACTTTCACTGGTTTATAAAAGAGTAAACTTTATTGAAACTTAATATTGGGTACATTAAAATTTAGCTAAAATTATTAATTTATTTTATAAAATATTATTCATAAATTATGATATCATTTTTTGAAAATATATTAAATTTATTAATTAAAATGTGTAAAACAAATTTATTGACTTACCTTGATTCCTAACAACCAACTCCCCCCACTCAAACCCAACCTATTTTCATCCCGAGCTATATATAGATACATATATATAATTGTATTATGGAAGAGTAATTAAATAATAAAACTCTATTTCATGTGTAAATAGATATATATTATTGTGTAAATTGTCTAATATAATGAATATTTATTTTCTTAAAAATATATTCTTGTCATAGTTGTATTCTCCTCCTCGATTTTTGGCTCATTTTTCTCTCAAATTGTAATTTTTTTTATTATATTTTTTTAATTGTATTACTTTAAGAAATATTATGTATTTATTTATTTCATGTGTATTCCGCGCCGTTAAAAAGTCACGCTCCGTTCCGTTATAAATAACATCACCTCCACACTCCCCTCTATCTCTCCCTCCCACCCTTCCTTCCATTTCCAGGGCTCTCTGTCACCCCCTATCTATGAAACGCGGTAGTAGAGACGAAACGTTTCCCGTCACTCCAGCAATGGATCGACCAAGGTTCGTGATCGAAGCATCGGATGCCGAATCAATGGCGAAGCGATCGGGGGTCTCCTCCGTCCTCCACTTGCTCCCCTCCCTCGTCGCCTACGCCCAGTCGCTCGCCCGCGTCCCCATATCCACCTTCCCCGTCGGGGCCGTCGGCCTCGCCGACGACGGCCGGATATTCGTCGGCGTCAATCTCGAGTTCCCTGGCCTCCCCCTCCACCACTCCGTCCACGCCGAGCAGTTCCTCGCCACCAGCCTCGCCCTCCACAGCTCCCGTGACCTCCGCTACATCGCCGTCTCCTCCGCCCCCTGTGGCCACTGCCGCCAGTTCCTCCAAGAAATCCGCGGCAGCACCGACATCGGCATCCTCATCACCGGAGCCGCCTCCGCCGGCGCGGATTTCAAGCCACTGTCGCATCTCCTCCCCCACAGGTTCGGCCCCGACGATCTCCTCGACGAGGGTTTCCCCCTGCTCCTGGAGCCTCACAGCAACGGACTCGCCCTTCCGGGGCGCCAAGCCCACGCCTGCGATTCGGGCAATGGCGGTGGCAAGTTAGCGTCCGCGGCGCTGGAGGCGGCCAATGGGTCTCACGCCCCCTACAGCGGCTGCCCCTCCGGAGTGGCACTGCTGGATTGCCGAGGAGAGGTCTACAGCGGGTCGTACATGGAGTCGGCGGCGTACAATCCGAGCCTGGGCCCGGTCCAGGCGGCGCTGGTGGCGTACATCGTTGGCGGCGGCGGCTACGCCGACATCGTCGCCGCCGTGTTGGTGGAGAAACAAGGGGCGAAGGTGGCCCAGGAACAGACCGCGCGCCTCATTCTGCAGGTGATTTCGCCGCGGTGCGACCTTCGTGTGCTCCATTGTTTGCCCTCCTCCAATGAATCATCTTCTTGATATGCAAGTGAGTTCACAGACGCAGCAATGTTGTCCACGGCCTAATTGTAATTTCATCAACTTTTCAATCTCCAGTTACTACAAATGATAAATAATAAGTTTTCAAAAATACATATATAGACACGCGCGCACACACATGATGAATGATGTGTATTTCCTTCGTATGCATCGTTGAGTGAGTTTGGAAGTCCACGTGTGGGCCGCAATTCCTTTGGCACTCCTACATCTTCTATATTAAACGCTTACCAAACCTTCACATGTTTCAATGTTTATATCGATTCAAATGATTCAAAATCTACAATAAACCATTCATGAACAACCATTTTGAACGCACACACTTGTTGACTATTTATTTCTAGTCATTTATACTCTACAGGAGAGTAAAAACAAGGCCTTTGCATATGATTATAATTGCATAACTTATAACATAAATAAATCAATATTCAATAGTTTATGTTGAGGTAAGTTGTGGTGACCAGTGGGTTTAAAGTTTAAACAGTTATGGGTTCCTCTCTGCAGTATGGTTGTTCATAAATGGGTTTAGACGAATACATAAATTCTTTTTTCAAAAAAAAAAAAAAACGACAAACAAAAAAATAATAATAACATTTTCATGTTGTCTTATGAGAGTTGCACATCCAAGAGGATTTCACTTCAAGTTTCAGGGAGGTTGGTTCCTGACCTTCACTGATTACTGCTACTGCTTTTGGATTCTAAAAGAGTGCTAGAGGAAGGGTTTTACTTGAAGTTCCAACTGTAGGATCCTTCTTAATTGCTTACTGGTTTTGCTCTAGGATGCTAAAACAGTGCTAATAGTGGTGAGTTTCAAGTAATATGGTCCGTCCATCCCTCCAGTTGTTCCCATTTCACATAAAAATCACTAGCAATGCTAAAGTTTTATTCTTACCCAGTAGAAATCTGGGTAATAATTACTGATAAAATATTATTGTGAGGCTGCCTGTATCTTACTGATCTATGGGGCTAGTGATCTAGAGTTCAGCAAGATAAATGAACTGGCTTGGGAGGCCAAGAGGTTGCCCATGCTGGGATCCGATGCTTCAGTCAGCAAGATGGTGTTGGAGTGAGAAGCTCAGGTGGAGATTGTTTACCTCTCTGGTGTGATGCCCCTGTACTTATTGATGTGTCCCTGTTTAGTCCGGCACTCTCACCTGAGACTTGTTCATTTGCCGCCATCTAGTTGACTTGAGTGAGCATCGTCGCTCATCCCAAACTAATTCATTTACCGAAGTCTTTGACGACAAGAAGCATTCTCTATCAGAGCTCACTCTTAATTTTTTCTGGGACATGCGAGAATGACTTTTTTCTTTGGGAGGCTCTCTTTTGTCTATTTCTATTGTTGTTATCTTTTTGAGCTCGTTGTATGTTCATTTATGCGTACGTTCTTTATATTTTAATAAATTTTCTTTACTTATCAACAAAAAACCCTTAGCCTTCCAATCCAGTTCAATTTTTCCCGGACTCTCATTTACTAGCTCCGCCATCTCAGACAGCATGAACCTGCATGAGGATTAGCTTATGAAAGGTTTTTACACTCGGGTATATAGGCAAAAGTTAGTTATATTGAATGGATTTACTGTGCCACTTATTACGGATTTCCGCAGTGTATTGGGGGAAAAAACTGGCTTATGGTGACTCGTAAGACATGATCGAGGTAGTTTCTTGTTAACTTACCGGATCGTTGCTGTCCTGGTAATATCTATAAGACTATGATCAAGTTATTGTCTGGTCAATTTTACATAAGTGGATCTTTGCTGTCCGCAGGCTGGAAAGTGCAGTAATTGGGCATTTGTGGCAGTGTAGTACAAGGGTACTAGGACAGTTCACCTGTTGACATTATTGCAAGAGTCGGTGGTTTCTGTCTCTCCATCTAAAGAATCCGAAGAACGCTGTAAATTGGCTGGAACGTGCTGTAAGCTAGTTTAAATTAAAAGGGGTGGATGAACCATGAATAGTCGTACTCGTGTGCATAAACCAAGACCAATTAGCGTGCTTTCCTTATTTTTGCACAAGGCTTTTTAAAATATTTCCAACGGCTTATTTAACAATTTAAGCTAAAATTTAACTTAAAATCCTACTTTTTCTATTTTAACTTGCCATTTTTAAAAATACTCTCATTTTCTTCTCTATTTTCAATTCTATTTCATTTAAATATTTACTATTTATTATTTCCTCTAAAAGTCATATATATATATATATATATATATATTATAATCATTAGAGAAAATAATATATATATATAAATGGCAAATGAACAGTGTAATATAAAAAAGAAAAAAAAAGCTCACTGAAAGCATAAGAGGGAGTTTTTTTTTTGGACGGTATTTCAGTTTATTAACAATATGAGGCTTCTTAGAGCAACCAGTTCGGATTCACGTATGAGATCGGAATAAGAGTACTCGTATTAGTTTCCCAGTGAGCTTCTTTAAAATTACTTTTTATTTTCATATATAAATATATATTATAATAAATTTTCTAAATTATCATTTATATAATTTAAATAATATTTTATATTATTTATTTTATATAATAATATTTTTTTATAATTTAATATAAAATATAAATTAATGTTATGAAAAACGTAATTTTTTTTTATAAATATAATTTAATAATTATAAAAAATAAATAATATTTTTTCATATATTAGTAAAAATATATGAAATTTCATAATACAATATGAAATTATGACATTTACTATTATAATAATAATAGTATTTACTATTAAATATATTATAATAATAGTAAAAAATAAAAAATATTTTTTCATATATTAGTAAATACAGTATAAATTCTATAGATAAATTTAAATATAAAACATTTACTATGAAAATAATTTTATGATTTTTTAATTTTTTTCATAAATATGAAAAAACAAACTATCGTAACAAATATGCTATTAGTGCTTAAGTCATTTTAGTATCTTGATAATTTGATTTATTTTGAATTCTGTTAATATTTACTTTAAAAATTAATAGTTAGATTAAATACTATGTAATATATATTATGATAGTAAAATTTTATAATAATCTAATAATTAATTTTTTTAAAAAAATCAATTGATAAAGTTTAAAATATGTTAAATCACCACCGTGGCAAACCGAATTCAAAGTCTGGGTAAGTTGCCGACTATAGGCGATTGGGCGTAGGTTAGTTAGTATATGGCAACGATTGTGTTACCAACGTTTTGAACCGCTACAATCAAAGACATCCAGTTTTAAAAAATTCAAATCAAAACCGACAAAGTGAAAAATTATCGATTAATTTTTGAACTTCAACGACAAGCAAAAAAAACATAATAAATTAAAAATAAAAAATAAAAACAACTCACTAAGTAAATATTAAAAATATCAAAGTTTAAACAATCTTTTAATGTCATACAAGAAAAAGATGCACTGCAAGACATACGAGGCAACAAAGAAAGCTGTGTCAACATAACACCATAATCAGATTCCACCATTGGCATCAACAAAGAAAGAGACTTGCAACATTGTTCCCACGTGGGCTAGAGAGAGAGAGATTGCAGCAAAAGCAAGCAATGACTGCGGTCATTGCATACTCTCAATTGCTCTTGAAAATTACTCTACATACTCTCATAGTGTTTACTCATGGAGTATTACTCTGCATGCAATGACAGAGGGCGAAAAAAACAAATAATCAGCAGCTAAAATTTGTTAAATAAATAGAGACGAGCTAAACATAAATAATCCAGAAACGTAGATAGCTAGTGCTTTTATTCATTAAAACCAGGAAACCAGAGAGGCAGTGCTAAACCAGTGCTAATATATCTAACACTAACAGCCTTGATCGAAGCTACACAATCAAAATATTCAAATATTGTTTTTGATAAGTAATGAAAAAAATATTCAAATATAAAAACCTAAATCTAATGGAAAAGAAAAATCGAGAGAGAGAGAGAGAGAGAGAGAGAGTAATTTCGACAATAGATGTAGGTGACTGCCAATGATGATCAAGCTAAGGAGAGAACACCAGTGATGGAGTCTTCGTTACTCGATTTCAAGTTTGATTAATGGCCTGATGAGTGATGACAGGTGATAGTGATGAGGGTCATTCATTTGTGTGACCTAGCAAGTAGCAACTAACGAATAGCGAGTGCAAGACCATTAGTGCCGAGTAGCAACTAGCAAGTAGTGAGGGTTATTTGGTCGATTTTGGTGACCCTACACCAACCAAGCATTGCCGGCTTTCAAAATCTACAAATCAAATAAAACAAACTTATTCTACAAACCAAAAGTTTTCAGTCTAATTGATTCGGCTCGGATGGATTTGTCAGTTCAAATTAATTTTTAACCACCCCTACTATATACCACATTTTGCACCGTAGTCTACCTGTAAAATAAATTTTCACTCACAAGTTTTTATTTTATAGCTTCTCACAAATTGCTTCTAGTTTTGTGGTGAGGACGTCAAAAAGGGTTTTTACTTCTTTTTCTAAATATCTTTTGCAAGCTAATTTAAAATATAAAAGGTTTCTAAAATAATTTTTAAATGAATTTCCATATTTTTGAACAGTTTTTTGTTTCCATGAGTGTTATAGCTTTACATTATTTTCCTTGATTAAAACCGAATATGAGAAACTAGTTAGTTACCAGAGGGTGAGGGTGCAAGCTGAGGCCTGAGGGGAGCCAAAAAGGGGGAGATCCCTCGAGTTGAGCCTGTCCAAGCTGTGTGAAGGAGCGTGCGTTGGCATTTGAAATATTACAAGAACGAGAACAGTGAAAGAAGAAAACGAGCATCTTAAACCTTGGGGGGGCGGGCGGGCGGGCATTAGCAGCACTACGCCAAGAAGAATCTTAAATCTTCCATGCATTTTTAGTTTCCAAATGTTGGATGCACCATAAAGACTCCAGGGAGGAACTGAGGCTGCGGGAGTCCCGCCAGAATGTTACATCCTAAAATTTCATCTCCAACACACCAAAATCTCCAAAACCATTACCTAAGTGTTAAGCACTACTGAGTCCGTTTTACAAGCTCAGAATAATAATAAATAAATAAGATAAAATGATCTAACCTCATACGCTTAAAATTTAAGTCCCAAAACAAAAGGTTTCTACCTAGTGAACTGTATGGAACAGTACACATTGGTTGCTTTACACTGCAAATTTAAATTTACCCAGTGCGTGCATCCAAAATAAAAGTACATTCAAGAAAATCAACCAAGAAGCCATTACTTGTTCATGTATTTGATTGGTTGGGTGGTGGCATCGGAACCTGCCCGTTGTAAACCTTCCAAGGGCCCCAATAAAAGGATGGAAACATAATAGGCACTGCTTCCCCGGGGTGATCTTCCCAGTACTTCTCCTGTCCAATACCGCAAGTGCAGACTTTAAGTTAATCATAGCCTACCGGAAAACTGTTTAGGTAGCAATAGTTCATTATCATGATAATATATATTTCCATGGCCAACAGTAACACAAGTTGACAGAACTGAAAGAATATGCATTCACAACCGAAACGCAGGTTTTTCTTTTGTAAATAAATTATCTCATCAAACATTTTAAAGGAATTTCTTTTAATTAATAAATGCAACATGACTATAAAAAAATTGTTAGAAAGTAAAAATAAATAAATCTCAAACATTCACAAAGTTTGAGTGGGTCAGTAATAGATACAAAAGTAATTATTATTTTAAATTGATTCATTAAAGAAGTACTAGTCGTCAGAGTTTGACCTAAACAAACCAATGTCACAAAGAAACTAGAAGCCTACAGAAGAATCTTGCATCAAGAAAATTTCAACTTCAAATCCCTAAACAATCCATTATTTCAGAATACAGATATAGAATGGTAAAGTAAAATGATGTTCCCCAATCACAAAACAAGCATAACCACAGCAAGGCTAAAACAGATTATGGACGCAGGTATGAGGCAACATTTCCAAGTCAAAACCTCTCTGAAGTACAAAAAATACCGTCTCCAACTGTGTTCATACTACAGCACAGCAAGACAAAACAGCATAACATTCTTTACCTCCCATTGAATGGCATGTTGCTATTTGGAAGATGGCAACTTCTTTTGCAGTGTACAGATTTGAGACATAGCACAATTACACATTTCCAACTACGCAAAAACAATACCATTATAGTATTCTACATTTCTCTATCTGATGGTTATGGCAATGGCTATGAAGTTAAAAGATTAGTTCTTCATGCGCCATATATGATCTCTATGGAAAACCTATTTTAAATTTCAGTGGTCCAAAAGCGTGAGTGTGTTTTAATCTCACATAGCGTAAGTAAGTTTTAATCTCAAATAGCGTGAGTGTGTTTTAATCTTTAAGGAGCTCTGATATTTTACTTTTTCAAAAACTCACAAATACACTTAGCGTAAGTAAGTTTTTCTCCAAACCAGTCGGTGATGTTTATGAATATATTTGATTCTGATAATAATAATAATAATAATAATAATAATAATAATAATAATAATAATAATAATAATAATAATAATAATAATAATAACAATTTTAGCCTAACTACCTTTATGATACTCTTTCTAATAAATTCATCTCTTTCTATTTTTTCAAAATTACTAGTATGCATGAAGTTTTTCTTTAAAGCAATCCCAAATTCCAAATCAAGTTGTAAGTGAGGCAAATACAGTGCACAAAACTCCCACGAGTAATGGGATCCATAAAGAGATGGGGGCACAAGTGTTAATATGGATGTAACCTTACCACAATTAATTTAATTGTAAAAGGCTTATCGCGACTCGAACCCGTGATATCCAGATCACAAAACAATAACTTTATTATTACACAAAGGTTTACCCTTATATATAACTATATATATTACACACAAAAAAAAAACAATGTTTCAACCCAGATTGCCCCTAAAATATCCACAAAATGAAGATAAAATCCTAAAATACAAAAGGCTTTTCTGAGCTAAAAAAATTGAGAAATTAAATTTTGTTTCGAATCTGGTGAAAATATGTTTCAAAGTTGCTATCACTGAATACTACCCCACATGAGCTTAAAAATATGTAATTTAAAGACAAAAAGAAACAACAGAAATGGAAGATTTCTGTGTTTTTTATGGTTCTTTCCCGTGGTTGCCTTTTCTATTCTATTCATCAATAAACAAAGGTAACTTTATCGAAACAAAATCTAATAATAAATAGGGAAGTGATGCCCTAAGAACCTAATTAGATTGAACTAAAATCTGATCAGGCCTTTTCCCCTACTCCACGCATATAAAGGGCATAAAACGAGAAAATGGAAACCCAAATTTCCAAGAATCAATACCATCATAGGCAATCGATAAAAAAAACCCCCCATAAAAATATGAGGTCCAGCCAAACAAATTCAAGGACATAAGATAGGAAACTCGAAACCCATATATTTATCCAAGGATCGATCCCATATATAACAGTTAATCAATTCAAGGACCCATGAAAAATCACAGATCGCCATCGGTAGTTGTCGGAGGAAGAAGGAAACCCAGGAGGGGGGTTGAACTGAACGATAGAACGCGTAAATGCAGAGTTGAATTGAATAACAGAAGTAAATGCATGGTCGTTGGTACCTTGTAGAGTTGCTCGGTGATGGCAGCTCCGACTACACCAGTGTAGAAAGCGGCGATGTAGACGGAGACTACGGGGGTGAAGGATTTGGGTCGCTGGTAGGGTTCGACCAATTCCCAGAGAAGGTTCTTCTGCCTCTTGCGGTCCAAGTAATTAAAATACTTCTTCCACACATACGTAATCACTTCAACCATACGGCCCGGGCCCGTAGACATTTTACCTTAGAAAATCGGTTCGTCTGCGAGTTTAGGATTAGGAAAGCAAATGTCACACACACACACACACACACACACACACACAATGAACAATGAAAAGAAAAAAAACAAGTTTTTTGCATAGATTAACGTAGGCACACTAACTCATTTTCTCATGTTTCTAACAGCCTAGTTACATTTTACTTGCAGGTTTCAATTGAATACAGGTTGCCCCCAAAAGACGGGAATTGGAGCTTAAATATCCTACAGCATGAATCCATGGGGAAAAACAAAAACAAAAACAAAAAATCATACCCGCGATATGAACCTTTTTGTCTGCCGGCGGATGGATATACGCTATTGTGTCGGATCGAGCAAGTTCGATGTCGACGACAGCGAGGTGCGATAGGTTCCAATCCAGTGGGAGATGTCGTGGATGACGAGCAACTAGGAAGGCGATGACGACGATTGCGCCGGGTCACCCAGAGGTTGAGGTTGAAGTTGAAGCGGAGGGAAGGAAGGAGGTTAGGAGAGGTCGATGCCGAATTAGGTTTACGTGGAAGGGAGACCCCCACGCCCACGGGGTTATATTTGTAAATAGGCTATTTTAATTTTAATTTTAATTTTAATTATAATTAGAGCGATGAAATTAAATCAAATTCAATGGCTGAAAATAATTTATCAGTCTATACTCTATATTAATCTTATAATAAATTTTTTTAATCTTTCTATATTAATAAAAAGTGAAGAGAGATAGTCTGATAATTTATTTAAGTTTGCTGCATGTTGGCCGCGAAACATATACCTAAACGGGATTTATATTATTGTTTGGGATTTATCCAGTATTGTAATTTATACATACAATTAATTTGTATTTTGAGAGGTCAGTGCTTGGATTTTGACAGTGTTTCTCCAAGAAAACACTTAAATGCCAACACAAGATTCCGTTTGCAACCATCTAGCATTGAAAGCCCAACACTCATTGAAAAATGTTGTTGCATTTGCATACAGCCTTTCTTTTTTATTAATTAAACAAAACATACAGACAAATAACAACACATACACTGATACACACAACAACAAAACAAGATACAACATAGCATATGATAAAAACACAATTATAGGCATACATACATACATACATACATACATACATACAAAAAAATTACAGAAACACATACAACCTATAGCAAAAATACAAAATACATATAGCCTGCAGAATGATACCATGAGTTGAATGGGAAGACAATGGTAGTTATCAAATGGGAAATTGGCCAACTTAAAAAAAAAAAAAACAGGATTACCATATCAAAATTTTCATATAACTATACTGGCAGGAAATATTTTAGAATTCATCAAGATTAAATAAGAACTAAAGATTAAAGAATAGTTTCCAAAATTGAGTTTTAGAGCTGCCAAATTTTGATGATCACAGCTGCCAATTTATTTTGTCTCTCTTGCCTTCTATTTAAGAGGAAATAACCAATAACATTAAAGTTACTAAAATTGAAACCGTACATATCTGTTTTTGAGGCCTTTCAAAATTGAATTTGAAGAGAGTTCGCAATATGTTAAAAATTAATTTTAAATTAAACCCAATAAAACTATTATATATTTTTATACAAATATTAATACACACACTCCTCCCATCCTTCATAGCACTGGTTGCACTCTGCAGACGGAGCTTTGATTCTAGCTTTTCCATTTCCAATGGTAACCTGCAAGTAAAAGATGATTAAATAAATAAATTCCTACTAGTACAAGATATAATATGGCTAAGAAGTGCAATATGGAACCAACTAGGGGAGGAACCATATATAGCTCCAAATAAATAGCCACACACAACCTGACCTAGAACATTCAAAAAAAAGACCCACAACAGGAAATAGGAATGCAAACGTGGGATTTTAAGCATAAAGCATAGAGATTAACATAAACATATAATTAGACTATGTGAAGGCATCATAAACCGTATGAACAATCCCAACAAAAAGCCAAGTAACCCAAAGAAAATAATAAATTCTACAAGTCATTCGTGCAATGCCCTATATTTGAGTAATCAATATAGAGATCAATATTTGATATCAATAAATTTCTACAACCCAATAAATTTCTACGAGTCATCACCTATAGCCTCGAAGCAGTGATCTCAATATAGAGATCAATATTTGAGTAACGAATCAAAATGACAACCCAAAACAAGTATAACACTGCATTTGATAATATCAAGGGCAGCCAACAATTTATGAACCAAAAATTGAATATATAAAATGCGAAGGGTGACAAGAGTAGGCATAAAATATTCAGCCCTATGTACAACATACATGTATAAAAACAGAGCAGAACTAACATGCTCTCAAACTTAGTAATTCCATAGCTCAACATACATGTCCTATAGAAACGGAACCACCAGCATCTCAGTAATACGGCAACGACCAGTAGTATTGAACATGTTAAGAACAATAAATTTAGAAAACGTGTCCAATAAAAAAATTATTAGAAAGTTCCTTGGAAACCACAAGCAGCAAAATGGTTGAGTTAAATTTATTTTATGTATGCTCCCCCAGTCACTTTCATTGGTAGTGTTATCTCATCTTCTATATTTCTAAATTCTAGTGCTCGGGTAAATAAAGTGCATACAGAACTTACTAATGTATTGTTTTTGTTTTATAAATCGCTTAACTACCAAAAAAAAGGAAAACTTACTAATTTAGAGATCTTAATCCCAAATTTCAACCAGCAGATACAATACTGGGCTAACCAGGCCAATTAAGGTTCCATAACCAAGGGATTAAACCGCTGACCATGAGTCAAGAGGACTATCAAATACTTATTGTCAACAGTTCTAATATGATTACATAGTAGGAACAGGGGATCACAAGAATGGAGCAGTGAACGCAAATGCTTGCCTAGAACCAGAAATTGGATGTGCCAAATAAATATCTGACATCGAGAAAGATTATATATATATAATGGAGTTTGAAAATCCAAGACCTAAACTCACTCTACATCCTTAAAATCAATACAGACATCATCTAAAGAATTACAATAAAGCTGCTAAATTTTCAGTCCGACTCCCACGAGTAACTCATTGCAAAGGAAAACTTCTATTGAAGGCAAAAGAAAAGAACCACCTTTATTATCCCAAGCAGAAATGAGTGAGTGCAGTTTACTAATGATATCATTGAATTAATGCATAATCAATAAGTAGTGATCGGCAGCAATATGCGTACCTTGTATACTAAAAATAGCTGTATGTGTGATCTTTAGCGACTGGGTAAAAGAATGGAGTCTGGAAACGACACGGTGCCATTATTGGGGGCCCCTTGGATCTTAAGAATTGAAGTGACTAAGTTGTATATCTGGATGTTCTCAAATGACGGCACCTTTCGCCCACTCACAAATTGAGGTCCATGTGCGACAAAGATGGTCCTCATGGAAAAGATTGCATTGTCATACCCATGTGCTCCTCCACATTCCTTCCTCTTTGACCTCTTCTGCTCCACCTTAAACCCTTCCTCTAACAGCCCTACAATCGGGGAAATTCTATCACTGGCCGCATAGTGCAGTCGACTGGGTAAATCTTCCTTGAGAAAAGCCTTTAAATTCCTCCCATTCTCGACTTTTCCCGACTCCAATCCTTCATTCATCTTTGCTACAACATCGGAAGGAGCGTACCCAGGAGGAGGACGAATAGCCAACAATGGAGTATAGGACTGGACCCAATCTGCCGGAATATCAATCCAAGGGGACAAGTCATTGAGAAAAATCAACTTTTTATCACAAGTACCCACCATCCCATGATCACCTACTAAAATTATGGTGACATCCTCAAAAACCCCTCTCTTCTCTAGACCCTGGATCAACCTCCCAATCATCCTATCAATCCTAGCAACAGCTTCCGTTATCTCCGGATCATCGGCCCCCACCTGGTGACCCTGATGATCTGGGTCTTGAAAGTACAATGTCATAAACGAGGGGATCTCATCCTTGGGAAGATCAAAGTAACTCAATACGCCATCTACTCTATCCTCAAAAGGAACAGAGCCATTGTAATATCTACAAAAACCTGGTGGGCATGTCCAAGAACCCTTCTTCACCTCAGAGCCAGGCCAAAAATAGGTGGCGGCCTTGAGGCCATGGTTGGCTACGGTCTCCCATAAGGGCTCGCCGAGCCACCACTTGGGCTCGTGGCTGCCCATGGTGAAAGCGTCGCCGGTGCGAGGGTCGCTGAAATGGTTGTTGATGATGCCGTGATGAGCCGGGTAGAGACCTGTCACGATTGAGTAGTGGTTCGGGAAAGTGAGGGTAGGGAACACGGGGATCAAACCTGTCTGGGCCTCGGTCCCATTGGCGATCAAGCGCGCGATGTTGGGCGTTGGAGTCTTGAATTGGTACCCGAATCGGAACCCGTCCGAGGACACCAGCAGGACCACCGGGCGATCCAGCTTGGAAAAGGGTCTGGCAACGGCGGCGACCGGCTGGTGCTGCGGCGATGGGACGAAGAAGAAGAGGAAAGCGAACGCTGCGGCGGCGGCGACGGCGGCGAAGGTGGTGAAGAGGAGCGAGATGAAAACGACGGGGCCTGCGAGTGGCTTACGGGGGAGGGCGGCGGCGCCGTCGGTGTCGAAGGAGAGGAGAGCGGTGGACGGACCTGGATTGGTGTCTTCTTGGGTGGGCAGCGACGACGTATTTGGCTTGGGTGGAGTCAAGTTAGAGTGAAGGTCAGATTCAGTGTCCATGGCGGTGTGGAAGGGGGTACAGAGAATCGGAACCCAGTTTTCTCCGAAACCAGTTTTAAGGTTCTTCGAAGGATACACGAATTTTAGTGAGAATCTGCGATATTCTCGGTTTGTGTCCTTGTCGATTGATTGTTCTTGTGTTGTTGGGTCGTGTCGTGGGCGAGACTCGAGAGAGGGTGCAGACTAACTATACAAGAGTCTACTTGAAGGGTTGATGAGAAGTCGCTGTGGAGTCCAGAAGTTTTTTTGCAGTTCCGACTTCAGTGTGAACCGGTTCATACTTTAAAAATGTTACATCAAAATAGAAAAAAAAATGTAATTATTGTAAAATCGTCATTAATATATGGGTATCCTTACGGTTAGTATGTGGATGGCAACGGGTCGGGTCAGGGTATTGTCCAGTTCGAATTCGATTCGATTTTTTCTAGCTCAACCTAAACTCATTCTGACCTGATAATTTTAGTACTTCGAGTCATATCGGATTGGGGTGGGGCGGCATTTTCGTCTTTGTTTTGGTTAGAAATTTTGGATCGAAGCGAGTTGTGCAAGACCCAAACCCGACCCGATAACATATCGGGACAGGGCAAATCGGGGCGGGGTGGATCGGAGCAGGACGGGTCGAAATTGCTAAGCCTAACAGTTACTAAAGGTAAAGTATTGAGTTTTATTTTTATATTTTTTTTACACGTAAAGACAAGTTTTAAAATATTAATTTATTGAATTTTTATCGAGGATATCATATCTAGCTGTCAATCAAATTGTTGTGACTTATTAATTGGTTGGATTTGGAGTTTGATATGATATTTTAGGTATTTTATTTTGGTGGGGTTAAAATTAAACAAGACTAGAGAGACGGGATGAAAGAGAAAAGAAGAAAAGAAAAAGGAAAAGAATGGCGATTTGGCATCCGATTCCGACAATTCGAGTTAGGAAATTCATTTAGAATCTCATTCTCTATGCTCCTATCATGTCGAGGATTGAATTAAACTTAGTTTGATGATTAATATTTTAGAAAATACAAGCTAGGGTTCATAATGACCAAATTGATGGAAATTGGATCTAATTTCGTTTTTGATGCTATAAATTAATGGAGAACATCTAGAAATGTTTAAATAATTAGATTTTTATATTTTCCTCTAAAATTTAGTTAAAAATGATATTTCACAAAATTTTACTCCAACCTTTACTTATTTTCAAAAAACCTTTTACATCATCTTCCATGTAATTTTTCTATTTTATTAAAATAATATTTTTAATATTTTTTATTACTTTTTTTCTCTCTCTTCTATTTATTGTAAATACTCAAAAATTCACTTGTAAAAAATAATTTAAAATTTTATTAAAAAACTTTGGGAAAACCAATAGTGCATATGTAAATATAAAAATTACTATTCATTTCACATCTCTTAATCTTTTTGTAATAAAGTTAATGGAGGAAAAATATGTATAAAGTTAATTGTTTTTGTGACGTCACTCTAATATTGGTTCTTCAAAACAACAAAAAATATTATTTTTTATTTAATAAATTATTTTTAAAGCTCACTTTTCACTTTCTTTATTTTAACTATTTATCAATTACGATAATTTTTAATATTTATTTATTTGTGTAAATCAAAATTAAATATTATGAGAAAAAATAAAAAAGCAAATGCAGTGAAAAATATATAATATTTTAATAATTAATGTATGAATAGTTTGAATTAAATTGAGAAAAGTTATGTTCATTTCATTAAAGTTTTTTAATAATATATAATTTGAAAAGTGTAGTTTTTAGACTTTAAAAAAAAAATGACTCTCTAAACTAACAAAAAAAAAATACTTATAAAGAGTCTGCAGAATGCTCTCAAAACAGTATATGATGATATATTGGTAGAGCCTCTTTGATTCGAGTTTTAATTTTTGTATTATGTTTTTTGAATTCTATTAAAATTCATGTTGAATTATAATTTGAAGACAATTTATGTCCAATAAGAGAATGAATGTGTTTTTAAGAAAAGTATATTTTAAAAAATGAAGTTCCAATAATATTTGAAAAAATATATATATTTAGCGGCCTCATAAAATCAAAAAATAAAAAATTAATTGTGTCTCCTAACAAATTTAAATTTAAATTTAAAAACAAAAACTAATTATAAATAATTTTTAAAAATAAATATCAAACTTATAATTTTTAAAAAATATTTTTAAATTTATATTAGTATTAAATTAAATAGGCTCACGTTTGGCTCATTATTTTTTAAAACATTCATGATTTAGTTTTGTACCGAACACACTCTTGGTATTTGGATAGGTGTTGGATTGATTTTCGGTGAATTTGGTGAAAGGCCTCAAGGTCGTGTGCGAGTTTCGTATTTGGGCACCATGCATGGTCATGCGTCTTCAAGGGATCACGATTGTGTGTGGTGAAATTTCAGACATGGCCATGTATGTGTTATCATGCATGCAATCATGCGTGGTGGAGAGGCAAAACTTGTGGGACGTTGTGTGCGTTCCTTATCGGATTGGAATCGCCGAAGCCTAAATTTAGACATGAACGTTCGTTAAAAGCTTGAATGTCACGGATCATCATCGCTAAAGTGAAGGTAATTCCGTAAAATATATAAAATATGTTACCGAAGTGTTAGCAGTTGGCTAAAGGAAAATGAAAATTATACATGAAGGCTGAAATGTTAGCCGCCTTAGAGCATTCATAGTCGGCTCAATATAGTTTAGGTATAATTTAGCCAAAGAATGAGTTTTTTTAAATTATAGTTAGCTTAATTTTAAGCTATGAAATAGTAGACTCAATATAATTTTGATATTTTAATTAAAATATTAATTTAAATAAATATATCTCTCTCCTCTCTCTCTTTCCTCGTTTTTCATTCGCATCCGCTGTGCCGCACCTCCCCCTCCCTCCTCTCCGTCCACCTCCCTCCTCTCCGTCCACCACGTCAAGTCTCCCCCTCCCTCTCCAGCCGCCGCGCCTAGTCTCCCCCCTCCCTCTTTGGCCCGCTGCGCCGGATCTGTCTCTTCCCCTCTCCGTCCGCCGCGCCCAGGTGGTCTCCTTCCCCCCCCCGGCGCATGGTTGTTCCCCTGCATTCCCCTACGTGATTACGGTTCTCATACTCCTGAAGCACAATTGCATATTATTATTTTATTATAAAATAACTTTTAGCTAATGAAATTGGCTGGCTAAATTTGGCTAGCCATTTAACCAAAATTTAAAATTGCTGTAGCAATGGAGAGGCCAGTGTTGATTGCTTTTTTATCCTTTAGTTATTCTTTGGTTAAAATTTAGCTTTTAGTGAGCCAGCCGTGAGTGCTCTTAGAGGAAAATAAATAATATATACAATAGCTGTCGGGTGTCAATAAAAGAAGAGCAATGCTAGGTACAACCGGAGTTGGGTAATCTTTGGATAACCGTAACGATGTGTTAGCCTACCAATTCATCGGAGGAGGAGAAAAAAAATCATAGCCGTCTAATCTCTCATGATTACGCGAAGATGTCGCGAATCGATTGCACGAATATTTGTTCATAAAAGATATGGCCTGTGCTAATTTTAGTTATGAGACCCACCCTGCGATTGTGCATGGTAGATCCAGTAGATAGGCCTAACTTTCAAAAATAATCATGTACGTCATGCATAGCAGCTAGATAGGCCAAACTTTTTACTAATATTCAGGTAATGACCTGACCGGGGGTGCTGGGGTGGTACAAACATAAGAGAAAGAGTAAATCATGTAATTTATCTTGAATTTACAGACATAGAATGAAGAAAGAAATAGAGTATAGTGATTCCATATATATTATAATTGCTTCTATTGTATGTGAAATAAATTGTCTAAGAAATTCATTAGAACCATTAAATCATTCCCATGATAGTTTGACTGTGAAACATGTTTCAAAAATGATCATGTATAACAGATAGGCCAAACTTAGATAGTGACCAAGGTGGTATAAACATGAGAGGAAGAGTACATCATGTAATTTATCTTGAATTCACAACTTTTTCGTGGACATAAAAGAAATAGAATATTATAATTCCATACATCATCTTGTATAGTAAAGCCGATTAATTATATTATAATTGTTTGTATTATATGTGGAGCAATTTGGCTAAAACATTTATTAGAATCATTAAATTATTCCTACAATAATTTGATTGAGAATCATATCGATAAAATTTTGTAATAAGTGATATCGATAAGTCAATATTTGAATTATGTAGTATGCAACATGAACAAAGTATGTAAGCATATATATACAAGATTTTATTTTTTGAAAAATCATGCCAAATTTTTAATAAAATGAACGGTAAAGATCCTCTCTCCACTTGGATTTTACAATTTCCTGTAACATGACAGATCCTCAAACCACTTATTCTACGCTGACTTATTAATTAATTACACCACGTAGAATAGTTCGTGCCTCAATTAAAAATCCCTAAACCGTATGGGTTGAATATGAAACATGATCACTAGGCAAGAGCTACATTATCCTAACAAAAGATTTTTGGGACGAATTATAATAATGCAGAATGTTGATGAATTAAACCTGGTTTAATCTACTCATCAATTAAGTACTGCAGATTTATACCGGCCTTTCATGAAATGGGGAACTATATATACGTACTTTTCCTTTCCGTCCAACACCATTAGGAGAGTGGAGAAATTAAACCATGGTTTGTCCACAATCAGCACGGCATAAACTTCTACACAATTTTCCCCTTCAATTAGCCCCACACCGAATTTAATGTTTAGTTTTAAATCAAACAGAAAAAGAAAACATATGGTATAGGAACAGCTGCAACTAAGGACAAACTCTTATTCCAAGAGGGAAACCCTTATCCATTTCTGGAGGACCAAAGCCATCCGACATTGTAGCATGAAGGCAAGGGAACGAATGGTATATCTAGAAAGACCCCTATATCCAACCAAACTGATCTCAACCCACACAAAATTATGGAGAGAGAGAAAAATAATGCGGTATGATCGAAAGTCAGAATTTTTATTTTTATTATTTTATACCTAACACTAAACACTACATGTATATATATATATATTTATATATATATATATATTCACGTATATATCTTTCTTGAGTAATTATCAGTTAATGAAACAATCCAAAGACAACACATACAATGCATGCATATAGATCTAGCATCCACACATATATGACATACATGAATCATATGTTTTTAACATGGGAGAAAAGGCACCAAATTTTCTTTTTAGGGAAAAAATTCTAATTCGTATTACAAACTATTGCAAATTAAACAGCTTAGAATTCTTGATTCTCTATACGTACAATAAATAGAAAGGCATTTTTGGGGTAAGAAATATTGAATTTATTACCAATCTGGATCCTTGACAGTACGTAGTATTATAACAAACCCGTTGTGGGTGAAAGGACAAGCTTCTAACTGCATAGAGTGTGGTCCTTACAAGAGGAATATAACTGGAGGAATAAGTCAGGGAAGAGAGGAATTGGTATGAACTGCTGGGTAGAGGAGAAGGGTTTGGGGCTTTAGGTGTGGATGGACTTTAAAGAAAATAACCAAGCCTAAGAGCCTTCTATGTATCTAGCTAGAATGCTAAAAATAAGCCTGTGGGCTGAATAAAAGGCCTGAGAGGGAATTTTGGATTTAAATTAGAAAGGGGTTAGCCTCATCGTTTAAAGTTTCGGTCATATGTGGATGATGAGAGAGAGGAGGTGATAGCCTAATCGTTTGAAATTGCATGTATTGATGATCATAGCAGCATTATATAAGTCGACTTGGTCTTCATCAGTACTGGTGCAGTGCATGTGTTTTTCTGCACCCAACACATGTATTGATACTACCTTCCTCTCTTCCACTCTCACGCCCGGCCGCCATCAGTGCTAGCTGTTGATAGAAGCAGCACACCCCTCAGTCCCTCACACAAATTTGTAATGCAAAAATGTCACAGCACACAAAACACAAAGCACACTCAACCATGGACGAGGCCGCAAGAAAGCGCCATTAACAGGATTGCAGCCTCCTTCTCGTCCTGTGGGAAAACCCGGTGATGGAAAGCCGAGTTCTTCTCACTCAATCCCAACACGTAGTCCTCTAACTGCACCTTCTTCTTCCTCCCTCGCCGCTGGGTGGCACCCATTTTGCATCTTTTCTTGTACTGCATGGCGCTGCAACCATTCTTCGTTTTCTTGTTTTTTTTACTTATCTTATTCCCCGATGGCAGGTCTGGGACATTTCCAGCAGCCTCAGCGGCTGCAGCTGCAGCCATGGCTCTTCTTGCCTTCCTTTGCCGAATTCCACAGGCATTGCAGAGCGACTGTGTGGTACATATATAATAATATATACCCAACAAGATGGTTTAGTGATAATAGTTAAGTTCTGTATATATATTGAGATTATACATTTGACATATCTATTTGGTGCTTAATTGTTAAGTTTTTTTTTTATAAATCTGGATACTTTTCTTACCATGATACCAGACTATTACTAATAATTAATTAGTGATATATATATATATATATATAGAGAGAGAGAGAGAGAGAGAGATGTGCGCGTGTATATTTGTATGTATGTGGGCTAAAGATGAAATTATATATTACCTTGGGGCCTCTAGGACCACTTCTCCACAAGGGTGTCTTGGTAGTGTTGCAATCGGAGCAAACCCTAATAGCAACACTGCTGTTGTTTCTACAGCTGTTATCAGTTTCTAAAGTTGAGGAGGCTGCTCGATCTCCATAACCTTGGGCGGTGTGCACAATTGGTTTCACTGCACTACCCATTTGATTTGAGTTCTTCATCAACTCCTGCGTCAGCCCCATCTTTGACGATATCCACTTACCCGAACCATCCCCATCACAACCACCTTGATTTCCGTCAACATGATGTTGTTTAATACAGAATTTCATGACACTGTCGCTGTCTTTAATAATAGTTGTTCCTGATACGCCTGGACACGAATCCCTCTGATGAACAATTTCATTGTCAACCTGAATAAGATAAAATTAAGTAAAACATTACACACAACATATAGTAATAAGGACTGCTGATCAGTAGACTCTATATATATGTGGAAAGCATTAAAAGAGAGAGGGAAAAAAAAACCCAACTCACCTTTGGTCCTTGTGGAAAGGGTTGTGGTACGTGATCATGTGTTGGGATGAAGATGAAAGGACAGGAAAGAGAAATAGAAGGTGAAGAAGTATGAGAAGCATCAGGCTGAGGCTTTGGGCTAGCAAAGAGATGATCAACATATGGCTCGAGGCCTTCTATCTGATCAATAGCTGGAAAAGGGAAAGGTAGCAAATTTAGATCAGTTGGAGTTGTCATGATCGGAGAGGGAGAGGACGGGGGTGCGAATCAAACGGAGCAGTGACGAGAATCTTTAATTTAAAGGACCATGTGGGAAGAGTGGGAGAGGGAAGGAGAGGGGCTGTGGAGGTCCGCGTGACTTAATGACATCCAGTTAAAACACAATTTAAAAGAGGAAAAAAAAATGATAGACCCAGAGAAAGAGCACACACACAAGGCTACCACACGACTCGGGGGAGCAGCCAGCCAGTCAGGTCCGGCCATGTTATGACAAAATACCCTATCTCTACAAATTTCAAGTATCAAGTCAGCCCCCCGTGGTAGCTCCCGTTAATAATATATAAAAATAATATTTTATATTATTTATTTTATTTAATAATATATTTCATATAATTTAATATGAAATGAAAATAAATATTATAAGAAAAATAGAAAATTATATATAATTTAATAATTAAAAAAAATAAATAGTATTTCTAATAAAATTATAATACTATTTAATAAAAATAAATAGAAAATATTATATAAATATAGAAATGATTTTATGACTTTTTAATTTTTTTTGTTCTAAATATAAAAAATAGACTTTTATAAACGTCAAAATATAAAAATTATGCTACTTTTATATATTTATATATTTATATGGAAATACAATCACCAAATGAATTAAAGTGAAATATGCCTGAGAAGTGAGAATAATATTAGTTGTGTATATATAACATTGAAATATTAGGATAGGTAATAATTTCTTTAACTTCTTTGATATTCATGAATGGACTTGAGAATTAATGCATTTTGAGACAAAATTATTACAATGTCTTTAAAACAACAAAAATAATAACTTTAATTTTATTTTTCAACAAAATTTTTTAATTTAATGGTAAATTAAATAAAAATATAAAAATCTGACAAATTGATAAATTCAGAGACAGTCATAATTCAAAACACACTGTCTAAGTTTAAAACCATCTAAATATACCAGAGCCAAATAATTCAAAACAACTAAAACCATATCAAAAACTTCAAATCTAGCAACAAATATATCAAAATACATAATCTATGTTTTAAAATATTGTAAATTATTTCTCACCATCCTATACGACAGCAAAATGTACCCCTAATCAAAGCCTGGCCTTTACTCATTCCTCTTTTTTCATCTTCTTCAATAGAACAAAAACAAAAGCTCAAGACTTCATGCAAGTTTTGTTACTTTATGAATTATGATGCTAATCATGTTTAAACAAATGGGCCCGACTAAACATTTGTTTTGCCTTTTCTGGTCTATGCATTCTCAACTTCAATTTTAAGTGGATTAATCTTAAAATTTTCAATACCTTTCTATCTTTGTTCTCCAATTAATATTAAGGCAACATCTTTTAGTCTATATACTAACCAAGTTGTTGGGGTTTTTTTATTTTTCTTGTGTTCCATTTTTGTTAGAGTTAATTAGCTTCATCAATTGATTTTATAATATCATCCAAATGTACGTAAAACCACAAGCATGGGTATTAGTTTCATTAAGACAATCTACCTCTTCAATCATATCAATTGTTATTTGAACTTGAGCCGCAGTTCAAAGTCCTTGCCAAAAATGATTATAAGTCATTATGATGGAATCAAGACAATTGATCTATCTTTATTCATTGGCCAAAGTTTGGATTAAATATACAAAAACCGATTCTAAAAATATTCTAAATTGATGTTGTGCAGATTAATGTGCTCATCTATGTTGATCTAATCATTTATGGTAATGATCTTGCAACATTGAATGTTTTTAAGACCTATCTTATAGTAACTTACTATTTTCATACGTGGGATTTCGACATAATGAAATATGTTTTTGGGTATTGAGGTTGCTTGGACTCCTAATGACTTGTTCTTATGTTAACACGCGTATGCTTTTCATATTATTTCAGTGGGTGTTTATTAGGAGCCAAGTCAACTGCTTCTCTAATCAAACAAAATCATAGACTTGCACATGCTAAAGGAGAATTGATTCCAAATTTTAAATCATACTGGTGATTGATAGGTAATCGCATTTATTTGATTATCACGCATTCAAACTTAATGTACAAATTCTAAACACTAATTAATGTGATTTTCAAATTACAAGAACATATTAATTATAAATACCTCGATCTAAAAATATAACAGAAGTTATATTTAAAAACAAGCACGTACACCCAGCTGCAAGTTATTTTACCACATCGCTTGAGAAAAATGGGCCATCCGTGGACGCTGCGGAGGGGACTACAAGTCACGGGGTGCAACTCATATGAAGTACGTCTCTACAATAATTGGTATTAGGATGGGCAAACAAGGTAGGAGGAGCCAGTGCATGCCCACAGGATGGGAAAAGGATGGATTGGGGGGGCGATACGGGCGCATGCATGTGGACCATCAGACTCAGTGCACTCTCCCCAGTACCCAGTACCCATACCCAGTACCCCTCCCCACCGTAACTAATATTAAACATCTGAATCTGCTTGCAACGTGGTTAATATTAAAAAGCCATTCCACTCCAAACTATGGGTGCGTCTATATATTTTTATAATATATTTAAAATATCTATGTATGTTGCTTCAATTAATTAAAGCACAATTATATGCACGTTGGTAGTTTAATTTTATTCATGATTGAATATTATATATATACTGTTCATTGACCTATCTCTCTCTCGTGGAGATGGAATATTTAATTTAAGACAAATAAAAAAACTTTTTTTATTTTTGGATACATTAATTACGCCTCATCATGAGTCACGCCTTATCTATTTTGACTGGACAGTTTAGTCTTAAATATGAATGCATGTCTTCCGTAATAAATACAAATAGAAAACTACGGGCGGTGCCATTAATTAAAAGAAAAAACAGAACAACCTGTGTGTGTATATATATATAAATATAAAAAAACAAAAAAACTGAAAGGCACCTCAAAGAACACAAAAAAAGGGTAGGAAGATAGAATAAGAATTAATACACAGCATAAAATTAAGGTTCCATATCCTTTGAGCTCTAGGTAGCTAGCTAGAGAGAATCTGTGAAGCTGGGTATGTGATGTATAATGTATTATCCATTTATTTAGCAGTTCCCTTTTTAAAGATGGTGGAGGAGGCTACGTAGGGGCCTCCGATATCACTCCTGCAAACGTTACGCCTCGAGACATTGATGGCGACAGCCGTCGGAACATTATCAAATTTGTCACTTTGTTGCAAATGGTGCCTCTCTGAGCTTCACTGCATGACAGTGCTCCGCGTCAGAAACGGCCCCATTCTCTCCCCATCTCTTTCTCCCTCCTGTGGACCTTTAAACAATGACAGCTTTTTAAAAATATAATAAAAAATAAAAATAAAAATAAAAAATGGGTGGCCTCTACCCTACCAGAGGGCGAGACGCCGCGCCATCGCCACCGTAGAGACTTAACATATATTCTGTGGGTGACGCCATGCACGATGAGCCCTGCACTGCCCTGCCATGTAAGGTCAAGGTTTCCGCTATTGTCACTGGTGTATGAAGTACAGATTTACTTCTATCTCTTTCCAACTATATATCCAGAGACGAGAAAGAACAGATCCCGCCCGGTTAGGTAACTAAGCCCAGGTTACCTAAAAATAAGTCCTTCATTTTCACAGTTTGGTCCATAGCTATCAAAATCGAACTGAACATTCATACAATTAATAATTATATATATTAATTTAAAATAAATATTTTTAATTAATACATTAAAAATATTTTTCTAATATAATCCTTTTCATTTCTTAATTAATATGTATTTTTAACGTAATTTTGTATTAAATTTAGTTACATAAATTTATATAATGAAAAAACGAATAGAATTTGAAAGAATATTAAAATAAATTATCAATATTAATTATTAATTTTAAATTAATATTATATTATAAATTAAATTAAATATTATTTTACAGATTCGTCCAAGTCAAAAAAAAAAAACCAATCTAGTCATTTGAGTTTTTCTAATTTTTTAAGAAATGGTACAATTAGAAAATTGAACCCATTAAGTACCCAATTTACTGATCCATAGTTCTAATAAGTAATAACTATGATTTGATCCAAAAAATAAGTTCCTTATCATATATGTTACATTATCTAATTATTTTTATTGTTATATTTTTTAAAATTTATAATTTTGATAATAATATATATTTTAAATTTTATGTTATTTTTATTATTTTAATAAAGTAATAAAAAATACTAATTATATATGAAAATATAAATAATTTTATTATTTTAAAATATCTAAGAAATAAATCCAGGATTAAATTTATCCGTACAATTTTACCGTTATCCATAGGGGCGATCGAGATTCGAGAAGCTGCTTTCGAATAAGATATGGGTCGGTTGGGCTTGGGGACCAGCAAAATACATATAGCCCGGTCGGACTCCATGTTCCACGGACATGCAAACTCCAACCCCAACTTAAAGATCGGGTTTACATATTAACTAATAAATTTCTAAAATATATTAAAAGTAGTACAATTTATCAAAAATTCGAAATATATAGAATAATATTTTCCAAAAAAATAATAAAATTATTTAAAATATCAGAAACAATTATATATTTTAAGTATATACTAATATCTTTAGTATTAAAATTCAATAAATTTCACGATCAAAATAATAATCTATTACCAAAATTTCACGATCAATAGATTTTGAAATAAATTGAATTTATGGGCTTTGGGTTGGGACATACCCCTGAACCCGAAGGAAATGTCAAACTCGTATACATGGCGTAATTTGCTTTTTCAGGCCCTATTTTGCACAATGTTCTGAGTTTTTTTTTATTTTAAAATTTAAAAAGTGTGATTTCTATAGTAATTTTATATGATTAGATTTAAATTTTTATTTTTAAAATACTTGAATTATTTTTAACTCTTTCTTGTTTTTAAATTTAATTTATTTGACGAGAAATTCAAATATATATTTTAAAAAAATATTTATTTTATCATTATATTTTAGTTTTTTATGGGTTTATTTTTAAAAAATATACTCTTTTAAAAATATATTATCTCTCCTCTGAAATTATTTTAAAAATTCAAAATTAAATATGAACTCTAATAATACAAAATATAAAATACATAAATCAAAACATCTACCAAACGAGTCTCATATCTAATTCCCACAATTCGGACTGATACACTAAACCGTATAAACTGAAAATGCTAGGTTTTTAAAATGATTTGATTTGTTTTGTTTAAGATTTTAAAAACCGATCTAATATGGAATATTTATATTTTACCCAATTCAAAGATCGAACTAATAATGTAATATATGTTTGATGAATCAATTTGTCTTTTTCTACCTTGGTCACTCACATACACAGTCACAATCACCGTGAGTCCATATTCTTTTATTAATTTACGCTAAAAAATCAACATTAATGTATCTATACAAATATTTAGTAGACAAATCGGATATGTTAATGGCAGGTAAATTCATCCCGGTTGATTCCATAAATATATGTACGGTATCTAGTCATTATACCTTACAAAACTATTATCATGTCATTAGTCTCTTTTATAATTATTAATTGAACGTTAGTGATGATTAAAAACTAAAGAATCCAACTGAAAACTTATGTGTCATAAATATTTAAAATATTATATAAACATTATATAATTTAAAAAAACGTTAGTGACGATTAGTCTCTTTTATTTAATTTTAAAATATTATATAAACAGACGAAACTCATAATTGTCCACTCCTAATAATGCATATGGGTCATGAGGTTTTGAGGCAGCGTTCGAAATCGGTTCAAATCAAACTACGGTTTTAGTTCAAGCTAGCGTCCCACTTGGTATATATATCTTGATTTATAAATATTTAATAATAAATCAACGTTATTATATTAAGATATTAAATAGATATGGCGTAGATGTCAAAGTTGAAATCTTTATTTCATGACGTCTAAACCGGTTCAGTCTGACACCATTCGGCGTTTGGTTTTAAATTATTTATTCTATCTGAATATTTTATAACGGTCGGCTATTGATGATTAGTATATGTATGGTGATATTCATATAAAATATTTTGTTTTGGCTACAATCTCGTGAAAGTGGTCTGTTGTTTGTTTCTTCGAGAGACCCAGAAACAATCCAGGAAAGGTGAGGCTGAAAAATGGACACGGCTAACAGCGACATAACGCAGGAGATAAGGCAAACCTTCAGCTAGCGATGGTTGATGCACAAACAGAAACATTATCTTTTATTTTCTAAATGAGTTAACCGTGTTAAAAAAAAAAAAAAAAAAAAGGTAAGTACTGAAAACGGATCGATCGAGAAGGTTTTAATGATATTTGATGAGATAGTATTATTTCTAGATAATAGAAATCGAAAAGGTTTTGAAAATATTTATTTTTAAAAATAATGAATTTAAATATTTTAAAATTATGTGTGAGTGTTATAAATATTTTTTAAAATTTATAAATTTGTAAACTAAATTAAAATTTGATTTTTCAAATTAAAAATTCACATGTACCATTAAAGAAACAAATTGTAAAGAAGTCACGTGCAAATAATTATACATGAGGATGAGTATTTTCTAATAAATTAATTATATCTGTATTATAGTATATTCGGTCTTTATCTAGATAAATTTTCAATTAAATCAATATTTAACTTGTTATGACGTTTTGACTAATGATGTTCGGGGGGGGACACCTGCGGAGGGTGGGGGAGGGAAATTGGACTGGGGAGGAACTGTGTTGAGGGTAACGCAAGACTAGGGCTAATGTAGGAATTGAATTGAAAATTTATCATCAATCAAAGTAAAAATTAAAATTATATTTAACTTTTTTTTATTAATGCATTAGAGATAATATTTAATTAAATATTACTATTAATACTGATGGATTGGATATGCTACTTTTATTTCCCAAATTCAACAATGGTGTTTAAATTTGTTGGTGAAGTTGAGGTGGACGTAATTCTACCAACCAAGAAAAAAAGTATACGTAATTATAAATTAAATGAACTGGGTTTTAAGCACGTAAATGAAGTCCACTGCCCGAGTCATAGCCCCGATGATGGGCCTACTACATGCGGCGCAGTGAAATGTTGAGCCCATTAGCAACATAGGCCCATTTCCCGCCAACTATGTCAGCTCACAGCGTAATACATGGATTGGGCAAATGACGGTAGAATGAAATTTTTGTTAGAGCATGAATTACATTTCATATTACAAATTTAAACATATTATTTTCAAATACATAAATCAAAATAATAAAATAAAATCAACATAATCACCGATTCTCATAAATTCATAATGCCTAAGATTTTACATTTAGGTGTAACGTCAAACTCTGCAACTATGTATTATTTCAACACGTAAATTGAAGGTTTAATAGATTTTAAAATTACATAAACAAATTGTACATGTATAGATTTTTAAATGCCCTTATATTTATGATTGATAATTTAAGCCTGATTCATTGCAAGCTAATTTTATCTGTTCTACTCCCTTGCCCGAAAAAACAATAGGAGTGGACACAAATATTAGCCGTCTCATTCCGCTTCGGTTTCTTTCAAGATTTTTAATATCTATACATGAACAATATACTGATTAGGTGATAATTGCTTGCCATTGAGTGAAAAGGAAGTATCACTTAAAAGATTATCATTAGTTGATCATATGATTTAATTTTTATTCTAAACCTAAATATATTAATGTACTATATTATCATCATCTAATATTCGAATCTAGTTTTAATTATAAATATATTATTTATAAATCTTAATATTAAATTATTTGATTCATAAATTATATTTAAAATAAAATTATTTTTTGTTTTTATATAATAATTAATAATTATAATATTATTTTATAACTAAAACTGCCTTTTATACCAAACATTAATTATCCATAATTTTACAAAATAAAACAAAATTCTTGTTCTGTAAAGACAGATTTTAAATAAAAGTCGACTTTTAAAAATAATTTATGACCCCGTAATATTTAAGTATTAATATTTTCATATATATTTACAGCATGGTTAAAGTTCAAAAGATGCCAAAATATAAGAACTCTATACTTAAACATGTTTATGTCATAGTAAATAAAAGCCGGTGACTCATTAGGGAGTTAATTAATTTAAAATTATAATGTGAATAATATTAATTCTAATAATTAATAATGAAAGTATGATTAAAAATAAAAATGTTCAAAATAATAATAATAAATTAATAAAGTATCACCTAGTGATACCCTGCTATGTTATGAAAAAGTTCAACTTATTGAGTTTTGTCTCACTGCATAAAATTAATTTTACATAATTTCCTAACTTTTAAATAGTTAACAATCATCATCAAGCTACTGCTAGGTAATGTCATTTACCTTTGAAAAATCATAGTTTCATCAAGTGAATTCTTGTAAAGTAAAACTTATTTTTATTGTAGTGTTTACTTATGCATTTTTTTAAAAAACTGAATCACTTTAAAAAAAACACATATCTTAACAAATTTAACAAAAACTGTTTTCCTCTTTCTTGATTTTTAAATCCAAACACTTTAGGAATTATGTTTTTTCTTTAAATCTTCACTTTTAAATTTTATTTAAAATAGCCATTTAGACAGCCTTTTAAATATATAAATTTATATTACCCATTTTAAAGAAACACTGTTCATAATTGAAAATAAAGATAAATAATATAAATTGAAGGATCATAAACCACAAAAGTCAGATTGAGAATTGGGCGAGCTAAAACCCTCATATTATAGACCTTATCAAGTTATTTCTAAGGATATGTATGATAAAGACTAACTCCTCTTAGATCAAACTTTACTAGTAAACTTGAATTGTAAAAGTCAACCCCCAATGAGCTTCTAAATGATTTCCTAATCTTTTGAATGAATGTTATTTTGAAACCAAATATTCTATCTCTTAAAGATCCTGATGCTTTTATTATATTGCATATGGTTGGGAACCATATGCAATAAGAAGTATGATATGCACATTATTATCTTTATGAATTTATGTTTAGTTTTGTTGGTAGAAATAAATATTTTCATTTATATTTATTATTTGTATGTTTTTATATATATTATTGTAGTAGTTTGAGTTGTAATTATCCTTTTTCGGTGCATGTTATTTGTATGTCACCAACACATGATTTGAGGGAGTGAATAATCATTTTTTTCCCTCCCCTCATGTTCTTCTCCATATTCCCCTTACCCCCTAAAATTCTTATAGTATCAAAGTAAAACTCTTATTGGCTCAACTGATATAAATAAAATATAGAAGTAAGTACATACTTCGTATGAGTTTTAATTTATGTTTTTTTGAATTATCGTAAAGTATAATAATTTTAAAATATTTTATGTTTGATATAGGAAAAAATGTGTTTTAAAAAGTAATATGTAATTTTTAAAACTTGTTCAAATAAAAATTAAAAATTAAAATAAAGTTTGGTAGCCAAAGTAATAAAACAACATAGTAGCACAAGCAGGCGTGGAAAATGCCTACTAAAGAAAAGTGAAGTATAACAATATAGAAACAAAGGATGAATAATACAATATATTATATGATATTTATTTCTCATGAGATGTTTATATGTTATTTGATTTATTAAAATTTTATTTATAATTTATTATTTTAATGATAAATAAATAAATTTTAAATTTTATTTTAAAAATATACGAGTTTAAAACGTTAAAGGTATTTTTATTAACACATAAAACAAAACTAAATATTAAATTATCTAAAGTTATAGAATCCAAGTAATCACCACTCTTTTATAATAAACCTTATTAAACCATCATATTTTATGAATTTTTTTTATATCTTTCTATATAAAAATTATGAATTAGAGCAAACTTGTGTTTACCTATTTTTTCCCATAAATTGTAATTTTAAAAATAGTTATCTACATGTTTTGAATTTTATTATAACTATAAATTAAGTATAAGAATCAAAACTGAATATATTTTGAAATTAAAAAATTAAAAGAATGACACTTCTCATATTTATGCGCGTATAGTTTATATGTTTATATCTGTTCGTTTACATAATTCTCTAATTTCTCATCAAATTATAATGTCAGAAAATAGTTTATCTAGATAATTAATTTTTCAGCTTTTTACTCAGAATAATTTCATTTAATATGTGCATTATTATTATATTTTTAATTTAATATGTACATGGTTATTTTTGTTAAATGAAACAAAACATAGAGTATTGTTTTAATTTAACTATAAATTTTAATTATGCCCAAAAATCTAAATTAAATATATTTTAATATAGTTGGTTAGATATTAACGTTGTATATATATTTTTTAATATTTTGCTTTAATTTACTGTTTCATCGATGTTGTTTTTTAGTTGGGATACTTTCATTTATTTTAAAATTAATCCTTGTCGGTTTACATTTATATGTTTATTTTTAATTATATATATATTCAGTTTTAAATTCAAAATCATTTAAATTTCAAAATAAATATTTAATAATTTTAAAAATAAACGTTTATATTATTTGACTTATGTTTATCAAAGTAATATAGATATTATGAATTTGCAGATAGAATTTAAAATTTGCACAATAACTCTCCTTTTTATTTTTATTTTAAACTTTCACTTTCTTATACATGATGTCTATAATGTTTGATTTGCTTATAATGTATGTAGTCTCTAACGAGTGCTTGTTGCATTATGTTTTTGCCTTTATTAGTATATTTGTAGTATGTTTATTTATAGCCACTCAAGTCAAAATCTAATAATTAACGTTATTTGTTTATAATAGTCGTCATATAAACCTAAATTTGCTATGCCTTAAAAGTAATAATAATATGTCATTCTAAAAATAGTGAAAGAATATTTTAGATATTATCCAATAAAAATAAGTCCCAATATAGTCATTTAAGTAGATGTGACAATAAGTAGCCATTAGAATAGTACTGATAAAATAAAAAAAAAATAACCGTTGGAAAAGTAACTAATCGTATAATAGTATCCGTTTGATTGTTATAAATAGGTTGAGTATGTAATAATGTTTTATAATATTATCTTTATAGGTTTATAAAGTGAAGTCATGGAATATAATGTTATCTTCTTTATTGTTATTGACCCTTTACCAAAAAAGCAACATAATTCCCCCCCACACCCCACGTTAATATTAAATACTTAAAAAAAATAAAATAAAATAATTTCTTATACGTCATAAAAGTTTAGATGTTATTTTATGTCATTTAGTTTCTTAACCAAATTCTAGGGTAAGTAAGTATTCAGCCTTAACTTTACCAAAAGAAAAACATAGGAAGGCCCAAAATTTGAAGAGGCAGTTCTGGAGGTCCCATAATTCAACGGTAACAGATCCAATTGACAGAAACCAAAGTCCTTTGTTCTTTATGCTTAGCTAAAACGTGTGAAATTTCGAATTTATGAAGCCAACATCCGAAGTTAAAATACTACACATAGGTCAGGGAACGGGTAAACATTTAGATGACTTCAAAAAATACTTTTGTTATACAATAAGAATTATAAAATTGATACCCATTTGTAGATTTTGAGTAGAATGCAACATTGGCCGTTTGTCAAAAACACAAAATTAAAAAAGTTATAATTGAATTAGTAGGAGACACCAATGTGGCTTTTAATGCCAAAGGACCTTCTATGTTTAAAAGTCTTAAAACTTTTTAAATGGTAGGAAGAGATAACCACGTTTTTAATAAGAGATATAGGTAAAATAAAGTTTATATATATTTTAAATATTTAATTTAATGCCAAAGTCAATTGTACACTATTTTTCCTATTCCTCCACTTCCTATAATACTGCCTCACTTCCCTTCTCAAGCCTCTTTCCATTCAAAAAGCTACAAACTCTCCTCCAAATCTCCCAAAAAGTTCTATTAACACCCCAAAGCCCTCCAGCCTCCTCCCCTCTCATCTTTCTCTCACTTGTTGGAGTCCAAGAGGTAAATATTTAGATATTAATCATGTTCTTCCTCCTCATACATATATATTTATGGATGGCCTTGCCCCTCAATATATATATGTATATTTATTAAACAATACGTAAGTATATATATATAAATTAATTATTCCATGGAAGGTTAAGCCTCCTCATACATATATATATTATGGATGGCTGTTGCCCCTCAAATAATATGTATATATGTATATATGAGTATATACATTATTATTATTTAATAAAAAAAAAGACCCCCCCCCCCCCCCCACCCATCTCCCCTCATCCCCCCCCACAAAATATTAGGTGCTTTGCCCCTCAAAAAATGTATATTGTATAGTATATACGTATATTTTATGTATATGTATCGTATAGATTTTTTATCAGGAGTTTTTCCACCATATATCTTATATTGTCTCTCAATATATTATTTTGAATATCTATTATTATTCAAACTAAAATATTAACTTTTAAATTTTTTTCAAGGTTTATAAACGAGACAAAAAGAAGCCCCCCCCCCTAAGGATCCCCCCCCCCCCCCCCCCCCTCTCCCCACCGACCGTGAAATTCTTTCCTATTTCTTCTCTATTTTCTATCTCGATTTAATAATTAACTTTCTTTGACCTTCTTGAAAAGTTGGTAATCTAATTTTTGAATGGTATACCCTTTCTTATCGCTATTTGACCTTCCTTTACGTTGAAATTTACCTGATGGGTTGTTTGAAATTTTGTGAGATATGTTTTATGTTTGGCTATGTTTAGGGTGGTTGAAAGCCTCAAGCATTGGGTAAAGAACATTGGAGAGTGTCTCTAGTTGATAACGGTTATGCTGACATCAGGTGGTACCTAGATGAGTAGATATCTTTTCTTTCATGGGTATTTTTCTTCATTATATTCGTTACTTTTAACCCCCCCCGCGCTCCATTTGAGCTCATTTCCTTTACGCCTCCCCCAACCCCAGGGAACTAGGAGAAAGCGGACTAGGATAATGGTGTCAGATGCTTGGATAAAATCATAGAAGTTTGCATGTAGTATTTATTGTCATGTAAACTATAAGGGTTTTACACTTAGTCTCTAAACGCTAAACCTTAAAGTCTTGTGATGGTCTTGTGTTAAATACCATCGATTTATTTGAATAATAGATTACTATTCATATAATTGTAATTTTTTTTATCTAACGATCCCCGCCCAAAAACCCATTTTTTGGCTTTCTTATGTTTGTATAATGTTATAATAATAAAGGTATTTGTCTAACTAATTACAATATATGTATAGTTAAGTAGGTTTTTCTCATAGTAAAAAATTAAAATAATATTATTGATGATTATATATATATATATTTAAAGATAGCCAGTTCGTAGGTGTTTTAGGCAGAAGCTAATTCAACAAGTACAATAAAATATATGAGCATGTGTCACCACATAAAAAATAAAAATAAAAATAAAAGAAATACACATTCAAGAGAAAGGGTTTTATATATAAATAGATTTTTTTAAATGACGTAATTGAATTATTTGATGTGCTATTACATATAGGTGCTAATCATCACAAGCTATATGTTTGTACTTGCGTTAGTATCAGTGCCTCAAATTCTGACACACGATGATAATCTTCTTTTATTTAATTATAAAAGGATACTTCACCTATTACGATATTTCACGTTTAGCATAGCGAAAGAAGCACAACTTTCTTTATTTCATTATAAATAATAAAAAATATTATTAAATGAAAATTAATATAAAATATTACCTTAATATTATACAAAAATTGTAAGAAATTATAATATATGTTTATATAAAAAATAAAAAATAAATCTATAAATGTAAAAAAATATATATATCAAAAACTAATGTAACTGTCCTAAATCCAAACATCTCATATATATCCTAGGAATAAAAACATTTTGTAAGAAGCAATAAAATATAAACGTACTTATTGCCATAATAGGATAAAAGTCGATTAACTAACGATACGCAAATACATTTATTGTCCACATGACTTCGTTATCGTGATTCATATGGAATGCAATATTGATATAATTGTTTTATCTAAATCATTAGATTAATTTAATTGTAATACTGCTATAATATTTCTTAATATTATATGAAACTGTATTATTAATCATTTAATTGTTAAAAACAGATTTAAATAGTATAAAAAGTGTACCATGCAATACTTTTGTATATGCATAAATACTTGTGTTCTCGTTGCCCCTATCAGCCTCAAACTCGCTTGAGAATTAAAGAATACGTTTTGGTATTATTATATTATGTTAGAAAATTAAATGTTTTTTAAAATAATGAGGACATATAAAATTAAAACTATTTGATGAGTACTCATATATAATGAGTACATATAAAATTAAAATAATAAGTATGTGGTATTATTTTTTAAAATATAATTATCTTAAAAATAATGGCTCATATATTTTTAAAATTATTTATGAGTGTTGTAAAATTATTTAGTTTTTAAAAATAAATAAAAAATCAAATGAAGTCTTTGATTTCAGAATTTAATTTTCAAAAAAAAAAAAGAATTCTATAATTATTTTTAAAAACTGCTTTTAGGGCTATGTAGGAAACCTAGTAAACTGAACTAACACGATAAGATAACCTGACCAAACCAAAACCGATTAAACCGACAAAAAAATAAATTAAATGAATTGAACCCAAATAAATTGAATTGGATTCAAATTGTATGGGTTTTGGTTTTAGGTTGTCCAACCCAATCAAAACCAACCTGACCGAATACGTTGGATTTGTGTTTTCATGGCTTGTTTGGAACCGCATCTCGTCTTCATCCTTAGGTTTTTTGCCAAAAAATATTTCTTCTTCCCATGAATATTTTATACAATATTTTGGTTTTGCTTCTTGTCTTATTCTGGACCATTGTTCAATGATACAGTACATATATTTGTACCATTCTTATGTTTTTAAATATAAATTTAATCACCTAGAATATTCAAATAATTGTTTTAAATTTTGTTTACTTTATTTTATTTTATTTTATTATTTGGTATCACTTTTTTTTACTTTTTAAAAATTAAATTTTAAAAAATACATTGATTTTTAAATAACTTTTTTATCAAATATAAATTAAGTTTACATTATAATTTAATATAAATTTTAACATAACACGTAAATCAACTCCTGAAATTAATTAATACAAGTCCACCCGCAAAACAAGACAACTGTGCAGAATAAATGATGGTTTTCTTCGTTTATTTTGGTGATGCATATTCATATTATTACTTTGCCTGAATTTCACATGCTTCATTGTCAAAACGATTTGACAATAGATAAAGACGGTAAAATCTTATTAATTAATTATGAAATTAAATAATTTCTAATGTAAAATTTTAAATTTTAAATGGCTATTGGCAAGTGACGTATATTTTGAATTATACACACAAGGTAACATAAAATATATGTCCCGTAAGGCCATAACATGTCTGTAAAACATCTCACAATCTTGTTTGTTTGTAAAATTGTGATTCACTTAATGTTTTCATACTATTTTCTATTGCTTAAAATATTATAACTACTCAACTACAGTAAATTCACTCTAACACAAGGTGAGTAATATAAAGCCAAAACTAAGTATACTTAGTAATTTACTAAAATATGCACGTGTATTATAAAATTCAAAATATAATTAGTTAGAGCAATCAAATATTGTTGCACGGATTTACTAGAAGATGTAACATCACCTTCTCAAATGAATTAATATTGATTTAAGGATACTCTTAATCATATTTGGGCCCAATATACATAACTAAAATCATACTTCAATTTTAATATTTTGAAATATGCCAAAATCTTCATTTCCCATTTCCTATGTTTTCTTAATTTATTATATACACGTATGATTTTTATAATTCTAGCTACTTTACCACTACCCTTATTTTGACACTCCCTACCATATTTCTTTAAAGTATTATTTATTATTATTATTTTGTTCAAACTAATTTATGCGTACAAATAGTGTTTTATGAGCTGAGAAGAAAATTATTAAGACAATTTGTTTGATAAAATAATGTAAATCTAAATTTATCAAAGTGTAACACTTAACTACTTCAAGTATAAAGTTTACATTTTCTTTTTCTGTTCTTATTTATTTAGGGCAACTTCAAAGCTTCTTTTATTTTTTTCTATTGTACTTTTTCTTCTGTTCGAAAAACAATATACTATAATATTATTCTTTATTTTATCTATTATATATATATATATATATTATTCATTCAACTATTAATGAAATAAAGAGGGTGAAAGAAATTGGCAGGCACGAAGGGTGTGAAATAATTTTTAATAAATAAAAAGTAAATAGTATTTACTCATAAATAAATAACTTAGCATATTGTTTTCATTGTTTTTTTTATTGAAATAGAGAATAAAATAAGAGCAACTCTAAGAGGTTATCTATTATTTACAAATAAAAAGTTAAATAATAATTTTTTTATATTTAGAGAATAAAAATTTTACTATTTATTTGTGAAGAATAATAAAATAACTTTTTATTTAATATTATAATATTTTTATTTTTTTATCTTTCTTTATTAGTATTAATAAAAAATTAAAAATTAAAATAAAATAAAATAATTATTATTTTAATTAAAATAGAAATAAAATAAAGATGATAGTTAGAATTGAAACTATAAATAAATAAAAATACTATTCAAATAGAGAGATAAAATTAAAAAAAAATTAGAGTTGCTGTATTGAATTTGCTCCCATATATAATTCAAAAGTTGCTTAAAAGTCAACTACTACCGAGTAATATTGATAATTACACACACACACACACACACATATATATATATATATATATTGTATTTTGTTTTTCTTCTCAAGATAAGGAAATTTATTGAAGGGCTGCAGGTCTCACAGGGCGACATGAATTATGCCTGTGCCATGGCTGTCAACTCAACAAACAACAATTATTAGACTTGGACCCCATGCGTGACCCTGCCCCCATTATTTATTGCTGCTGGCTTCCCCGTGGCCTTCTCCCCATAAAAAGATTCGGATTTACAAAACCATTAAAATGATAATTACAATTACAATTTTAGGGATACCCACCCCACTTGGTCACCAGCATTAAAATCAATCGCCCTCAGAGTGTTACAAAGAAAAACACACTTCAAAATCAGCTATCTTGTCTTAAACGCGATTGGTCTGCACGGATTGCCTACATTAATATTGTGGGCTGCTCTCTATAAAAGGCCATGGATCACGTTGACTAGCAATTGGAGAACAATAATAGAACTATCAGCAAAATAAATTGTCATTTCAAGAATAAATAATAATAATATAAAAACTCGGCCCTAATTAGATAAAGGAGCGGATTGGGATAGGGGTTAGAGACAACGTTACGAATCTGTCAAAATTTATGAATATTGTATGAATATGAAACAATAATAATTGAGGTGTGTTCGTAAATATTTTATGAATATTTCACTGTTGTTCCATATAATAAGCGAGGTTGAGGATTGGATATAAAAAGGTTTTGTGATCGCAGATTCCTCCCTCCATGGTGTGGCTCTAACCAAATGCGAGGGATTAGCATGATAGTAAGTTGAAAAAAAACTTTGCATATATATTAGTCGTGATCATTAATTATTATAGTGGATTAGCATACATTGAAGCTTTGCACAAATATTCTGTGTTATTTTTATGTAACATGTGAGTTAAAATCAAGATTTATATGTCGGTAAGAGTTTCATAACAATTTTGGTATTTTTTATTATTATTTTAAAAATAAATAATATATAATTTATTTATTTTTTAAAAACATCAAACATCTTATTTCTTATTTCTATTTAAATTTATTACTTAATTTATTTATATTATTTTTTCTCTTATTTTTTTTATTTATTATCACCAATAAAAATATTACAAGTATAATAATATATATTTAAAAATTATAAGAAAAATATTTATGGATGAATATTAAAATTCTATTCCTATATTTTATTTTAGAAAATCCGATGTAAATGAATTTTTTATAAATCTGTATTTTGTTTTCTAAATTATAAGAAAAGTATAATTATACCAAAATAAAGTATGCTTTTTTTTTTTGTGACTAATTATTTTAAAATAAAATCTTAACAGACTTGTCAGTTGATCATAGATAAAGTGTTTCAAATGTATTTTAGGAATTGTTATGATGTACATATAGTAATAAATCTATCAATATTGAATAATTAAAGGAATGGAAGAACATGAAACTTTAGTTGGAGTTAAAACTTTGTAGTCATAAAAGGAATTAAATTTAAGGATGTGTTGATTCATCCCATTCCCTTTTAATATACAATGAAATTGCTAGGGAACATTACATTAACATTAGCATTAGAATCTAAATGGGATAAGGATTACGTAATTCTAATATTATATTTGGTAAGCAAAGTAATAGGATTAAGAATAAAATTTATAAAGTTAAATCGATGGTAATCATTTGATTTAATCCCACAGGGACAGGGAGCGGCCGGAATGAATTTTAAAGGTTTGGGTGGAAATGGGAATGAGATGAAGAATTTTTTGGGTATCAAACACGAGATTAAAAATGAAGTTACGAGGATTCTATTCCTAAGCTATACCCCAGAAAGGCCGGTCTACGGAATCCTGTTTCTTAAAACGAAGGCCATCATACGTCAAAATGGGGGTGGTGGGGACTCCAATTATCCAAACCTTAAAAGCAAACAAAAGGGAAGAAAATAAAAAGTTAAAGAAGCTTCTCTAGTTCAATTCACTACTTTTAGTAAATATTCCCATTCTTTTTCCCTACCATCCCCAATTTTCACCCCCATTTTCTACAAGGAAAAGGAACAGTGACACAGATGAATTTGATAAGGAGACCATTATTCCAATAGGTGCTCCTCCACACATATTCAAAACAAAACCAAAAAAAGAAGTACCCAATTGCTCTAATGCTGCATATTGTAGTGCTTCAGAAGCCTATTGGCTTCCCTTACACCACTGAAGTAAGCACCATGAGTAGTAGAATAATGGGTTCTGTGCGTTGCTTCCCCTGCAAACAGGATTTGCAGGGGCGGCCAAGAAGCCGCTCTGCCCGGATCATTGCCGTTCCCTGGCAAGGGCTCGGCCAAGGAGTCCATATCAGCGCCGCTGGAACCTACGGCGACGTAGCTGTATGATCCAAGGAAGAGGGGATCAGTTCCCCACTGACTCTTTAAAATTTTGGCAACTTTGAATTTGAACTCTCTCCCATCAGACCTCCCCATATTCACATGCTTGTGAGGTTGGCGAGTGGGTAAGAAGCTAGACAGTGTTTCAGAGATTCCCTCGATGATCTCAACATCCCGGAGCGATTCAAGCTCAAGAGCCTCTTTGCCGGCGAACCAAGAGAGGAGAATGTCGGAGCCGCGATGAATCGGAGAAATAGAAGCCGTTCGCCTCATCCAACCGGGGATTTTCGGGTGCCTCAGCTCGGAGTCCGGTCGCCGGAAAGCCATCTGCAGGAACGGAAACGCGTCCGGGCAGCCTCCCATATGGCCGCTGTCTCTCAGGGGCATTTTTGCAAACAGCTTGTCTACAACGCCGAACCCAAGTCGGGAGATGGATTCGGCCTTGTAGGACGGAAGAGGAGGATCGAACAGGCCCCGGTCGTCGCTAATGCCGGCTTTCAGCACCCCCAGCGACACCGTGACGATGACGTGGTCGGCCGACCAGGCCGAGCCGTTGCAGAAATGGATCTTCACTGGCCGAGAGCAGCCGCCGCTAGGCCCATCGCTTTCCGCCTCCGCTTGCCACTCGATTCTGGTTACCTTATGGCGAAGGTGGATGGCTCCGGCCGGCAGGACGGAGGCCAGCGACTCCACGACGCTCGCGTAGCCCTTGGCGATGGTGATTTCTTCACCGGGGAACAAGCAGTACTCGCTCTCCGCAGCGAAATCGAGAGTCCCCAGATCGTCCGCCGCCGTGTACGTCCTCTGCGCGTTCTCGCGCATTGCGAAAACCGCCTCTTCCAGCGAACGTCGTCTCCAATCCCCATGCAACCCCTCCGCCTCCCACCGGTGGTCTTCGGCGGCCTCGTCCCTGTACACGGCGAGGCCTCGACGGAGAAACTCGCCGACACTGAGTTTCCCGTCGCTGGCGGTAAGACTGGAAACCCAAAGCCCGTCGACTAACTTTTTCCCTTCCGAGACCTCCGTCAGGTTCTGGAACAGCGTCGACATCGGTTCGACGATCCGGGAGGCCGTGTCGAGCTCGCAGCCGCCTTCGGCGACGGTGACGGTCTCCCCGGAGACGCCGTCCATGCCCTCCCACGGCTGCGATGACGCGAGGGAACCGATTTGTTGTGCGATCCGGTGGATGGGACTGCCGCCAATGCCGTGGATCCAGGTCGCCCCCATCTCCACCCGCGCGCCGCAGAACTCCGCGCTGTCGATCCGGCCGCCGATTCTAGCGCCTCCGTCGACCACGCAGAGATCGAAGGAGTCACCGGCGGACGTGTGGAGCTTGTTGGCCGCCGTGAGGCCGGCCATTCCGGCGCCAATGATCACGATTCTTGGCTTCTTGGCCACCATATTTTATTTTATGGTCGGTGATTGAAACAGAGAAAATGAGGAGGTGAGAGGGTGAGAGGGGGGTGTAAGCGGCGAAGCAGGTTTATAAAGGAGAGGGGAGATCACTGATCAGTCACACCATATGTTTCTCCGCACAATTATTTACAGTCGCGCAGAGGCAGTTCATGTCTCAGGGTGGCAGTGCGTAGGGGTACGTACTCTCTGTGCTCATCAGGAATCACGGGCAAGTTTTAAAATATATATATTTATTTATAGTGTTTTATTTAATTTTAAATTTGAATGTTTGTGTGAAACTATCAATTTTATGCTTATTTTCTAATCTTATGTTTTCAATTAAGTTTGTATTTACTTTTTATAAAATAATTATATAAATGTATTTGATAGCATGTATTTAATATTATAAAATAATTATACAAAGGTATTTGATAATAAAAAATTTGAAGAAAAGTTTAGTTTTAATAGTTTAGGGATCGCAACGTTGCCCGTCCTGCTCAAATAGTTTTTTTTTTTTTTTTGATTTGTCCCAGGACAATTATGAGTATTGGCATTACCGTTTAAATATTTTAATTTTTTTTTAAATAATTTCTACTTAAAATATATATTATAAGGCTTCTGATTTGACCTATGACACTCATTATTCTCATTCCAACCCGAACATATTCAATACGAGCTCAGGTCACTGCTCCGTCCTATCCCATTCTCATTCATACCTTAGAACATTCACATTACATTACCTAAACCTTCATTTTATGTAGAAATATATGATTTTATATATATATATATATATATAACATGCTCATGTTTGAATCCGGTTTTGATATAAAGAATAAATAATGTTTTCCTATATTTGGAAATTCACATTTTATTCTCTAAAATTTTGATTATAACTTTTTATATTTTGTTTGACATCGTGTTATTTTTGAATGATTATAATAAGTAAATGATAAATAATAATAATAATAATAATAAAGTAAAAATATAAAAAAAATGGAAATAAGATGTAACAATTTTTTTAATTAAAAATGAGTTACTTTTAAGATAAAATGATAGAGAGTATCATTTTTTACTAAAATTTTAAAAAATTATTTAAGAAAACCAATGTGAATGCTCTTGCAATATATTTAGAGGCACATTGTTGGATTATATCATTTTATAATGAAAAAAATAATATTATTATTGGAAGGTACTAATAATTTATTTACGTACTAAATTATTTCAAGTGGTAATTATTTTTTAAAGTACATTAAATAATTTATTTATTATTTTAAATATAATATGAAACTATTCTAACTTTAGTCTCATACGGATATTCTTATAAAATATATTATTGGATTAAATAATATGACTATTGATCTTATTTAAAATATTATCTCAATCCAAAATGAGCATATTATATGCAAATAATTATAATATAATCCTACACTAATAATATATCATATCTCCAACTTATAGGGTATCCTAAGTATCTGCCGTCAAATATATTCTTTAAAAAAAATTGTGTGAGCAATATATTAGTATATTAGTAATTAAACATGAAACATATTTGTTGGTTTGAAGTTGACGTAATTCTTGCCAGTAATTTTTGTCCGTTAGTATAGTAAGAATTTCCCTTCAAAATCAAATAAAGAAATGAGTGTTTAGTTGCAAATGTTAACAAATTAATTCAAATCATTAGCCATACAGTAATATTTCAAAATGAATAAAAGGATATACAATACAACACAATATTTATTCAATTCACATTTACACTCCCCTGTTGCCGTTGGTGGTATTTTTGAATTTATATTTTATTCACTCTTCCATGTAATTATTAGATTATAACTAATGAACTCGCGTGTCCTTTTAATCATACGTCACCTTATGACAATAAGCAAATTGATAATATTTTTCTCATCATCTGCGGCTACCAGAGACAATACATGTACAATATTACTGTTTCTTGCCACTGGTTAAGGTTTTCGATTGTGTTTAGTTACTCTGCGACGACAATAACTAACTAACCTGTATAAAAAGGGGTAAACAATTAATCACTAACTACAGGATACTGGTTACATTTGTTGTTGACATGACATCATGACTATCAATTAATTAAGCGAATTGCTATTTGACTCGGGGGTGTTCGGGGGTGTCAGCGGCATTTGTCATAAGTTAACCATAATGACTTGATAGTATATTTAAATGTGGGAAACTGTAACAACATGTCAAATAATAAGTAACTCTCTCCCTCTCTGCTTTTGTCTCTCCCTTTCATATCCAATAAAAAATTTGTGTGAAAATGACTTTTTAAAATTTAAAATTAAAAATATATTTAAAAAAAAGTATTTGAAACAATCCCCCTAGTTTTACAATAAAAATTCAACTGTTCAAATAATTACATAAGGATATGAGTTTAGATTCATACAATAAATTATAAAATACAATTATAAACAAATTTAACAAATAATGGGGCCTTGATGTTCACGGAAATCCCACCGGATCAGCACTATTTATTTGCTCAAGCTGTCCTTAATGGTAAATTAAAGCTCTATTAAGTATTGTACATTTATTTCATAGTTTCGTTATACAAACAACAAAAAGGGATATCACAGCCTGAGTAGAATCAAAGTAACAACCAATAGATGAAGGACTTAGAAAAATTCAGGGTTGCTTGAATTTGGTCCGAGAGTATATAATATATTAGAAAAAATACAAATATATATATAGTGAAATTATTATATATAGTGAAATTATATCTTTCTTTTTTTTGTTATGGTATTTCTAATTTCTCTATACCTTAAAAAAAAAAAACAAAATTCAGACATCAATGTTCTATGCGGTATATGCCTTTTGACAATCCCTTTCGCAATATAAGAAGGTGGATGGTTAATCCTCTTACTGCTCATTTTGTTTGCTATCATTTGTTGTTATACTGAGATTTTGTTGAAATGTTGCTTAAAAAGCTGTTTTAGCCTCCAAACTTACCTAGACATCGGGCAGGCTGCTTATGGCACTACTAGTCACATGGCTATTGTTGTAAGTTTTCAATAGCATTATTATCATTTTACAAACAATAATGCTAGTTATTGACATGCAAGGCTAATGATTGAGTATTGTTCAATGCAGATAACACTTTATATGAAATTATATATGAGTGCAAATAAATTTTTTGATCATATATTATTATTTGTTTTATTTATTTATTTGTGTTATAAGTTTTCTTACTTTTGCACACTACTTGTGTTGAGTTCATGATTATGATGAGTGACAATATGTCATCCATGTTCCCAAATGCTCATTTCAATTTTTATGGACTTTAGCTTAGTTCTCATCGAATGTGTGCCATTAGATCAACTTTGATCATTCTCCCCACAGTTTGCCTTCAGAACCTTAGCATACTTGCTTACCTTTCAGGTTTCCAATAATCCTTTGTGATGATCCACACTTCATAAATGAGTAAATTAAATTTAATTTCTTTCACCGCTTTGCTATTCTAAATTGATTGGAATTATGAAACTTTTTTCCCAAATGTGTCATTGTTTGCAATGAATTACATAGTTAATTATTGATTAATCAAAGCATTGAGTTACAAGAAAAACTAGTTGTAATCAGAAAGTGTGCAACATAAATTCAATTATAAAAAAGTTTTATAATTATACACATCATGGATTATAAATGGACAAATTTATCAAGAGTTTCAAGCATTCCCCATTTTAATATTGTACATTCTATCAATCTTCTTACCTTGAAGTCATTCATTTGTAATTATATATAGTCATTATATGAAGAATTGTGGAGATTATTATATTCTAATAATGAATTTTAAAGTTATATAAATATAATATTAAAATTTAGAGAATTAAATATTATATATTTGGTTTGTACATATATATAATCGTAATTGACAAATTTTTCATGTCATGATATGATTTCTTTTTAAATTAAATCACATGTATCTATCTACATCTTACATATTTTAAAGTATGTATGGTTCAAGTGGTTTTTTTAAAAAATTGTTTGGCTTGTTATGATTTCTCTTTTATTTTGTATACTACATGTAAACCGTTCATAATTTAAATTATGCGTTTTTTTAACTGTATTAGATTTATCAATTTTTAAAAATTTAAACTAAAAAAAGAACATGAAATTATAATAAATAAATTTTACTCAAAATAAAACATATATAACAACCAGATCTACTATCATAATATTGTTTGATTTGGGGTGAACCCTTAGAGCATTAATAACATATCTATTATCAAAGATAGTTTTTTTTTTATTTAGAAAAAAGATAGCCATATGATTATTATTACAACAGAAATCTTATATTTAACTTTTATATGAAATTTATACACTAATTTCTAATGTATTAAAAAGTACTATTCACTCCATATAATTATTAAATTATATGAAAAAATGTATTATCTCTTGCATTCATGTTTCCAACAAATTTTACTTTCATTTCATATTAAATTATAAAAAGTTACTAAAAAATAATTTAAATTTTTATTTTTAATGATATAAATAGTGATTTAAGAAACTTATTGTATTGTATAAAAAAAATTAAATATATAAATTTAATTAAAATATTTTAAAATCCGATCGGATTGCTCTTGTAAGTCATGTTTACCATTGGAGTAACGTTGATTCTAATATTAATAATTTATGATAGCTAAAATAAATTATATTAGCCCGAATGGGGTTAATTTGATTGGTAAAATGTAAAATTCAAGGAAAATGAAATCATAAGAGTTCAAAGCCCGAGCGTTAAATGGGATATAATATTAATAAAATTTTTAAATAAATAAATAAATTATATTGATGAGTATGATAAATTAGGGTTTGCAAATTTTATATTTATGTGGGAGAATGATAGTTTGGATTTTGTTTTTGTTTTTTTGAAAAACCATGATATTATAATTAAGATAATTTTAAATTTTAAAAGTTGGTAACAATATAATGATAAAATAAAAAAAAAAGATAAATACAAATTTTAGTATAATTCAACAAATTCTTTTATATATATATAAAAGTAATATAAATAATAAGATTAGAACGGGATATCCCGACCCACCTACACATGAGGCCAGGACAAAGTATGATTTCAAAATTTCACTACCCGCCTAGGCAGGGTGAGATATGATAATAGATAAACCCCCTCATACTTTATTATCTATAAGTATATAATTAACTTATAAAATATGACTTTAAAATACTCTATTTCTCTATCCACATTTAAAATATTATAATCATTATTCATTTGCAAAGAGCAATTATTTATTTGTTTACATTATATAATATTAGTGTTTACATTTATTTTCTTGTCCCATGAGTAAATAAAAATAAAAATAATATCATTTTAATAAAAATAAAAATTATTAAAATTAAATTTATAAAATAACTATTGGGTAAAAAAATTATATATGTAAAAACAAAATAGAGGATAGTGCTGTAGATTTTTTAATCCTAACACTTTGACTGCCGTTCATATTAAACGTTTTTTTTAATATGTAGCTCTGATCATGAATTTACATTTATTTTTTAAAATTTTGTTTAATGAAAATGCGGCTAATATTAAAAGATATTGCATTAAAAATTTGACAGTGGGACTGGGATCTTATTCTTGGACGACCTATATAATATATATATATATATATATATATATATATATATATTGTAATGTAATATATATGAGGACACCTCGATTAAATTTTATGACGACATTGCAAAATTATTTAGGAGTCAAATTATTTACCCTTAATTTTGTGATTAATTATCACTTGTCTCTATTTATTAGAAAATTAATATTTTACCATTGTGGGTGTCATGGTCCAAGGCGGTCTACTGTTACTTAATTCTGCAAAGGCACGGAAGGAGTGAAAAAGTATGAAACAAATCCTTTCCACTGCTTACTGCTTGAGTGGTATGGAAATCACGGCAGATGTAAAAATCTGATTCAAAAAAGCATATTGGTATTGGTGAATATTTTCCCATACAATACAATGTGAAAATGTATGAAAAGTTAACAGTAATAATAAAATTACAATATTAGCCTTGAAAAAATTAACATGAAATAAGAAACATTGTAGATTTGTCAAAAATAAAAGGATAAAATTAACAGATAATATTTTTGATTTTTTAATTATATATTTAAATAAATTATTTTTATATCTTTTTCACTTTTTTTCCATATTAACCAACTATCTTTTTTTTTTTTTACCTTTTTTCTTTTCATCTCTTTTTCATCTACCTCTTTTCTATATATATTTTTTACAGCTAAGCAGAGGGGTTACCTTCTGCTTATCTCTAATAATAAATAAATAAATAAATTTCTCGAACTACCATTGACTTTTGGGAAAATAATAGCCGCTTGAAAATCATACGCGTCGTTCTAACAAATGAGCGGACAAAGTGTCAAACCATACAATGAATTTTCAAATTTTAAAATCATAAAATAAACAAAAAATCAATATAGGGATTAGAAAAATGTAGAAAATTACAAAACAAAGCTTACTTTGTTGGGAAACGATTAGATACTTCAGAAAAAAACAATACACACAAAATCTAAGAATTAATGTATTAAAAAATAAAAAGTCAGCCAATATATTATATATGGTTAAGGCAGTGATTGTCTAGGAGGCCTACCTAACCTTATCATACATGACGCAGGTTGTGTTTATTTAGCATAAAATATTTGAATTTAGAACATATATTTGATGGGGTCATATTTAATGTATTTGCTATAGTTAAGTTTTTTTTTCCCTACGTGTTTGGCACAGATGAATTCAAGTGAGATTTAATTTTGGGATTGTAAAAAATGAACTATAATAATTTAAAAATATTATTTATGAATTGAGTTTTGAAATAATTCCAACACATCACATTATTTTTTTTAAAACATCTCTTGATGTGACTCGTCATGTTATCTTTTCTACTTTGGCTTGATATGCATGATTTTGATCGTTTCATATTACGAAGTAACGGGGATGATCGGCACCACTATTTCCACACACACACACACACACACATCATGCTTTAACATTAATGAGCGCATTTGATCGTGCATCTTGCACACGCACATTCCATTCCACCGCATGGCAGAGTTTATATACATAATCGCCTATTGCCGGAAATTATGTCCTACATATTAACATATATGAAATTATGTATGAGATATTTTTAAAAAATTTTAATTTAATAAAATTGTTTGTATCGTAAATGTTTCTGTATTTTCCTCACTATCTTCAAATGTGAAAGACAAAATAAAGCTCCAACACTACTCAATTTTTCAGGGAAATTACACAAAATAAAAATAAAATTACAAAATATATTTAATTACAATTTGGCTTCCATCAAGGTCTTCTATAAAGAATAATTTGATATATTTAATTTAATCATCATTGAATTATTCTTATCTTCAATTACCGGCTGAGCTAACTTGTTTGATTTAAGGGCTTAGAGAGGCTTGATCAATTCATGGGCTAGTTTGGGCTAACAAACTGTTCAGGCTAAAGAGCTTGTTCGAGGTAAGGATTGCTTCAGTCAAAGGCTTGCTTGAGTTGGTTCAAGGTAAGGGCATTTCTTTGGCGGTAAGCACTACTTGGTGTAAGGGCATTATTTAAGCTAAAGGTAAATGATCAATATAAGAAGGGTACTCGATCTAAGGTCCGGTTTGAGCTAAGAGCTACTCGACCTGAGGCAGTTGATTGGTGTTTGGCATTTGCTGGAGTTGTTTTGAGCTAATAAGGTTGATGGGTCTAAAAGGATTGCTTGAGCTAAAAGGCTTGATTGGAGTTAGGGGCTATTTGGTTTAAGGACAATACAACTTGCTCAATTTAAAAGTTGCTTAGGCTAAGGTCCGATGCGAGGGTTTTATTAGGCGTTGGAGAGCCAATTTGACTCAAAGGCTATTCAGTGTAAAAGCTTGTTTGAATTAAGTGGTTTTGATATGTCAAACCTTCAAATTTAAAAATAAGAACATGACTTTTTAATATTTGTAATTGAAAAGTTAAGAGGTTAGTGACGATTTCATTGCGGGTGATATTTCGGATAAACCTATACTGTTAGTAAAAATTATATAATGCAAACATAATAATGATAAACTCATAAACATTCAAACAATAATCATTACAGCACAATTAACAACATCATACATGCATCTTTGTTGTGACCAAAATAAATGAAAGCATATACATGGATAAGATAGTGGGTTAGGGAAGATTTTAATTTTGTTACAATCTTTTTCAAATAAGATTGTAAGATTTTATGTTAAATAACGTAAAAAATGAAAAGAAAAAAAAGAAATGAAAGAAAAGTACAAACGGACGATTCATGATTTGCTTTCAAAATAAAGACGTATATAGCAATTATTGATTGGGTTATCTTTTCTTTTTTAAAAAAAGTACTTTAACGTTGTCACACTTAGAAAAAAAAAAAGATAAGTCGATGTCAGATAGATAATTAGGGAAATATTTCAATAATTAGGGGGGTCAATTAGGAGATTATATGAGGTTGAGATGTGCTGATCTTTATTGAGGATTAGTCATGACTATAACATTTAATCTTGTTTTCATATTTGCCCGACTAAACCCATCCTAATAATTATTCTACATTGAAATGTCAAAATCAGAGTGGTTTTTGAATTTGTCAAAATTTTATTTTAAAAAGAAAACAATCTATCTGTTTAAATTTCTACTATGCAATTTATTTTAAATTTCTTTTTATTGATTTTAGAATGGCGCCGAAGATTATTCTCATGCATGATGTAATGAAAGGCCAAGTCGACTTTCTTTTTCTATTTTTTTTTTTGATGTTTTTCCCCCACGCTTTATTACCGGTGCCAAGCAGTACTCCATAAAACTATGCTGGTCAAACCATTATATGCTCCACTAATTAACCAGTTCAGATTCTACCATTTACCCATGATGGAAGATTTCACCCCCCATCCAACACTAAACTCATAGTAAAAGAATTTACCATCAGCAGAACTTTACTATTATGGCATAAGCAATGATTGAATTTATTCAAAACTGACAAAACTTCAACTGCTCCATACAATGCTCAACAGCAGTTTACCCAAATCCTTTTTTTATTTTTTTGATTTGGGTTTCACACCTGCATATTTAATCAGTCAATCTTAACAGAAGAGTAAATCTTCTTAACGAACCAGAAGCACGCATAAAAGCCAGTGGACCCTGTCAGGGCAAAGAAGGCATATGACCCAATTATCATGTAACCAAAGTAAAGGATGCCTGAGACCAACTTTGTGATTTCCAACTTTGTGAAGAAGTAGACTATGGAGTATAAGAAAAGGTACAGTGCTGAGGAGCCCGCTGTGAAGTATGCTCTCCACCACCATAGATAATCTTCACTGCACAACTGGAAGTAGCAGAACACTATAGTTATCTCTGCACATGTGATAAGGAGAATAACAAAGACTATAAACAGGAAGCCAAAAATGTAGTAGAACTGATTCTGCCTTATGGAAGTCAAGATGAACAAGAGCTCAACAAAAACTGCTACGAATGGAAGGAACCCGGCAACCAGGATAGAGAAAGGAGCGTTCATATACCATGCCTGCTGAGGAATCTTCCTAGGAAATTTGTTTGTTTTCACAGGCTCCCCAATGGGTAGTTGTTTTTTGAAACCCAGATAGCTGCCTATGAAAACCAAGGGCACTGATATCCCAAACCATAAGAGCACCAGTGCAAACATTGTCCCAAATGGAACTGCGCCTGAAGATTTCTCCCCCCAAATTAAGGCATTCAGCGCGAAGAATATAGCAAAAACAATCCCGGGAAACATCATGGCGGTTTTAAGGGTGTTTTTCCTCCACTCTGTGCCTCCAAAAGTTTTGTACAAACGAGCTGAACAGTAACCAGCAAATATGCCCATGAAAACCCACAGGAAAACCATGGCAGTCATGAGCCCCCCTCGATTGGAAGGTGAAATGCAACCCAGCAATGCAAATAACATCGTGACAAGGGTCATCCCAAATATTTGAACACCAGTCCCAACATATACACAAAACAGACTGGAATTTACAGGTGGCCTGAAGACATCCCCATGAAGCAATTTCCAGCCCGTTTCTTCCTGGGTCTCATCTTGAGTCTCCAACTGATTGAAGTTCACAATGTCCCTGTATAGGGTTCTCATCATGATTATTGCTACCAAGCCAGAAAGGAAAATTACAGTCATCAGAGAATTGATGATGAAGAACCAATGAACCTGATCATCATTCATGAGAAGATAGGTGTCCCAACGGGAAGCCCATTTGATTTCGCTGGACTGAAAAGTATGTGTAGTTATCTTTATATTCGTACAAGGAACTCAAAGAAAAATAAAAAGTAAAGGGAAGGATCAGGAGGGATGATACCTCAAACGACACATCATAACTGAAGACAACCTCCTTGTCAGTAACAACCTCCTGTGGATTAGTACTTCCATAATATACAGGTTTGGTATTTGTATTGCACGTTACCAACTCATCATTCCAGTCCTTGTACTCGTGACTAATACTGTTTCCACAAGCCAAGTGAGGGGTGTAAAGTTGCTAAACTGATCACCTCAACAATTAACTAAAACACCAACCAATTGGGCGTATGAGGCTATGTAAATGTGCAGGCAAGCGCATGACCAAGACAATCATTGTATATACTTATGAAATACTTATTTATCCAACTGCTTCACAGTTTCAGACAATCAAAAACTCCGATTTCTGAATTTATGCGACATCTAAAGTTTTTTTCCAACTGCTTGGGCCTAGCCTACGGTTATCATGTACACAGCTGTACGTAATATCTAGGATCAACTTTTCTGTTGTAACACTCGATTTCAAATATATTTTCGAGACGTGCTGTAATCATTAACTGTAGGTTTCATATTTTATTAAAATATTGAAGACACAAGAAGGAGATGAATATGAGATGATAAAAAACACAATTAAACAAGGAGCAAATAATGCAACAAACTAGAGGAAGGATATCAATATAAGATGATAGCAAACATAATTAAACGATGACCATATAATGAAATTAAATACAAGAAGATCAGTGCAGGACGATAACAAGCATAATTAAACAAATGCCTCCCTGACAACCAATCCAGCAACCAGCTCCGCCTCAGAAAATAAATAAAAATAAGACAAGTCAGAGGAGAACCTGCTTGGAATAACTTCAAATCCAACAATGCGAGCAGAATCAGTCTCAGGATCCTCATGATACATGACTTTGAAGCTGAGGTGGTTATGTATATAGTATCTATCGTCTCTAGCCTGTTTCAGTTAGTGGACTTACTTAAATAAATCAGTACAGTAAACCACAACAAACAGTAGAAAACAGCATATCAAACTCACTCCTGAGAATCTTGCTCTATACCCAACAGGAAATCCATGTTCATAAAGTTTAGATGTACTTCCGTCCTTTCTCTGCCTTAGAACTGCAACGGGAAGATTATCAAGAATCCTGCATGTCATTAAATGGAAATACAAAAAGTAAGGACAATAGCGCTCATTTACAAGGGAAAGCAAAAATCGACTTTGATGAACATTTTCAGTTTTATCAAAATCATTCCATTTCGGGTTGATCTATACAACATTAGTCATTAGGTATCCGATGTGATAAGTAGAAATCTATCTCTTAAAGAATGCTTATTATAGATATAAAAAGATTCCAGAGTCGTCAAAAGAAATGATATGAAGCGTAAATCAATGCAAAGTACTTGCATGTTAACTTGGTACTTATCAGCAATTTTCTCCTTAAAAGTTTTCACTGACTCGGCATCCAGATGTACACGACAAACTGCTTTGCATGGCTGATCTTCCCTCATCTTAAACTGGCATAAAGAGCAAAGCACAATAAGTATAATAACAGTTTCTTGCTGCAGTGAATTGAAACCTACACAGACTAGATTATGGACTCTACTTCTGAAAGGCTCGGAAAACTTCATGATTAAGTCAGCTGAGTGAAGTAGTGCACACACACTCACAGCGTAAACAGAGTTTTCAATACGGTCGCCTCGAAGAACCTCTCCCAAGTTTTCTGCATTGTTTACGATCACTGGTGGCTTACAGTAATTCAGAAAATAGTAGTCGTATGGTAATTGTGTCTTTGTCGATGAAAGCTTGTTCACTTTGACATGAAGAGGATCACCCTGCAAAGTAGGACCATGGACGTACGCGACAGCAACTGATGAGATCAACAATATTTTTCAATCTCGAATAAACTTTTTTGTTTTCGCAATTTAAAAACAGATCAAAAGCTTCTAGCTTTCTAGATTTATTATCCCCTGTTTTATCATGCTCCCCATTCACTAATATAAAGAGTGCATTAATTAGTCCATTGAGTTCACAAAAATAGTGAATACAATGCATCTTGAATCTTGATTATCATCCACTGTTTTACTGTTTTTTCTGTAGGCCACCTAAGTTACACTACGTCTGACCCGAAATGCGGAATAAATCATAAATGGTATTATAAAGACTAAAGTTCTAATCGTTTCTTACTCTTACGTACGCTTGGTCAATCATTCGCTTGAAGATCAAGAACAAAAAACATGAGAACTAGGATATGGGTCGGTCGAAACTGTAACACCACGTACGACAATGCATTGAGAGGGTGGCAGACAGTACTATATATATATATATATATATATGTATATGTATGTATGTATGTATAGTACTGTTAAATAAATAAATAAGTCGGAAGACAGAGTTGGGTAAGCTGAGGCTGGTACGCACCATTTGAAAATCGCGAGGGACGACACCGGGGAGGTAAAAGGAATGTGCGACTGGAATCAGAGGAAGAGCAACAAAAGCGGCGAGGAGGAGAGGAGTGAGCTCTTCCATCATCGGAATATCAGACCAATCGATTGATGGGAATGTTTATCAGGTGTTTTGAGAGAGAGAGAGAGAGAGAGAGAGAGTGCATGTTCAGACTACGACGACAGAGATGAGAGAGACCATGCTGGGGACACACCACACCAGTCCCTACCAATACCATTTCGTTTCCCATGTTTTCTTCAGACCTTTTTGACTCGCGGTGTCTTCGGCTTTGAATGAAAAGGACGACAAGACATGTCGTGTGGTTATTAAACGACTTCGTTTCGATCGACGGCCCAATCTGTAACGAACGCGCCTCCCTGTATCCCCGTCATTATTAGGTGACGAGCACTTGTATTTTATGCCACCAACCCCCCAAATGGGGACGGTTTTGACAAATACGAGAAGAATGCCTTCTTCTCTTTTTTTTTTTCAAGTTTTCGCGCGATGTATGATCTCGTATCTCGTCTCACCACGAGACATCCGCCATGTTCGGTTATGGGGCGGTTCAGCCTTATATGTTATTACAGTTTTAATTAATTTAGTTAATGATACTTGTTCTATTTGTTTTTTTGATAAACTATACATAAAATTAACGTATTGAACATGCTCCGATGGATGTGGATACCTATGTAGTAGCTAGCACTGCCCCTGAGGTGGTGCAACCAGCAAGTCCTGCCTCTTGAGGTGGTGCAACCAGCTCAGCCCCACCGTGTAGCTAGCACTGCCCCTTCACCCCCGGCGAGGACGCCGTCATTATACAGAGCCACGCCGTCCACGGCAACAAGAGTACTGGGCCACCATCGCTCGCCTCCTCCCCGGACGGACGCACCGACAACGCCATCAAATGATTGATGATGACCCGTACGTGACTGTGGATAAGGTAATGAGCCGTGGCAGGATAATGATTGCTTGCTATAGTTGTTGGCATGGTTGCTGATACATCATACCCGTAATTAATGATTGCTCCTCGTGAGGTGATGTTTGTGCGACGGTCTATGTTTAATTTTTTACGGGAATACAAAAGGACCCTGTTTCTCCTTTACGGGTGTGACCAGAGAAAAATAATAAACAAAACAAAATGTCAACTTGATTCGTACCATCAAGTTATTTGATCCGATCCGTCCTAATTTGGGTATTTAATTAGATCCGTCATGACTCGGATCTTATTAGAAATAAGATCTCTTTTATTTTGTTTTGTAAAACATAGGTAATTTAATGTTATTTTAGCTAATTTCGGGTTTGGATGTAATTAATCTACTTAGATAATTAATTGTATTTTGAAATTCAATTACCGATTTTAAAACATTACAAATAATAACGCGTAAACACATATAAACAGGTAGACGTGCACATTTATTATCATAATTGATTGTATTTATATTTTTTAACATAAAATAATTTTAAGTCGACAATTTTAATGAAACACATAATCCAACAAAAACAAAACAAAAACAAAAGGGGGTAGTAGACTAAAACAATTAAAGTAAGTTATAACCAAAATTAGATTATTGTTAAGAAAATGAATAAGTTGCTGTGGCCAGGTGACTGCTACAAACATTTCTAGCAGGGTCACAAAGTACAACTTATAAATGGAAAGAAAACCAAATTAATATGAGTACGGGAACAACCAATTATGGTGTAGTTTTTTTATAATTAAAAGTTGACAAGCGGTCTAGCTAGCATCCAATTATCGAGTTCACATTCGTTGCTGAAAATCATATCGATTATGTTATTTTGATCTTATGTTCATTTAACAAATTTATTATTATATTCTTTACGGTGTTCTAACGGTTAAAATTTTATGTAAATAAAATTTAAAAAAATCAAAAGAAAAATAAACGCAAATTATATAAGTTTAATTTAGTTGTCTTTTGATTTTTTTTCTTATTAAATTTAAGCAAAATTTAACTCTTAGATAATTGTAATTTTTTAAAAACATAATATATACTAAGGGTGACCAAGAATTGAACCAATCCGAACCGATTTGATGAACAAATGTGTTTTTTAAATAATATTATTTTATTTGATTTTTATTTCTGAAGAATCGATGATATTCAATTGGTTTACGGTTTTGGTTGTTCGATTACCGAACCGACCGAACATATTATCTTACTGTGAATGTGCTTAGTATGTTTGTTTATCAATGTCTGAATTTGATAATATTTCTTGTGTCTCAATTTTAATTTGTTGAGTTTTTAGACGGTGACATTTCAAATTTGAATTTAATATTTTTTTTTTGTAAATGTCTAATTTTTCTCAGCCTTTTTTTTTCTCGTGTCTTAAAAAAGCTGATTGGTGATGATATTCGAGATAAATGTAACTTTCTTTTTTTATTTGCGATTACAATTTAAAGACCGATTCAAACCGGTAAATCGATCCGACTTTTATACACCGAACCAAACCGATAACTGATATTTTTAACCTTTATTGGTTGGTTTTGGTTTGGATTTTTTTCATACCAAAAACCTTAAATTTGATTTAAAAATTATATACAAATCGACCGAACCGATCGATGATCACCCTTAATATATAACCCATAAAATATTCAATATAATGAACACTTTTTTAAATAAATATTAACAAGCTACTAAAATAACATAGAGTAGTATGGTACTAATTTTCGCTACATTAGGTGCAAATCCGAACTCCCAATAATCAGCGGTGAATTTAACCCAATGAATCAGAGTTGGATTCACAATAGGATGGTGAATATGATGGCTAACCCTTTGCTTTGCTTGGTAATGTGTAGAAAAAAGGTGAAAGAATTTGAGGTAGAAAAATGTTAGAAAGAAAATCTGTGAAAATAAAAAGGGTAAAAAAAGTTGTTTGATTAGGATGAAAAATGAGTATAAAAAGTAGCTTTTTAGATGGAAAAAACTAAAAAAATAATAATATTGTGAAAAATTATATATTTAACCTTATGTATTGAAATACTAATCATAATTATTGTATGTTTTCTATCCCTTTTTACGACAATCGATAGCAATTTTACATATCAAACCTGTTTTCTGTCTCCATCAAGCACCGACAAAATAGGATTTCATAGCTTTTTCATACTAATTCAAAATTCATAGTACTTGTCAAGCGGGGTTCTAGTTAATATTTTCCCCATTTAAAGTTATTAATTAGTCCAAACCATCACTTAAATGATAAAAACTCGACCACGTAAACCATAATCATTAGTCGGTAGTCGGTGGATAATCATTAATAACAACAACACTAATAATGGCCGATGATGTATGACATAAATTTGAATTCGTAAATGATACGAGACAGTGATGTTATATTGGTGGATGGATATTTATAATAACAAACTATTAATAACAGCGGTTGATTATTATCTATCAGTGCAAATTTTGATTCACAATGTAATTTTTTTTAACATAATATCAGAGATTATATCGATTAAAATGAAATGTAAAAACTAAAACTAAAACCTTAATGAATAGAATAGAACCGTGCTTTGTAGCACTGATCTTATTCATGTTACCAAAAAGCTCCAGTCTGTATCAGGCCGGAGGTGTCGGTGGGTGCCAGTTGGCTGCGACTGCCGTGAAATTTAAATATTGTGTTTATTTTGTTATATTTATTTTTAAATTTAATGGTTAAATTAAATATTTAATATATTTTATATTTACGAATTAATCTGATAATTATTTTTTTATAAAATACAATTAGAAAAACTTTAAAAATAAATTTCGTTGCCGATGTCGGTAGTGTGGCATACGGACTTTAAAAATAGAGAGGGGGAGGGAAGGAGGGAAGTGCTGAAACTTTTCACATTTTCGCCCGCCCACCCCAAAAATAAAAATAAAAATAAATTGACTTCACAAGTTCCCGCTCTCATTCCCCCTTCATCTCCTTGGCTCTGCCGTCGATTCGTCTCCCGGAACCCTAAAATCTCTCTCTGCTCCGCTGCTCCTCCGCCATGGCGAGACCTTCGCCGCAGCTCCCTTGTCGAGGGGACGGGACCTGCATGGTGTGCAGCGAGAGGCCGTCGGAGGAGGACACCATATCCTGCACCTCCTGCGCCACTCCATGGCACATCCCCTGCCTCCCTCCGTCTCGCCGCCCCCAAACCCTAGCCGAGGCCCCCGCCTGGGAGTGTCCCGACTGTGACTCCTCATCTCTCCCCGCCGACGGCTCCGGCGGTGGTTCTGAGTCTCCCGTCGCCGCCGCTGATGCCGCCGCCGGCGGGGGAGGCGACAGCCTCGTAGCCGCGATTCGCGCTATCGAGGCCGATCCTTCGCTCACGGACCAGGAGAAGGCAGCGAGGCGGCAGCGGCTCATGAGTGGCGGCGGAGACGGCTCGAACTCCGAGAAGGGGAAGGGAAAAGAGGGCGGCGATGCCATTGGTATTCTCGATGATAGCTTCAATTGTTCCATCTGCATGCAGCTTCCCGAGAGACCTGTGACGGTACGTCTTCCCCCGATTGGTTTCGTTTTTATTATTTATTTTTATTTTTATTTTATTTTGTTTTCCCGCGCGCATTAGCGAAAATTTGTTATGGTTTGGTAATGTAGGTTGATTTATCGATTTTGATGATAAAGATAGTTTTATTATGAAAGAGAAAAACATGTTCAAATTGTTCGTGTAAAAGAGAAAGAAGATGCACTAAAATACTTTCCATAAATAGAAAAGGAATAAATAAATACCGCAAGGATAGGCTCAGATCTAGGTTGTGACTTGTGCGTGCGCGCGCGTGTTGTAGTTCTATTGATTATGCATCCATAATGGATCAAGCCAAGATGGTACTGTTGGTCCACAGATAGAAGCGCGTTGCTGTGGATCAACGGAAGCATGTGCGTACAAACAACTCAAAACCGATACATATAATTTCTTAGCACTCATGGTGTTCATAGACCAGGATAACCATTCACAAACACCCTCTAAATGATACGAAATTATCCATAAATCTGGATTTATTAACAGGGGCAGCACAATCAATGAGCTGTACTTTGACCTCTCATTGATAAATATCCTCAACTGTTGCTCCCATACCCATAGTCCCATGCGACATTTTTAAGGAGTAGTTATCTCTAAGTGGTCCAATGAAATACTATTTTAAAAGAGTGTTATAATTATGAATGTGGTTGAATTTGATGAGCTACGGAGGTACCTGAAATGGAGAAATAAGTGTGATCAGCAGAATATCAATTTTTTTTACATAACAGAAAAAAAATGTAACCACGGTTACAAAAACTGGTGACAGGCGTTAGGGTTGTGTATTCTCTTAGCCTTAAGCCCATGATCATGTGGTTTATCATTTTAATTGAGAGATGCTTCTGCTTTTTCTTCCCATCTATTGTATTTTTGAAGTGTATCTATCTGCTAAGTAGACTAATGAATTAAACAACTTAGAAGGAAAATGTCTTATCATTTACTCAGAGCTTCCTAATTTGTCTTCTTATGTCGTAATCGCAGACTCCTTGTGGTCACAATTTCTGCTTGAAATGCTTTGAGAGGTGGATCAGCCTGGGGAAGGGAAAATTCACATGTGCGAATTGTAGAAATGCAATTCCAGCGAAGATGGCCCATCAACCGCGCATCAATTCATCTCTTGTTATGGCTATTCGGATGGCTAAAACTAAAAAGGCTAGTGTGGCTGATGCCCCTTTGAAAAACTATCATTATATTCAAAATCAAGACAGGCCTGACAAGGCCTATACGACTGACCGAGCCAAAAAAACTGGAAAGGCTAATGCATGTAGCGGTAAGATTTTTGTGACAGTGCCGCCCGATCACTTCGGGCCAATACTTGCAGAAAATGATCCTGATAGGGGACAGGGTTTGATGGTGGGCGAGTCATGGGAGGATCGACTTGAATGCAGACAATGGGGAGCACACCGCCCTATGGTTGGAGGAATTGCTGGGCAGGCCAAACATGGCGCTCAGTCTGTTGCATTATCTGGAGGTTATCAAGATGACGAGGACCACGGAGAGTGGTTCCTCTATACTGGAAGGTATCTTGTCTTACCATGCATGTAATGGCGGCTTTCTTTGATTTGTGTGTTATCTTGTACTATTTACAAACGAAGTTGAATGACCATATCTGCATTTTGCTTCTTCTATTGGTGTTACATTGTTAATATTTTAGTAAAAACAGCCTTCCCACATACAAAGTCAGGTTCTTCCAGAAGATGTAATATGACATGTTTCTGTAGATCTTATCTATTTCCCCCTCTAATTTCCATTTATGCTAAACTGCTATTACCATGCAAAAATGTTTTTTTCATTAATCAACCTCGTAAACTTTCTTTTAAGACACGTTTTTGTTAAGGAAGTTGATTTGACTTATTTCCTTGTAGTGGAGGGAGGGATCTTAGTGGAAATAAACGCACAAACAAAGACCAATCTTCTGATCAGAAGTTCACACTATACAATGAGTCATTGCGAGTGAGTTGTCGACATGGTTATCCTGTTCGAGTAGTAAGGTGAGTGGACAAAATTCAGTTTGAACTGGAAAGCCGCTGGGTTCATATAGTTTTCACTGGTCTTTAGAAAGATTTTTGGCATCTGTGAGTGACTTGTTACTTTGATAACTTATTATCAGGTCACACAAGGAGAAGCGTTCCTCTTATGCTCCAGAAAAAGGGGTTCGCTACGATGGCATATACAGAATTGAGAAATGTTGGCGCAAAGAAGGAAGTCAGGTGAGCATTATGAAAAGTTACTTAGACTTGTGGAATTAATAGGAAAAGAAGTTCCCTAACTACTTTTTGGTGTGATAGGGCTTCAAGGTATGCAGGTATCTATTTGTTCGGTGTGATAATGACCCTGCTCCGTGGACAAGGTTTTTGTTGCCACCTCTTTTCTTCTTCCAGTCATTTTGTTCTCACGCCTTTTCTCCCCTACCAACTCACTTCTTTCATGCATTTCATCTTAATTAACACTGCAGTGATGACCATGGGGACCGTCCTCGACCCTTGCCTGTCATTAACGAGCTGGGGAAAAAAGCTATTGATATTACTGAAAGGAAGGCAAATCCATCCTGGGATTTCGATGTGAGAAAATGCTATATTCACTTGATGCTAGAAGATTGAATTTTTATATATTTATTTATTTTTGAAAAACATTTTATAAACAGGGGAAAATGCTTTTACGAGTAGGATTTATACCTCCTCACAGTGGTTGGCAGTTTAGCTTTTGTTCGATTCAATCCTTCCCTTCCAAAGTTTTTCCGCTGTAGCTGGATGGCTAGCCATTGTTTTTCACCTTGCTCAGGCTCAATGCTTGATTTTTAATTCTCAGGAAGAGAAGGGTTGCTGGATGTGGAAGAAGACCCCACCACGCAGCCAGAAAATGGCAGGTTCAGTGGGCCCAGAGCGAAAAAAGAGGTCAAAAATCAAGTCTCTACGCAAGGAGCTGGTAGAAGGTTTGTTTCGTAACTGATACTTGCATGTCCATATTTACTAGGGCCCTGAAGAGTTATCCTGCTTATAAAGTTTGGAACCAGACCTGTATTTTGTTCAGCGTTATAAAAGTAATGCTTGGTGGATGTTTGAATTTGTAGGGTTCAGCTGTCTTATATGTCGAAATGTGATGACCGACCCACTTACCACTCCCTGTGGTCACAACTTCTGTAAGGGTTGTTTAGAAGGTGCCTTTGCTGGGCAATCCTTTATAAATCAGAGGGATTGTGGTGGCAGGCGAACACTGCGTGCAAAGAAGAATGTCATGAAATGCCCATCCTGCTCAACTGATGTCTCTGACTTTTTACAGAATCCGCAGGTATAGCATCAGGCTAGTTGGGTCCAGCTTTGATTCGGTGCTTTGAGTCAAATGTTCATTGAAAACGCGTTTCTATTTCTTTGTCAGGTCAATAGACAGCTGAAGGACTTAATGGAATCACTTCAACGAAGGGCTGAAGCAGAAGAAGCTGAGGAAAAACTTGAGGAAGAAGAATTGGAGGAAGATGAAGCCGATGAAGAAGAGTTGGAGGAAGAAGAAAAAGATACATGTTCGGTCTCGGGTGAAGAAAGTGTAAATGAAGCAAGCAGACCAAGTGCAGTGAAGAGTTCAGAACCAGTTGCTGGAGAGTCACCCTTGTCTTCATCTATGGATCGTGAAGCTGACGTAGTCATTACTGGAGCCACTGCTCAGACTACAAACAAACGGAAGATAGCTCGTGATGAAACCCCAGAACCAGAGATCGAGTCTCAGCCTAAGAAAGTGAAAGCACTTTCGCGATAGTTCATCATCAAGGACCAAGCCCTCTGCAGCTTTGCACAATGGTACGAATTTTGCAATGCTAGTGAGATTTTGGGTTTCTCGAACTGTCAGTCTATTGGCAGTGTTCTCTGGTTTGTTGTAGCTTGGACTTGGGTAGGTGTTATGGATGGTGTTTTTTTATCTATCCCAAGGTATTTGTGCGTTTCCGAAAATTGCCCTATATAAGTAAATTTGGCTTCTGTCTTTCAATGTCGCATTATATATATATATATATATATATTGAAAGGATACCTTATTTCTAATCTGTAAAGTTATGAAAATATCTAAAACAATAACTTTTAATATTATTCGAATAATAATTTTAAAATATAAATATTTTATTTATATTATAATGTTCTTCAAGTATTATTTATTTGAAAAGGACTTTTTAAAACTTAATGTTTGAGTAATGGTATTTTAATATTGTATTTATATTCGAATAATTAAAATAAATATTTTTTAAATAATTTTATTTGAATATTTAATTTATATTTGATTATTAATGTGAATAATTTTTTTTATTTTTATAAGAGGTAATTTAGTCGTAGTGAGTGTTAAAAAAAATCTGATGCCTACATTTATCCCTCTTTTTTTTTTTTTTCCACTAGACAAATTGACTCGGTCAAGTAGGTATTGCATTTGGTTTAGGAAATTGTCACACTGCTTGTTTGGCACAAGATATGGTTTTATATTTTGTTGTAATTTGCGTTGAATTTTAATTTTAAAATAATTTTTATTTGATTGGAGAAAATGCATTTTCAAAAAATATATTTATTTAAAATTGAGTTCTATAAAAAATAAAAAAATTATTGTGGACTCAGTTAATAAAATAAAGAAAATTTTAAAATAAAGAAATATTTAGATCTCTTATTAAAATTGAAATTAAATTTTAAAATAAAAATAATTTAAAATAGTTTTTAGAAATAATTACACTTTGCAAAATAATAATTTTATATTATTATGAATCCCACTATTTTTAAATCAAAAAACTGAATGCCACTTGAATTTAGTTAAATGAAACATAGCATAAACTAGTAAATCTAATTGGGTATTATTTATAATGTTATGATTATGAGGTTTATAAACCGTGTAAGCAATCCGTTATTCAATATATTTATTGAAAAGGTAAATATATTCACACCCATCAACTTCAAAAACACACCCACCATTCTTATGAAATGATTAAAAATTTATTTTAAAGTTTTTTTTAAATATTCATATTCTAACATAAATATTATACTATATTATTTAAAAATAATTCAAATGTTATATGATTATTTGTGTGTTTCCGAAAATTGCCCTATATAAGTAAATTTGGCCTCTGTCTTTCAAGGTCGCATTATATATATATATATATATATATATATTGAAAGCATACCTTATTTCTAATCTGTAAAGTTATGAAAATATTTAAAACATTAACTTTTAATATTATTTGAATAATAATTTATAAATATAAATATATTATTTTAATTTAAATATTTTATTTATATTATAACGTTCTTTAAGTATTATTTATTTGAAAAGGATTTTTTAAAACTTAATGTTTGAGTAATGGTATTTTAATATTGTATTTATATTTGAATAATTATAATAATTTTTTTTAAAATAATTTTATTTGAATATTTAATTTATATTTGATTATTAATGTGAATAATTTTTTTTATTTTTATAAGAGGTAATTTAGTCGTAGTGAGAGTGTTAAAAAATCTGATGCCTACATTTATCCCTCTTTTTTTATTTCCACTAGACAAATTGACTCGGTCAAGTAGGTATTGCATTTGGTTTAGGAAATTGTCACACTGCTTGTTTAGCACAAGATATGGTTTTATATTTTGTTGTAATTTGTGTTGAATTTTAATTTTAAAATAATTTTTATTTGATTGGAGAAAATGCATTTTCAAAAATATATTTATTTAAAATTGAGTTCTATAAAAAATAAAAAAATTATTGTGGGCTCAGTTAATAAAATAAAGAAAAATTTTAAATGAAAAAATATTTAGATCTCTTATTAACATTGAAATTAAATTTTAAAATAAAAAATAATTTAAAATAGTTTTTAGAAATAATTACAGTTTGCAAAATAATAATTTTATATTATTATGAATCCCACTATTTTTGAATCAAAAAACTGAATGCCACTTGAATTTAGTTAAATGAAACATAGCATAAACTAGTAAATCTAATTGGGTTTTATTTATAATGTTATGATTATGAGGTTTATAAACCGTGTAAGCAATTCGTTATTCAATATATTTATTGAAAAGGTAAATATATTCACACCCATCAATTTCAAAAAACACACCCACCATTCTTATGAAATGATTAAAAATTTATTTTAAAGTTTTTTAAAAATATTCATATTCTAACATAAATATTATACTATATTATTTAAAAATAATTCAAATGTTATATGATTATTTTTCGAGAATTATATTTATGTTCCAATATGATGATAATAAATTTATACTAGCGTTTTCAAAGACGATTTTTGGAACATCCGAACATAAATGGTTTTTCATCTGGCATGCATGCAAAAAAATTAACAGACCTCTAGGTATCAAAATGAAAAATCAGTAACCCATATGAAAAATAAATAAACTCAACGGCAGATGAAAAACCAAATATACAGTACAATGAACTTGGGCCGATACACATAATTTGAGAGATGCTACTTTTCATACGAGCAATGTGTCCATCTCAGCTATCTAGCCAAAAATACAATTATTAATGCTGCATAATACAACATTTTTATGTACATGTCGGTTCCCACTATCCAATTCATTGGTAAAATACCACCCTATTCCTATCTACTATCACTAATTCCAGCTCTCACGCCTCAAATGAGGCTCCCCTAGCTGCTGACGCAGTATTCACATTATTCTACTGTGGACCCGTTTTCCTTAGAGATTTTTTTTTTTAGAAAAATGAATATAGCTGCAAACCCACCCACCCACCCCCACCCCACCAACATCTTTACATATTATTCGAGCTTCAGAACCTCAATATGCAATTCGGCCTGCATGCATGAGTAAGCAAATACGTGCTTGTGTTTTTGGAAATTAGGTGCACCCACGGTTCAAGAGATAGGAGTTCGCAACTGGTCTCTACTCAATAGTAGCTTCATGATACTCAATGTGACCTTGGCCATGACCTGACTCTAGAATGCTCGCTCACAATCCCCTGCGACAAGCTTCTTATTGCTTGCCAGAGCCTCTCAGTCCTTCCTGTCATCAAAGGCTCAGAACTGGAGCACAGCCTAAATGAGCCAGGAGCGTGCCTCCAAGCCCTGTCTGATGTACTAAACAAAACAGATGCTGTGAGTCCCACCTCAGGATCAGACCCAGAATCAAAGTGAGGAGCTGAGTACTGGGGTGGAAAATGATATGGTAAATGATCTGAACTGCTGGGGGCCTCAATGTCCAAATCCATGGACAAATCCCCAATGCTACACCTTATAGATCCCACTTCTTTGGTCTCCTCACATTCATTGCAGACTAGTTTCAGAGCCTGAACAACTTCGCCCATAAAAGGACGGTGTGAGACCTCTGGCTGCACACACATTGAAGCAATAGCTGCCACTTTCGCCACACTATTGAGAGGGTAATTGGGCCCGAGGGAAGGGTCTACAATGGTTTCCAATGTTTCTTTACTTGAAAGGAGTGGACGGGCCCAGGTGACTAGATTCTCTTGACCAATGGGCTGTGTCATGTCTATGGGTCTCCTTCCTGTTAGGAGCTCAAGGAGTACTACTCCATAACTGTAAACATCGCTTTTGACTAGAAGGTGCCCAGTCATGGCATACTCTGGGGCGACGTATCTGGAAGGATGGGACAAGAAAGGGAAAAACATCAGGAAACTAAAACTGCAGATTGAGCAACTAAAAATAGGAAAAACGCTTTAAGAAAATGCCTCAAGAGTATCCTGGAAGACTGCCTCTTATTCATACATGTAATTCCAAAGAGTTAATCGGAACCCAATACTTTAGAGCTCATACCCAAAAGTGCCCATCACACGTGTTGAGATGTGGCTGTTTTCTCCATCCATGGCAGTCCGAGCCAAACCAAAGTCGGACACCTTTGGCACAAAATCATGCTCCAACAAGATGTTACTGGACTTAAAGTCTCTGTGGATGACAGGGGGGCTTGAATCCTCATGCAAATATGCTAAACCCCGAGCAGCACCAAGAGCTATCTTTATACGGGCATTCCAATCTAGTGGAGCAATTTCCTTGTCAACTCCTGAAGGGAAAGAATATTAGGGCAACAATGTAAAATGATTGAAGAGAGAGAGAGAGAGAGTGTATCAGTTTGAGTTAAAACTAATACCGTGCAAATGAGATTCTACACTTCCATTAGGAATAAGTTCATAAACCAAGCAGCAGGCCCGATCTTCTATGCAAATAGCAATCAACTTGACCAGGTTTCTGTGATGAAGGCGGCTAAGCATCTCAACTTCAGCGAGAAATTCCCGAGCACCCTGCTGGTCATCCCTCTTGAGAACCTTGACGGCCACTTTCGTTCCATCTAAAAGAACACCACCATAAACTCTCCCAAAGCCACCCTCTCCGAGTATCCTTGAAGGATTGAAATTATCAGTAGCCCTCTCAATCTCATTTAAACTGAAAGTCTTAGTAGATCCTGCATAATTGATATTGCTGGATACATAGGATAGTGAAGCAGAACTGGAGTTGCTTCCAAGCATCATAGACCCTACAGAACCATAAAAAATTAATGTAATGTATTGTCATATTGAAGAAACATATATTGGGAGGAAAAACTTACCACAAGCCTCAGATTACTGCATTTAAAGTATTGGAAAGCAACAAACACACAAAAATATATACCGAACAGATATTATTTTTCGGTAAAGAAGCCTGCCAGATTATGGGACTCAGTATGTTTATGGTCATCTAGATTTGGTGTGATAAGGCTCTGATTATTGTTTTTAATTTAATTTTTTATTTTGAAAAGGCTCTCGTTAACAAGAAAATAATGAGTAACACTGATCTGACCAGCTTCTATAAGGGCGTCTAAGTGTTACCTGCTGGTCTTGTGAGGGAAGGTTGAAAAGCCTCTAGATTTGGAAATGTTTCACAAAAGTGCCCTCTGTGCTTGAAGAAAACCCGAGCAGCAGCATAACATAATACAATAACTATAGAGGGCGACAAAACCATAATAGCAATCATGCCACCGGAAAGCCCACTTTTATGCTGATTCTTTGGGATATCAACTGCTAGTGGCTGTATTGTTTTGTCGTTACTGCCATGCCCAGAATTTGGTCCATCATCCGCTATGTCAGAAGCAGCCAATGGTGATGAGGTTGGCAGACCTGTCAACTCAGTATTCATATATCATGTCGACAGATAATACAATGGAAAAATTAATCGGGAAGAATTTTTAAATTATTAATATACCTGGATAGCGCACATATAGTACCTCATAATCACCAAAGAAGGAAGTGTTTATAACCACCTGCTTTTGCCAGAACCTTTGATAAGTCAAAAAGGCTGTGGTGTTGTCAAAAGTTTCACCTAGTGGTACCAGGTCAACAAGAACGATTGTCTTATCAGGTTGTTGGGTAGCTGCATTGGCTCCAATGATACGGATTTGAATTTCTTTCATGAAAACCCCAGTGGAAATTTCCATAGCCAGCTCCGAAACCAAAGGGAAAAAGGTCAAAAGTTCAATGCTGAGGCGCAGCTCAACTTGCATGGGAATGACACAACCACAGGGAGATCCAGGAGGAGTATTTGTCAATGGTTCATAGCAAACAGTAGATGCACAATCTACATGGAAAACAAAACGTTATACGGACAATACAACTACTCAAAAGGGGTGAAATTTGGGGAAAAAGGGGTAACAGTGTAATTTACCTTCATTTGGAGGTGGGGGTGGCACTGCTTGCAATGGTGGCAAGAGTGGTGTGTTTGAATTCCTTGACCCAGGAGTAGAGATTCCAGGTAAAGCAAAGGGAACTAGAAAATACAAATAACATCAACTCAAAAACAATCAATATTATTAATTTCATAAAAAAAATGAAATTTCCTTACTTTTAGCGTAATCAGATGGAGCTGGTGCTGGAACAGGTGGATGCAGAGGCGGAGGTCCAGCATGGCCCACTGACCGAGGCAACGAGAATGGAGATGTATTGACTAAAAGTCACAAATGCATAGCCCTTGTTAGACCTTGAAACAACCATTTTAAGGGAAATTTTCCATGATAAGGCTGACTTAAAAAGGGTATTGATGTACCTGAATTATGGGATGAAGGAGCAAGCCACCTTGTTCTGCTGTCTGTTAGTAATTTGAAAAGATGTAAAAGAGGGTAAACAAAGTTTGTAAGAAAGCAATAATTTAGAAGAGAGAGAGAGAGAGAATTGAAGTGATCATCTGCACTACGGAAACTAAAAAACCAAACAGCTCTCATGGACAAATCTTGAACCTTGTTTTGAAGCAGGAATGAAACCCAAAGATGTTGGTGCAGAGGCAGGACTGTTAATGTTCTTCCTCCCTCTGTGATGGCCATGGAATAAGGCTGGAGGAGAAGAAGATACCGGAGAGTGAAACCCTCTGATTGGGTTAAATTTATATGTTGGAAGAGGAGCAGAGGAAGCATCAGGGTGCCCTTGAGCTACGTTACTGGAAGGAGCTACACCAGGAATGAAAGCTGTACATAAACAAAACCAATTTCACTACCTATATGCTACTAATCTATGAATGAAAAAACATAGTTTGGTATTATACGTTCAGTAGTGGAATGGTTAGGAGGTGGTAAGTCACTCAATAATTCATGTGGAGGTGCAGCAACTGGGATTCCATAATTCCGTTGGTGGTTTCTTTGGGAAGGAGGAACTGGTGTAGCAGATAAGTCAGGACCTGTAGCATCACACTTGAAACATTACTTCTATATCATTTAGTTCCTAACCTTCATCAAGTTTGTACCCTTCATTATGAAAAAAAGAAAGAGCCAATGTTTGAATGGAACATCATAAAACCATATAATTTCTCATGTAAAAGACCTGCACCAGGTTGTTTTGAAGCAGGAGCAAAACCACGAGATGATGGCACAGACGCAATAATGTGAACTTTGTTTCTTCGATTATGGTGGCCGAAGAATAAAGTTGAAGGTGAAGGGATCATTGAATGAAACCCTTCGCTTGGAGGAAGTTTACAAGGTGGAAGAGAAGTAGATGTAGTAGCTTTAGAGCTCCTCTGTGCTGTGTGGCTGGAACTGGAAGGTGCTAAAACAAGAAAAGAACCTGCACACACAAAAAGAATATTAGAAGTTCAATTTCTTAGTTGTGAATACTTCCCAAAAGAGAAAAACATGATTTGCATTGCACCTTTGGTAGCATATTGATTAGGAGGAGATAATTCACCCTGTGTTTGATGTGGAGGTGCAGAAACTGGTCTTCCATTTCTTTTTCCGGGGGGGTTGCTTGAGGAAGGAGGAGCCGGTGCAGGAGATACTTCAGGACCTATACAACATCATACTTCAAACATTCATCTCTAACACATGAAATAATTTTTATATAATATACATTAATTAAAGAGAATCGTAAAAGACATTCAATGTTTAAATAGAAATACCAGAAAGTTTATTTGCAAAAGAAAAAATTATTGATAATTTTTTACGCAATCCAATACCTGATAAAAACTGTAGATTAAAACAATATTTTGGTAACTTATGTGGAGTCAATGCAACTGGAACTACAATATTCAGTGTAGAAGATACTAATAAGGAAAGGAGGTTGAACATCAAATCATAATCCATTTTCAACTACTTATGCAATGACGCACTGAGGAACCAGAGATGATACATATTTGTATGGTTTCGGTGGTGGTACCCACGGTCTCCTATGACACTAGTACAAGGAGTATAGTCCTCACTCCTTCTGCCTCTGTTCCCTCTCCTCCTCTGCAGGTGACCTAGCTCTCCCCCCCCACTCCAATCTCCATGCCATGATGCCAATGCCACCTAATGACCTCCCTCCAACTGATCCGGTGGCCTTCACCATCTTCAAAGTATTCAGTTCTTGATTTGGACAGACCAGTGGTTCATCGGAATGGTAAGTACAATATTGGTAATTATGTGTCTTGTACATCTTTTGTGGTTATCCTGGACAGAGACAGACACTCACTATATGCGCCTAAGACTCCCTGCCGCTCTACCTAATCCAACTTGTGTAGTGCTATTCTAAAGGAAATGTAGGATCTTCAACATCCTGGTACATGGGAACTGGTGCCCTGTCCAGAATCTCTGTTCGCCGACGCCACCTCTGCCTAGAATCTCTGCCCGGCGAGTCGGCGACGTTCTCTGCCCCAACCCTAAATCCTTCCGCCCGCTCTCGCGTCACAGACGCTGGCCTACGCTAACCTCTGCAACTCTTAGCTGTTGGAGCTCGACAGCTGCCACTCTCTTTGACGACGACGACTCCGTGACTGCTTGCATCACAACTACTCTGCCCTCTACTCTTCCACCGACCGACCTCCTCCTTCTCCTTCTGCTCGCGTGCGCTGCAGTGTCTTTGTTTTCACCTGTTTAATTTAATCTGTGAGTGACGGATGCGAAGTCAGTTGTTGTGTCTTAAACGGCCGGCTATGGTTCGCCATAAAGATGAACAGTACGGATGACTACCCTCTCAACTCAAAGACGACTTAAAACTCACCTGACTGGGAGAAAATGCTCACAACCCTATTGATTGATAATGATAGCGAGGTAATTGACCCTCCTTTCTGGTTTAAGATTCATCTTTACATCAAATTTTTAGCCGGGTACAGATCTTATGTCGTTAAAAGAGACATACTATCTCTTACACACTCAAATTGAATATTTCTTAAATGCACATAGGCAGGTTACATCGTAAATAAAAAATCAGCAACCAGTTATTATGTCTTGATTAGAACAAATTTGATTTCATGAAAGAATAAAAAACAGAATATTATATCACAATTCAGTGTTGAATCAAAGTATATGGTCATAGCTTAATTTGCGTGATATTTTATCTCATGAAGTTGGTTTTAAATTTGCATTACTGTTAAAATAATAGTATGATAATCAAGTTACTTTGTATTGCCTCTAAACCTATCACCTATGTTTCATAAGCAAACGAAGTATATTGAAATTAATTATTATTTTGTTCACGAGAAAATTCAAATTGATTTCTATAGGATTTGTGAAAATCGGAAAACAATTAAGGAATAATGTGTAAAACAAAAGAACCGGGAGAGAGAATGGTCTTGAAAACAATTCTAGGAGGTAACACCTGTCTTAGACACAGTTACTGCTGATGTGTCTTAGAGAAAAATGAAATATAGCAGTTAGTTCATGTTTGTACTTGTTTGCATGACAAGTCACACAAAGATGGAGAATATAAACAAATGTTAGCTTTAGAAGATAAGAATGAACATAGGACATTCAGATATTCGGACATTCCATATTCAAATTGATTCTATCCTTGCATAGAAATTCCAGCCAAGAGAAGACGTCAAAACAAAGCAAATTCTTGATATTATATTTGTATTTGACACGAACAAGAGAATGTTTGTGAGAACAATATGACATCAAATGACATGGCACCATATAACAGAGTGAGCTAGTTTGCTGCATTCCATTTGAAGCTTTGATTACTGATGCGGGAATTGAATTAAGTACAAAAGGAATTATAATCAATAAATAGCCATTAGAAAAGAGGGGGAATGCAGTGACAGAGTACTCACACCGGTGAGGCAGAACACAATGTTGTTGATGCTGACAGATAGTAGCATTGTAGCAGATGTGTTGTAATGATATATATACCTTGCTAGTGTATGGAATGATGACCTTGCTTATGTATATAACCTGAGGTGCTCAGGTGAGAGCTGTGTGCATGAATATAGGGAGAATGCAGAAATATTTTCGTCAAAAATAGAGAGAGAAGAAGGTTGTGAGCTAAACCATTGAATATTAATGTGAGAGAGATAAAGAAAGATGATTGAAGGCAATAGATTCGAGTTGAACATTGATCAAGGAGAATCCCATCCTTTATCATTCTAAGTTAAAGGGAATCGCCTTTTGCTTGATTCGTGTGAAAGGTTAAGTTGTTCTTTAATGGCGTGTGTACTTTAACAAACACTACCCATTTGTTTTGTTGATTGAGTTGTGTCAGATGGTAACCATGTATTTACTGGAAGTAGAAGAGGTGTTTGGAGTGCTTTCATGGAAGACCAAGTGCACATTTGATAGGATATCAGGGACAAAGGATTTCTACATTGCAAACTCTCTTGTTGATAGTGTAACCATCCAAGAATTGGGTGAAAGACAGCGGAGTAAGTGAGATTGACTTAATTGCTTGTGTCTGTGATTGTAGGTTATCTTCACTTATTGTGAATGATTGGTAAAAGAAAGCAAAACAATATATAAAAGGAGAAAACTAAGTTATCACAAGTAAAAAGTTTAAAGTACGGCCATTGCTGATTCACCCCTCAGTAACCCAGATGGGACTAACAAATGTAGCTTAAAGTTGAACACATTAATGAGTAAAGGTTCTAACAAATAAAATGAATGGTTTGACCAAGCCTTTTTTATGACCAAATTCATGGAAAATATGGGGCACATAGTGCAGGAATCAGAGAATGTAGATTTAGAGACTATGAATGACTTTCATGACATAATGTCAGGAACTCAGGGTTTCCTTCTTTACACCCTGGAATGGATTAATGGGCTAACAAGTTTTGAGAAAATAATAGAGAAAAGGCAAGCCGGTCAGAATTTTGACATCCCTCAGTCCTTCCATTATTTTGTGGGTTTTACAGAGAAGACTACGTAGAAATACCACAGGGCTGATAACCATGATGTACAATACTAAGCTCTCCTTTTATAGGAGATATTTCATAACGAGAATGGTTGACAAAGTAACAAAAAGACGATTTTATGAAGTCAATAGACGATTTTATGTAACCACTTCATCATTGAAGATCTCAAGAAAATTTGGCATTAAACAGTGCAGGAATGAGAAAATTTTACCGCTGGACTAGGCACATTGACTCCAAATGATTTTCCATGACACGCAATCAGATTCTTTTTTATTTCTACAGGAGTTGCAGGAGAAGTGCAAGGGGATGCATATATATTGTATCCCAGAACAGACTAGAACGTTAAGGATATAAACAAGCAAATGAACAATTTCACTTCCCTTAATCCTTAACTATCATGTATTAAGAACCTTATCTAATGTTTTACAATGCAGCAATGAGAAAACATACTACTTGGCTGAGATGCTGGACTCAGTGTATTGAGTCCGGATGATATTTCATGACGTGCAAAAACTGGTATTCTTTCTCTTAGAGAAGCAACTGCAGGAGAAGTATAGGGGGCTGTAGATATATCACACCAACGAACAGAATGTTGAGTCAATGGTTCCAAGTATGGTAACAAGAGTGCAAGCAAGCAATGGAAAATTCGATGCCCCATAGTCCTTCAATTTCAAAATGTAATAATTTAGAGAGTGGAGGAAAAGGATAATTAACACTTGGCTGAATTGCTGGACGTCATGTATTGGGTCCGAATGAATTATCAATACAAACAATATCAGTTTCTCCTTGTTTAATTGGACGAATTGAAGCAGAAGTACAACGAGATGCAAATATGTTGTGTCCTGCAACCAGATATTGAGCTAATGGGTCTGAAGTTGAGAAATGATAAACTAGTACTGCAATACCATTCAATTTGAACGTCCTGTAATCCTCGTTTATCACTTTAAAGCAATCTGAACATTAAATTAAACAAACTCAAGTACCACTCAACAAGTCTAATTAACAACTGAGTCATTAACTAGTTGGCAGTAACCTTTAAAAAAAAAAGTATATATGCCAGGCATCCGAGGAACCTTTATAGTTTTCTAAACAACTAAACATCATCTTTATTGCATGCTCTGATAGTCCAAAGATGCCATAAAAGGATCAAAATATGAAAAGGTTTGCATGAATCAAGCAAGAAAACATCACTCTCACATTAGATTTTACGTCCTTCGAGTTATGGGTTATATAAACAACAATGGCAACAAGCCATAATAATTGTTTTTCATATATAACATTTGTTATATAATTTTACGTCCACCAAGCTACTGGTGGTAGGAACAACAATGGGCAACAATAGTAAAAAGCCATAATAATAATAATAATAATAATAATAATTTATTTTTCTAAGACTTACCCGGAACAACCAAAGCAACAGCGAGCTTCAGCAGCACCAATATCAGAGCCATCGTCACCCTCCATCCCATCTAATCCCAGAATCTATAAATCTCTATCCCAGCCACCCAAATGGAGCATGTAGGATTAAACAGGGTACGATCAATCAATAAACACAACAAAACTATTTTTGTTTTTTACTTTTATTTGAAATGAAATAACACGATGAAAATATTAAAAAAAACAAAACTTGGTACAGACCAGTGCATTGAAGGAGGCCCAAAAGGGTATTGGTATGAACTATGAAGAAACAGAACACGCCCAAAATCGGATAAACTCAAAGTTGGCAGTGAAAGGCTGATACGTTTCCACTCAGAGCTTTTGAAGGCAATTCGAAACCGACCCAGATAAAATAAAAATAAAAATAAAATAAAATAAAAAACACTACAGACACCACTCGCAGCCAATCACAGACTTGGCAGTGCCACAGAGGGAGAGCTGGGAAATTGATATACAGCTTTTCAAAAATTTAGTGAGACGGGAAGACGCAACCGGCAGGGCATACATTATTATTATACCTTTCGTCGGTATACATTATTATTTTGATTTTGAATTTTGAATTTTTTTTGCTGAGCTCATATACGGAGGAATGATAGAGTACAACGTAGGCACAATCTCTGACTGTGGTCGAACATTCCAGTGATGCCACGTGGACGAAGACCGTGGAGTGTGCTTTCTTGATTCCACGGGATTCGCCGCCTCGGCCGACAGTAGCTTTATTTTTCTTTTCTGTTTTTTTCACTGAAAAAATCTACGCCAATGAGAAAATTCTCAAATAGGTATATTTAATGGTCGTCCGTAGACAATCGCGCTGTGGCCCCCCACCAAAAGCCCACCAGACGTGGCATGGCAAGGAAATTAATTATAATGGTTGCACCTAGAAAATAAATGTGAATGAAAATTTGAGCCTATTAACCATGCATGTGATGGTCGTCCTACTAGCGTTGTCAGCGTGGGGGGCCAATGCTGCTATGCTCCTTGGGTCGCATGACACTGCAACTCACGAGGGGGGTGAGTTCGCGGGCGTCCCGTGATTTTAATAGATTTATGTGTGTTTTTTATCTGAATATTTGCTTAATGGCCTCTTAAAATGTTATTATCTATTCGATTTGGACAGGGAGGGAAAAAGTGCCGTGTAAGAGCACTCACTAGGCTAGATAAATGTTAAATTTAATCAAAATATAGCTAGAAAATGAAAAAACAACTTCTGCAATAGGCTCTCTATTGCTACAGTAATTTTAGCCTTTAGTTAAATGGCTAACCAAATTTAGCCAGTCAATTTCAATAGCTAAAAATTATTTTGTAATAAAATAATAAGATCATGGGTGTAAGAACGTGCGGCAGGGAAGAGGCGTGGGAGATAGAGGGGGGGACCACCTGGCGCGGCCGGCGAACAGGGGAGGAGGCGAGATCCAGCGCGGCAAGAGGAGGGGGAGGGGGGAGATCTGGTGCGGCGGGGAGAGGGAGGGAAAAGACTAGCCGTGGCGGGCAAAGAAGAAGAGGACAGACTTGACGCAACAGGCGGAGAGGGGGTGGGGAGGGAGGCATGGTGGGCGGAGAGGGTGGGGGGAGGTGCGGCGGGCGAAGAGGGTGGAGGGAGGCGCGGCGGGTGATGAAGAGGGGAGACACAGCGGGCGTGCGAGACAGTGCAAGCAGAGAGAAGGGAGGAGAGAGAAAAGTAAGATACATTATTTTAATTAAATGTTAAAATTTTATTGAGCCTGTTATTTCCTAGTGTAAAATCAGAATAGCTATAACTTCTAAAAAGTGATTCTTTAGTTAAATTATAGCTAAATTATATGGCGGGTGTGAGTGCTCTAAATTTCCATTAGTTAATGTTACTAACAAGCGTACGTATTTGAGTCAACATTAGACTCGTTTAGTTGGTGGTTTCATCCCGAGTGTATCACCTCACATCACATTCACATAATAGTACCACTTTTTGCCTGCCCGTAAGCTCCGAGAGATATTGGTGCTGTTCAGGGACCACGGTGTTCCATAAAGGAGACCAATGGACCAGCAAAGCACGCTTGCAAGGCACCAAGTGTAAGGCTTACACAATTAAGCAGCCAATTTTTCTTCTTGCTTTTCATTGCTGTTCTCCATTCATTATGATCTACATATAAAGGCAAGATCAAGAAGAAACCGCCCAATTTTTGTGTAATGATATGCATACGCATGACAACACACAAGCCGCAATAAATCAAGAATATTGCTACATACGGGTACATTATAGAGATAATCTACGCAGGAACGTTTTCACTATCGTTAGATTGATATTATTATTTTTTAAATTTTTTTTTCATACCAATCTAACGGCAAGAAAAATAACCCTCCGCGAATTACCTACACAATGTACCTGCAACTAGATTTTTCTATAAATCAAACTTAAAATCGCTCCCCTCCGCGGAGCAAATCTCAAATGTATAGAAAAAGGAGGCAATCCAGTGAGGAGACCAAGTCAGATATCCAAGCGCAACTCATGCTCGGTTACTTGCTTGTGAACATTATTATTCTAATAAAATGCATTTACAGCAACTAAATCATTTGCCTACTGAGTTTGATGTAAGTTTAGTAGTCATTCAGTTGCGATGATGTCTATATGATTAATGATCTGGACTCCAACAATAGTTTAGTGTGCTAATGTGTGCCAAATTGATAATACAAAATTGTCGTGAAAATGAGGGGATAGAAATAAAATACAGTTGACATCGGTAAATTAAATACAACAAAACTGCATTTACTGGGTGCACAAAACAAACCCATCTAACACCTTGAGTTGTAACAGTGAACATGAGGATGCATGTCAAGCCTCCTCTGCATTGTGTGAAGGGCCAGATAACAGGGAACCTGAGTTGGAACTTACAACGCGACTGGTACTTGGCCATCTTCATATGTAATGAAATTATGACTCCTGACTGTCAAATCTTGGACTTGTTATCCACCTGATGGAACATAGAGAACCAGTTACTGCTAGCATATGCAAATTTGTTTCATCCAAAGTATTCTAGATCCAAGGGGAACAAACCATAACGAGAGTTTTTGCTGATTTTCAGACACCATACATAACCAAGAGTTAGACAATTGAGCCACAAATCAACAGACGGCAAAATAACACGGCTATTTATTCCAGCCGTTTTACTTTCGCCTATATAACATCATTCATTTGGGTCAAATTCCTTGAATCGAGTCTTTAAACTGTCTGCCTGTTCAATTTCCTTTTCTTTGCTAATTTTACAATTCCTCCAATCAGCCCTATCTGGTTCATTCAACAAACCTGCCATAACCTGCAAAAAAAACTACAAATATTGAGGGTCCCTGTCATGATCAATTTATGAGTTCAAATAGCACATATGCTGATTATTAATATAGCATTTAAATTCTATTAATTAATACTTAATAAAGAATCACTGCTTTGACAATAAATAAGTCGTTGGAAGTCGATGCTGTTACATCCTACAAAATGTAAGGATCCAATCAGATTTAAAAAAAAGGTATGGCAAACTGCTTCCATTTTTCCCACTAGTACGAGGAAAAAATAAAAAAACAGAAACAAATGAGTTCCACTGTTGCATGCATTGGACACGCATTTCACCTTACAGGGTTAGAAGGCAAAAGCTTGTACGTTTTTTTCGTGGTAACATCAAATGCTCATAGGCCAGCATAATAATTTCTAATACATTATAATCAGAGCCTATGCACGATTTTGACGAAAAATTCTCTTGCTCAGCTGTCTACCGAGGTCCACATTTTAAAACAGCTATGATAATTCAATTATTTGTTAACTACTTTCATCATTTTTTTTGCAAGCAACATCAATTATAGAACCTAAGGCGATGTTTGGTAGCGTAATTTTTTTTCTGTTTTCTGTACTCCAACGTCAAAAACAATCTCTTATTTTTGTTTGGCAACCGTTTTTATTTTTTATTTTCGGAAACAAATTGTTTCCAGTACAAAAGAATGAAAACGCACATAAGATGTTTTCATTTTGCTCCACTCTGTTTTTCATAGTTTTCCGATTGCACGTTGCCGTCGCACCTCCCCGCGCAGCGGCATCCCTTCCCCCCGTCGCACCTCCCCGCACGCGCGATCCCCTCCCCCCGGCGTGATCCCGTCCTCCCTGGCGCGATCCCCTCCCCGCGCGGCATCCCCTCCCCCTAGGCGCGCGCGATCCCGTCCCCGGCGCAGCATCCCCTCCCCAAGGCGGCATCCCCTACTCCCAGACACGCGCGATCCCTCCCCAGCGCAGCGGCATCCCATGGCCTCCCCCAACGCTATCTCCTCTCCCTCCGGCTGCGATGCCCCCACGTCACAACGTCGCCCAGAAAAATAAAAACAAAAATCGAAAATCATCACCAAACACAATTTCAATTTTCGATCAAACTTAAAATGATTTTTTAATATATTTTTTAAGAACCATTTTTAAAAACCGAAAACGAAAACAAACGCCAAACAGAGCCTAAGATGCCTGGTTATAAAACCTAAAATTCACCTCACGTCCAAACTGAGCAGGGAATTTCTCATTCTCCGTAACAATATGCGTTAGCATGGTACCATCTGAAAGCTCCACATAGAAGATACTTGAGTTTCTATTGCATTGTGCCCTCAATCGCTTTCTTCCATCAACACTATGATTTTTGCCTGCCCAAAAAAGATATAGAATGTTTAAAAGTATAATAGCCTTATATTGTAGACAACAAAAGCTACCCAAATATTTCACCAAAATGACATTAAACAGGCTCAAATGGAACACCAAAAGGTGCATGCTGACAAATTGTACCTTTGAAACTGAATAGAGGAGAAGGATAAACAATAAAGGGCCCCAAGAGATAATGATAAGAAACATGAGGAAGATGATGTCATCATATGTACAGTTGCTACATCTTATTACTTGATTCATGTCATGTGTACTATTTCAAAAGACAATTGTAACTCACCTTTGATGGATGCAAATTCAAAACCCAATTTTTTAGCAGCTAGATTAAATATACTCGGTACAGAAGATGCTTTGGATGATGGGATAGGAACAGCCTGTGAAAATGAATAGAGAACTGGAATGGGCATATAGTAAAATATCGATAAATAATAAAGTTCTTAGCAAGCACAAAAAAAAAATTGCATGAAATTAATGGCATTCATAGCCTAAAATAAAAATAATAGATAATAAATGACAAATATTAACTGTCGATCCATTGCTTTTTTTATTTCTTCTTTTGAAAAAAATAATAAAGGTTTTCAGAAAAGAAAACCGACTTTGAAATAAGTGCATGCCAGTAAATGAACCAATCACACTATTTTTTAGCAAAAGGCAAAAGCATGGTTCATCACTCTGTAATAAATATACTGCTTTTTTAAGAGGAAATATATTTTATTAAAGCCGAAGAAACATTACAGCGAAAAAAATTCTCAATTCAAACCTCCCAAAAAACACCTTAACCTCTCATGCTCTCCTCAGATATACAGCTTCATAACTGTTTGCCTGAGTTAATGAAATTTTTCGAGATGACAGGTATTACATTAATACATTCACTAAGGCTAACAGGAAAACACTAAAAATATTGAACAGTTCCCAAATGCGGAAAATATATCTAATGATCCATTTTAATCAGTCATGTGAGTCCCTTAGATCCATATGGATTAAGGGCTCACTAAGATTTCTCATGCAAAATATTAAATTTAAGATCGATTATGCAGGGATGTGTAGTATAAAATAATATGAGTATATTTTGCTTTATTGCTTTGACCGTGTAAATTGAAGATCCATTTTTAATCTTCACTTAACAAACCAATATTCTGTTCAAAACATAATCTCATAAATCTTCCTAAATGCAAAAAAATAAATGGTAGATTTGTCTAAACATTGAAGATTAAAATATTAGAGGCGAAACAAATGATAACATTAACCAAATCAAATCAAACCAATCAATTTTAATCTCTATAATATGAGGTTAGCTATATGAACCATAATAAGTAGAAAACTTATATTTGATCTAATACAAAAATCATTCTCTCTTAATTTATCCGTTATCATTCTTCCTTTCAAATCTAGTAATTTTATATCCATTATTAACACCTCATTCAAGTCATTTTTTGTATTAATTCTTTTCATCCGCTTAACATATGCATCAATTGATTTACGTCTGAAATGACCAAACTAACATAAATAATTCTCTCTTATCTTATTTTCGATTAGAGCTACTTAAACGACAAAATAAATATTTTCATTTTTAATCTTGTCTATTATAGTCATACCATTCTACCTTAACATTCATCTAATTTGAACTTTTATATATGTTGTTTATTGTTAGCCCAACTCTCCATTCCACATGAGTGTTGAATGGGATGAGCTTGTTTTTAAGTAAGCCAAAGTTATCAAGCCCGACCCAAACTTGACTGTTTAAATTTTTTTATAATTTTTTTACATTAAAACTCTCATTTTTTCCAAAAGCTTCTAGACATTAGTTCCCATAACTTAAATGTAACCTTCACACAACTATGAATGCGGCCAAATTTACAAAATATAAGTATATTATATAAATTTTTAATAAAACAAATCAAAAAATATATTAAAAAAAACCGTAGCCCAAAGACTCAGTCCACTTTGGCCCACAAGCTAGAGCCCAGTCTATTCTGCATATAAACAGGCCAAATTTTATAAGCCGAGTCAAAAAAAGGATCATCCCGTGTAGCCTGCAAGCCATAAGCTTATTTAACACCCTTACCATTTCATATAATAAAAAAAGTTCAACAAACATCCTATAAAACTTTCCTTTTAAACTCAGTGGCATATTGCAATCACATAAGACTTTGATAGCATTTCTCTACTTAAATCAATCGACTTTAATTCTATTGTTGACATGACAATCAATCGCTCAATTTCATTGAATTATTGATCCTACGTATTTAAAATATGCAGTGACCGATAATAGTAACAACACATATCAACACATTGTTGACATAGAATCATCATCATTATTATAGCAACAACATAACACAAACAGATGCACCTAGAAAAGTAACTTCACCTGTATATTCGCATGAGTTCCACGCTTATAAACCCACTCAAAGAAAACAACATCCTTGCCTTGAGTCTTGAAATACATCTGAAGGCTATTCTGAAATCTACACAACTCCACATCAATGTCTTGGGATAAAGAAAAGGAGCTAGGCGTATGCTCAACTGGAATAATGAGCACATGGTCTGAAACAAGAGGGCCTTTGGCTAATGCACAGTAGAAATTTTCTCCAATGCTGATGATTAGATGCGACTCTACATTAGGGCCAGACAGACAGAACCAGCATTCTTTTGACCTGAAACTCATAGCAAGATCATTACAACCACGAAATGAAGCTCTAGAATCGTTTGAAAATTTTGAGATTGAGAACATAAGAAAGTCAACTGGAATCTAAAATGCAGCAATAATAGTCATTAAAGACAAACCTGTTAGCATTAGCAGTTTCAGAACCAAATTTCTTATTGGGAAAGCTACCATCATCCTGCAAACTGTGTTTAAAGTTGCAATCTGGACCCCTTTCACATCTCCCTTTGTAAATAAAATCAAAACAAACACCGTTAGTATATTTTCCCCTAGCATCCATATCATGGCTAAAGTGGCAAGCTTCCCCTCGCGCACAAGACCCAGAAGAGACAAACTTAAAGCATAGCTTATCTCCATCTTTAGCTCCATGTTTCTGTCGCTTATGGGATACATCATACCTCCAATATTGTGAGTCAGAAACATCATCACAGATCCGTTTTGCTGTCCCCTTTGCAGGATCATTTGGCTGTTCAACTGTGAACGGAGACAAGGTAGTGTTTGGTGGTTTTGCGCATATCTCAGGACCAGTCATGGTAGACGCCGGAATGGGAGAAATTCCATGAATAAATTTCTGAAAAGCAGAGACAACAACCTAAGTCATGACATTAGGCAGATAATCAAGGAGCGCATACTTAATTGCTTTCTTGAAAAGCTCGCAATGGTGTTCTTAACAAAGACAAAAGCATAAAGTATGTGTTCTCTCTTAGAGACATTGTCAAACTAACATAAAAATTTTAAAATAAATATAAAAAACAAAGTTCAATATGCGCAAGCAGATTTAAGTGATTTGTACGGGCAATCTACTGATGGAACAGATAAGGCTTTTGCAAAATCACACAATAAAGTGAATAAACACAAAACAGTAATTGTCAAAAGAGGTTCAAAACAAACTAACATATATTGTAGGAAAATAATGAAATAATGAATCCATTTGCATAGTTATGTATCCACAAAACAGGAAGTGATGGAATAGAAGCCATAGAGGATGATAGCAACAAGAAAACCTGTTTATCTTTATTTCCAACAGAAGCAAGTCCCAAGAAGCGGGTTACGTGCACTGCATCAACATTAATATATGGTTCACGAGCATAAAATATACCCTTAGTACCTGCAATATGATAGCTGCCACAAAATAACTATCAATATAAAGTTTTGCATTCAGTACAACTGCAACGAAAATATGAGCTAGTTTCCCCACACAACATAGTTCATATGTTTTAAAAGGCTAATCCACTCTTGCAATACTAATTCTCATTGCATCTCTTCCATGTTGCAATGACTGCCCTATGAAGTAAAATGAGCTTTGAAGGCCATTTACAACAAATCAGCCATAAATATATTACAAGAGAAGAACATATTAGGAGAATTAGCCTTTTAAGCAAAAGGTGGATTGTAGAAATACATTTTAAATCTATACTTATTAAATCGTTCAAAATCTCTGTGTAAATATTGGAAATGTTGTGATAAATTTGTTGCAGAAGCAATAACTGGCTTTCGTGGAGCGATACACTCCTTCAAATGGGAAACATGACATATATCTAACATATACCATTTACATAATAGGTCCATCATAACAAATTAACAATAAAGAAGGCATTTATCATGTTTGCAGATTCTTAGAATTTCAATCTGGTTATCTTAACCTTTTTAGTGGATGTATAACATTGATATGTTTATGCATAAAAACATCACCAAAATCTAGCAGAAGCCAATTAAATAGGCCGGTCAACAAAAAAAAAGATAGTAAGTCATAATTAATAAATTGTGGTGATGAAGGTCAAATCTCCAAGTAATTTGAAGAAACCGTTTGCTTTTAATAGTTGCATTGATAAAGAAAAATAATTAAATGAAAGAAGCAGATATAGAGCAATTGAATTCATAGTAAGATCTTAACTTACTGCTTACCGAGGTTTGATTTCTGCTACTACTTCTGATATGGTATCATCAGTACCCAAGGATTCTGTGATTCCCTGGGGAACATCAGATGTAGTTCTGTTTGTGATCCCACTAGGCCATTCATTAGTACTAGCTAGTTAAAGAACTCAATTAAGCGATCAGCATTGAGCAATTAATGTTATGCATGGCCTTATGGGCAATCAATGACCAAGCACATTGAAAATTAATTGCCAATTCAACAAGGATATGTAAGAAACAAATCAACTATTTCTGATTCATCAGCCAGAGCTCGTAGCGCATCCACATCATCTTGGTTGTATCTGCCAAACTGTTGACTATCTGAGGCTTTCCTACCAGACAAGTACGCCACAGATAATCCTGAATAGGAATAGGAAAATCAGAAAAGAAATGACAAAGTATGGCCAGCAAGGATTGCCCCTTGAAATGTAATCTATAACCAATTGAAACGTTAGTAATTCCAAATAAAATACATGTTAAATGCCATACCATACACATGATCAGGTGTTAGCTAACAATTGATTTAAAAATTGGTATTAACTGATAATTAATCTTTAATTGGTACTTCTAGCATGGCAATTTTAAGGAAAAAATTAATATTTCAAAAGGAATAAATTTATATGCAGTCCCCAAATGAGGAATGCATTACAGTCGCTTTGTATTTTTATCAAAATCCCGTTTTGATTAATGAATTTTTAATCAAAACGCCATCATTTTAATAAAAATACAAAGTAACTATAATGCAGCCCTCAAAATAAAGACCACAAATAACATTACTCTATAAAAAAACACTGATTAATCTGAAATTCATTTAACTGATTAAGTTAAGAAGAACACTCTAATCTGAGAGTAATCAGTAAGTTTGACTGATTACTTGGTCTTTTTTTGGCTGCATAGATTTTTTTAAATGTGTTGTTTGCCAGCTCCACCGCTTACTGGCTTTTAAAACCATGCGGCTAACCAAGCACAGTTGCGTTAAATATACCAAGTAGATGACATCACCTTGGAAGGTCAAGGTCATAGACGTCATCATTACAAGAGGCATTAAGACACTGCTGAATCTAAAAACAAATCCCATAAATCCCCATTCATGCGTTAAATATAACCCTCCACATTCTCAAAAATATGCTAGTTGCATTCTTTCCAAATTGAACAAAAACCAACCAACGTAATTACTCAGTGTGCTCCCCACACCGGTGTTCCCCACAAGCAATGGAGGAGAAGATGGTCAATGCACTCCCCCACGCACTTACATAATGAGCACCACCTCACTAATGATAAACTATAACGCTTGGAGATGGTCCATAATAAGAACCATGCCTCGAGCAGCCTTCCAAGAAAAAAAACACACACACACACAATTTGTGGAAACCTTTGCCTTCCAAGCACACAAGTTCTTGGGTTTTGAATAATAAAAGAATTATAGACTAACAGTGGTTCAAACACAAGCACATACCTGAGTATAAAACCCATGTAAGCTTGTTCAAAAACATGTGTAAACGTGATAAGACCATTTAATAATGCATCAAAAATTCAGATTCGTAGAAAAACTAAAAAATATCTTCACAGAGTGTTTAATATTGAAGAGAAGGATAAGAAAATAAAAAATAATTCCAAAATTCCCAACAACAGATCAAAAGATGCTAAAAAAATTAACATATATGATATTTAAAGTTTATATCTTAATTATTTTATTTAATTATTCGAATTAGACCAATATTCTCTCACTCATATCCATGCAAACCTAAAGTGCTCGCTTCCTACACAATAATCAATTTGGAAAGAATAAAATCATTAAAAGAATAAGATTTACATGAAAATAAAAAACTAATGTTAACACTGTATACAAGATAATGAGTTGATTGTTTTCTCATAATTACTGAAATACCCTCGTTATTAAATCATTTTTAAATTTTAATAAAAAAAATAAATGAAAACCTAAAACTAAAGAGCAAAGCCAAGCAGTGGCTGGATCTCCCAAACACAACCCGCCTTAATCCCAAACAAATTCGTCCAAAAATCTAATGTTAAGATTTTTTTTCACTTTTGAAAATCTAGTCAACGTTAATCTAATCTGATTTCAGATGGCACAAGGAGAGAACATCATCTAAATTGGAATAACAGAGGAGAGAGAAAGAGGAAAAAAGGCAACTACAAAAAGATGAAGGCAGGATCTGTGGTTAAGAAAAGGATCTATGACGACCACAGGACATATAGCCAAGCTAAGGGACAACTGCATCTAGTGACGGTTGTGACGACAACAGCCGGGCTACAGGACAATGATGACGGAAATGCAAGGTGCCACCAATGACTGGATCTGTGGAAATGACAAGTTTTGTGGCTGAGCTACAAATCAGTGACAATTACAGGCAAGCTACAAGGTGACAGTGGTTGATGACGCTGATTATCAACGCTTACATTGGACTGGGCTAGAGTAAAGGCAGTGTTGTTGTCAAGCGTGGGGAGTAGAAATGACTAGACAGAGGACAGATAAGGAAGATGACTGGTAAGAGGACATTGACGCTTCTTTTATTTTTTTTTGTAAATTACATAATAGTATCTTGGGATATTTACCATTTTTGGATAGATACCCTCGCATTTGAAAATACACAAATGCATACCTCATGGTCAAACGCGTAACACAGTTTAGTCATTTTTCGTCCCACACAACACTTTGTGGGGCATACATGCTTGATATTGAAAAAATGTGAATAATTTTTTATCCCAATTGTACCCTTATTTGTCCGGCTGTCATCCTCCCCAAGTTTTTTCTCCAAATTGTTTCACTGAGGTAATTTGGAATCAAACCGAATGTGCTCCAACATCATGGGGAGGTTCATATCCAGATATATTGTTAGGGAGAGCGAGTGGTGGTTATCAGTATAATGAATCTAATGATAATTAACCCTTGATTCCTTGTTTTCTTTGATTTTAGTCCCACCAAATGACATGATCATATAATCGTCCACGTTATTCTCACCAATCTTGTTATTCTTGTGGTTGATGCGGTGGCAGTCAAGGGCCTTGAACAATAGGAAGCTATGATTACATGTCTTGTACTTAAACCCACCAACCTCAAAAATCCAAATCCAATTATTTATACGACAGTTATTTGTGGTTGGGATTTAGTAATAATTAAAAAAAAAAAAAAAAAAAAAAACATGAGAACTGGAGCAATCTAGGTGGCAGTCATCCTGGTAAAGCTATAATGTCATGGAATCTTCCTCCTTGTATGTCAGTAGCAATGCAAATGGGCTTGATTTTGATCAAAGTTGGAGGGATATTAACCTAAATAATTAATCATTTTTGCTTTCTAAACAGTAATTGCCTTTAAGTGTGTGTGTGTGTATACATGAAGGCCAATTTAGTCAAACAAAATTTTTCATTGACAGGCTTGGACATTTCTACATGCACCTTTTTGTAAGGTATGCATTTGTATATTTCCAAATGTAAGGCTATCAATCTGAAAATGGCAAATACCCTAGGGTACTATTCTATAATTTATCTTCTTTTTTTTTTACAAAATCAGAAATCAAATCCCAAACGCATAAGAATGATTCAAATCCCAGTTCCTAGGAAGGGTGATTTTAATCAATTTAACGGAAGTGAGATTACCATGACTGTGGCTTGCCAAGCATAGGAATAGTTATGGATTTGATTTTATTTCAGTTTTCAGGTACTAACATGCCCTACTTAACTTATAATCTTATATATATATATATATGTATATGTATATATCTCTGACAAAGTCTATCGATAATAATATTATAGTTTTTTCCATTTACAATATCAAAGCAATTTGCTAGCAATGTTTCTAAGGCAAGCTGAAACAATTTTGCAAATGCATATACAAATTGTCCCAATTTACTTGTACTTCCTTTGACTTCATAAAACAAACCTAGCTCCAGGGCATCTACTATATTCCATGACTGTATGATGTACCATTCGTAAGTTCCCTATTATCGAACATAATTTACAAATGCAACTGAGATTAATTTATAGGGTACAAATGAGACCAGCCTAACGTAAGGTGTATAAATAGTAACCATCTTTTGTTAACGAATTTAATATCTCTCCCAACTAAAGTACATCAGCACTTTTTTCAAATATGTTATTCATATAAAGATGTTTACACTTTACATTGGTCTCCAGTGCCTCCAACCCTGTAGATCTTCTCTATCAAAATTTGAATGGTTTCTCATTTCTTAATATTACAATAAACATTATTAGGTCGAACAGAAACTCAATCATTCTTGAATTTGGCCCCAATTTGCTTCCGTAGACCTGAACCCATAATTATCCCAATTTCAAGCCCTGGGCAGTGGGCACTACTGAACTACAGAGTCAAATTTCTAGAAAAACAATGGAAATTATAACAATTTAAAATGAAGAGTAAACAATTATGGTATGTCCATTAGCCTGCCCCTCCAGTACACAGACATCTTTCCCGTTGGTCAGCAAAATAATCAACTGGTAAATTTCAGGTAAACAATTTAAGGGGCTGCTTGGTAACATTTGTCGGTATTGGTTTATGTTTGTTTTATTAATTTGTCCAAATTATTTAAAAAAAAAAAAAACAAAGCAACACAAAACAAAACAAAAACAAAAACAACCAAAAAACAAATGTGAACAAAAAAATGGCAACCTTAATAGAACAGACAGGCCCAACAAAAAAAAAAAAAAAGCTTCAAGGAGTAGGAAAAAACCATAGATTCAGCGGGTAAACGATTGAATGGTTCGAATTGATTACCGTCACGAGTGAACTTGCCACTGGCTCGCAACCAGAACAAGTTTTCACAAATCCTCAACCCGTCCATTTTAAACCCTTGGTTCTCAGAGCTCCTGGCGGCTGCCGAAAGAACCTTGACGGCGCCAATGCCGTAGTCGCCGATGAAATAGGTGGGGATAGGGATGGCGGACCGGCCTTCGGCGTAGTCAAGGAACTCCTCGAGCCGCTCCGGCGAGTCAGGAAAGAACTGTCCTACGCAGACGAGGAAGTCGAACGGACCAGCTGATTTGCTGACCTAGAATTGCAGAAACATAATTGAGAAGCTGTGAGAAGCTGTGAGAAACAGTGAATCAAATTTGTATGAACAAACCCTATATATATATATATAGAGAGAGAGAGAGAGAGAGAGACCGATGAGACTCGCTTGAAGAGTTGATTGAGGCGGCCGAAGACATCTCCGCAGAGGAGAACCCTTGGAGGAGCCATGACCGAAAAAGGCTGTGTGCGTGACTGTCGTGCTCTTCCTCTGCGTATTTGTCTGGCGTCGTTACCAACAACGGTCTAGTTTGGTGGTATTTTTTTCAATGCGTTGGTAATTCGATTCGTATGAATATTGCCGGGTAAAATCTGATGATTCTGATCAAATCCCTTATGCTTGTGTTGTGGAGACCTATAAAAAAAAAAAAAACTTGTATAAAATATTTCTGATAAATAAAAATTAATATTAATATAAATTTAATGGTAACGACTAACGAGTGTAACGTAGGAACTTTTTATTATTTATTTTATATTTTGTGTTTTATTTTATGATTTTATTTTTTTTTTTTTGAATTTTATTTTATGATTTTATTTTTTATTTAAATTAAAGTTAAATTTTTTTAAAAAAATGCACTTAGTATAAAAAAATCAGTTTAAAAAAATATTATTAAAAATTTGAGCCACACGGCAATTTAATAAAACTAGATTATGATAGTCTAGTACAATAAAATGAAATGTGTGAAATTTTTAAAAAAACTCTAAGTTAAATTTGTATTTTAATTTTTTTTCCTTATTCAATTAATATTTGTACATATTTAATTTTCTTAAAGCAATTTCAATGCACTCTAAAAAGTAAAATTATAATTTTATGTTCTAACATGCTCTCATGTGAAAGATGATATAATAATTATTCATATTTGAAGAGTCGCGAATCATTATTAACATATTTCTTTATTATTTTGTAAAGTTTCTCTCTCTTCTCTCATCTCTCACTCAATGCTCTCCAATCTCTCTTTTCACCCTTTACAATGCTCTCCCCCAAACTCAAATCTTGATTGCAACCATTAATCACCTTCTACGACGTTGAGAATCCGATTGTACCTCTATTCTTGTCGCGCACACCGCCGCAGTTTGACAGCCACAAATCAGCGATGCTGGCCAAGAGTGGGGGGGCTATGCATGATGAGGGAGGGGTGGAAGACTGCTGCATGACATCGGACGAGTGTGGGGGACTGTGTGACGCTATCACATAGGGGTGGGAGGTGATTGCAACATCGATCGGGGTAAGGGGCAAAATTCGTATTTGTGGGTTTTGAGGGAAAATATTATTTTAACATAAATACATATAAAATATAAAAAATTATTCGAGTTAAATTTAAAAGATAACTATTTACATGTGAATTTTTCTTTACATATAAATATAAATTATAGAATACTATTGGAGTTACTCTTATGCGAGTTTACTCAAATTATGTTACTATAAGAGGTTATTGGAACATAAGAATCTCATACTTTTTTTCATAGCTGCTATCAATTATTGACAACAATTACCATTTATTATAATGTCAATACTATTTTTTTCATTTTACATTACTACTGATGCCACCTTTCCACTTTGTTTTTTTCAAAGCTTAACCTTAAAAAAAATATTTGTTTAAGTTTGTCCTTGATGATGCTTATTCACTTTAATTAGTAGCAACGACCTTCATACTTTATCTATTAGATATTTGGCTTACTCGGCAAATTGGATTTTTAGTTATTGTTTATGTATTTGAGATTTTAATTTTTCTTATATTATTTCCAAAATTTATTTAATTTAAAAAATAATTAATACACAATATTATAGAAAAGAAACACATGTTGTATTATTACTGTGAAAATTTATCTAAACCTACAGTTTTTAAAAATAATTAAGTTTTCATAAATAAAATTAGGGCCTTATAGCATTTTCAATGCATTAGGTAAAGCAAAAGCTACAGCAAAATATCTCTTAAAATCATCTCCACTACATTAGCTAAACTACTAGCAAAAGCAAAACAAAAAACTAAATATGGCTTTACTTTTGTTATTGTTGAATATGTCATGTCATCAAATATCATCCCTACCCTTTTATCTCATTGGGTCGTGCATCACTCACAACGTCTCTCATCTCGCTGTCACCCTTTCTTCCCCTCGCTCGTCTTCCCCTTCTTCCCTTCTCCCATCCCGCCATCGCCCATAGCCCCTCAATCCCACTTTCGCCCACAGCCCTTTCTTCCCCCCGTTGCTCACAGGCCCTCTATCCCTGCCGTCGCCCACAACCCATCCATCGGCTGTCACCCCCTTCCCCACCGCCTCTCCCTGCAGATCCTCGTCGATGGCAGCCCTTGCGGCTCTCTTCCAAATCCGCTTAAGCAGATCCTCGCGCAACGGTGGCCATCAGCGCTCTCTTCTAAATCCTCATGCAACAGTGGCCCTCGATGCTATTTTTACATGCGTTCCCCCGCATCCCTACGTACCCCCGTTTGTGTTCCCCCATCACCGCAACCAGTATCACGGGAATCGCCCAACGTATTAGAGATTTGAAAAAGGAAATACAATAGTAGATTGAGAAAATTAATTGTTAAGTAAAAAAATACATGATACACCATTAGAGTGCTATTAGTTAAAGTCTCATTATAGCAAACTAAATATAACTTTATTTCATTTTAGTTAGCTAAAATGATTGGAGATGCTCTTATACACCAACAAAGTAAAAAACAACTATTGTTATTAAGGGCATATATAGTAAATTCCAATTTTTCATAATTTTTATAAAAATAAAAATCGATAATATTCTTACAATATAAAACTATATATAATTTTTTTTAAAGCAATAAAATAGTTTTGATGTAATCATATTCTCCCGGTCGCGAAACACTCCGTACTCATGCGCATTTGTGTGCTTGTGCTGCATTGTGACTACACCTTAACCCATCAATTTTAAAAATTAAAGCATGTATATATATACGACTCGACCGTTCGTCGTAGGACCCGAACCAAATTCACATCGAAGATTCAGCCATGGCGGTCGGAGACCCTGTTTCAGCGTGGGCTGCGATGACCAGCTGGCTCACACCTCCCTTCTTATTTCTCTTCCTAAACCTCACCATCGGCACAATCGCAGTCGTATCCTCCGCAGCTCGGAGGAAGCAGCACCGCCAGCACCCACCGCCGCTTGTACGAGCACCGTCTCTCCTGGACCGAGTCAGATCCTTCAATTTCTCGCAACACGCGACCGAACTCGCCGACCCATCTCCCCCGGACTCAGCTGTCCACCCTCACGCGAACGAGTGTACTCAGCTGGCCCGAGCCCCCTCTCTCGTCCAGCGGCTCAGGTCCCTCGGCTTCTCGCGCTACGAGCCCGAGCTTGGCGATCCATCTCCCCCGGACTCAGCTGTTCACCCGGACGCGGGCGAGTCTACTCAGCTGGCCCGAGCCCCGCCTCTCGTCGAGCGGCTCAGATCCTTCAACTTCTCCTTCAAGAGGCACTCGTCGCACCTGGAGCCGACGATTCGACTCGCCGATCCACTGGGGGAGAGGGAGAGTACGGATGGGGACGAGGTGAAAGCCGAGGCAGAGAAGACCGGAGAGGCTCCGGTGAAGCAGGTGCCGGAGACGGTGAGGGAGAGTAGCGGCGGGAGGGTGGCGGAGGACGACGGCGTGGACGCGAGGGCCGATGCTTTCATCAGCAGGTTCAGCCAGCAGCTCAAGTTGCAGAGGCTCAAGTCTCTTATCCGTTACAGTGAGATGATCAACAGGGGATCTGGTCCATCCGGGCAGTAAGGAACGGCGTCGTTCCTATCACCCCACTCTATGTGCGTGTGTTTTTATTTCCCTTGGTTATTTTAGTAGGCGCGCGATTTACCATATGGTATGGGACTTGGTCATCATCATAGTTATTTAACTTCAAAATGTAACGCCGCCATTATGGTAGTATATTATTCCCTATGGCTACACACTACTCCAAACTGTCTGCCTAGGTGGTGTTGTGTCATTTCAGGTGAGACAGATGGTCATCGATTTGTGGATCATTTGGATGGATTGATGGTATCATTTCATGTGAGAAGAAAAAAGGTATTGTGATTGTGATCCATCTAGACTATATATAGGCTAGATATGTTTTCCGATGATAATAATGAAAAAACTGAAAATTAAAAAAATTGAAAACTAATAATAATAGTAATAGTTATAATAATAGTAATAGTAATTGACAGTTAGTTTTAATTGAAAGTTATAATAATAATAATAATAGTTTAGCTATTAATTATGTCTGGTGGATCAAAAATTGAACTTTGGTTGTTATTTTCTTCTCTCGCTAAAATGAGTAATTTATTTTCTAAAAACTATTTCTTGATATTATAAGCTCAAACTACATGTTTAAAATGCACATAATCAGTCTTGATAATTATCCTTTTTCGGCTATGCCATAATTCCGCTAAATGATGACATCCTTAGTGGTGGGCTACCCGAAACCGCTACCTGTCTCTCGGGGGGCAGTTTTAAAATTTATGTTTATGGAATATAATAAATAAATTGAATATAAATAAAGCAAACAAATATATATGAGGATTCGGTCGGTATTTATTTTATTTTTCAAAGCAACTGCTTTGATTTTAATAAAATTAGCCAATTAAGGTATATGAAAATGAAATCGGAAAGAATGAGATTACATGGGAATTGATAATAAAATTTCAGAATTATTTTCTTATTTGGGGTATGATAAATAATAAAATAATTATTTCCCTGAGGAGAAACTCGGTGCGTTTCGGTCAAATTGAGGAGAACAATAAAAAGAGGGGAAAAAAAGGCTCTCGGCCTCTTTCTTCATGATGTGTAGAGTTTATCTTAAAAAAAAAAAAAAGTCAACATATAAATACCATTGGGTCTTTAAGGTTTGTGTTCTTCTTTTTGTATATTGAATTGAAGTCACCCCCATAGCATGTGACTAATGTGTGCCGAAGTAAATGTCAATATATTTGTTAATTGTGTTACAGGATCCGTACACACTTGAAGTGAGTGAGTTATATGTATACTCATTGCCTTTACAGCTAATTATATATGTTTAGTAATAATTTATTAAATCAAGTAGTTGTTTTTTAATATAATTATTTAATTATTTTTTATTTTTTAATATAAAATTATTTTGGCGGAACATTTAGATTATTATTTTTTAGTTTTTATTTTATCTATTTTTTACTTTGGCCAGTAATATTTCTATTTCTTTTCCTAATTTTCGTGGAATCTGTTTTTAAAAACAACTAAAATACATTATATCTCATACTTTAAAAAAAAAAACAAATCTTGATACATAAAAAAATTAAAATAAAGATTCAAAATGAAAACACATACCATAACAAATCTTTTGCAACAAAATCTCAAAAGTTGACCCGATCATATTTGTCTTGGGATTTGCAACAAACCGGAAAACTCAAGTAGTGACCCAATAAATTTTTAATAGCAGCTTAAACAAACAATAACAGAATTTTAATCTCAAATATGATCGAAATGTATGTTCAATATATATCATGAGTTTGTATATAAAATTTAACAGTAATGTTTTAAGTAATAACATAATGACAAACGTATTAATTATGACATATCTCATATGTTTGAGGCTTACTAAAAACTTAAATTTGGATGATAGTAGTCATGGGTTACCTATTCCAATGGTGTGTTACATATGCCAACTCATTAATTTTATGCTATTAATTTAAGAGTAATGTTACATGCATATATATTTTTTTTATTGTTTGATTAATTTGTCATTTATTCATACAAATATAACAACAAATGAATTTTTCATACAATACATATTGCTTTTATTTTTCGCAGATTTAAATGATTATCAAACTATTTTTCACTTTTAAGCATGAAATAAAAAAATGGTATATATCGTACATTCTTTTTACCATTTAAATATTAATAATGTTTTTTCATATTAATCAAATAGTAAGGAAAGTATTGACATGTAAATTATTGATATGATTTATAATTTGTTGGGAAAAAACTTTTCATAGGTTAACTCTAATTCGCTAGTTTGTTTACATACCTCATTATTGCAGGTGGATTATTAACGAATCTATTAGAACATCAATTGTATTTTATTTGTTTGAAATGTCCGTTTAACATAAAATATAAAATTAATATTTTCAGTCTTTTTATTGTAACTAAATCAGTAATAAAATAAAAACGACACTATAACTTTAGCACAGCATCACTCACTAGGTATTATTAAAATATTATAATTTATATCATTACAACAAATTTTATATTTTAAATTATATTTACTTTTTGATTTGAAGGATAAATAAATATTTAGAAAATAATATTTTAATTGGTAAAAGGTTAAAACATAGAAAATAAAAAGTGAGCTTTAAAAAAGTAAATTATTGACTTTTTTTAGTAGTTTGAAAAGTCAAATTTAAATAGGTTGCATCAAATAATTATGTGGCCTATTTTGTATGAGTTTTAGTTTGTACATATTTTATTGGAGTTCTATTAAATTATAATTTAAAATTAATTAGAGAAAATATGATTTAAACAGTATATGTTTTATAAGAAGTGGAGAATAAAAAAGTAATAAAAAACAAAATGTGTGTGACCAATTAATAAAAAAAATATTTAAGTCGCTACGTATATTAAATTTATAGTTTAAAGTAATTATTTTTTTTAAAATAATTATGAACTTAATAAAAGTTGATTTGTTATTGTTATTTATGTTCAAAACGATGTCGTTTGAAATTGCAGCAGTGCAACTAAGTTCAGTCCCTGCAATCTTTTGAGAAGCGGAAAAACTTCCCCGGAAGATATCGAGAGGAAGAGAGAAAATTGTTTCGACAGAGAAAGTGAAAGAGAAGGAGCGAGGGAAAGCAATCTAGGGTTGTAGGGTTGTGACTTGCGGAGAGAGAGAGAGAGAGAGAGAGAGAGAGAGAGAGAGAGAGAGAAAGAGAGAGGAAGCAATCGAGGGTTTGGATGGCGGAAAAGCCCCAGCCTGTGCGAGTCCTGTACTGCGCGGTCTGCAGTTTGCCAGCGGAGTACTGCGAATTCGGGCCCGATTTTGAGAAATGCAAGCCCTGGTTAATCCAAAATGTCCCTGACCTCTATCCCGATCTCCTGAAAGGTCCTCATCTCGCTCCTTTTCTCAGATTCCAAAACCTAGCTTTTTTTGAATTTTGATTCGCACACCCAAACACCCTAAATTGTTGTTTGTATCTTGGTGTTGCGGTGAAGCTGGATCGATAGCTCTCTTACCATATTTTCTGTATGTATCTATTTTATGTTATTTATCTCTATTTCTCATTTCTGCTATAAATACATAAATACAGAAAATATTAATGAATCCGAATTGGTTGGTGTTAGAGTTGGGAAAACTAGAACATCCGAACCTAAGTATTTCTTTAATAGGATAATGTGAAAAACATCATGCATTAAGGAACCAACAAGTAACTCCAGCTTCTAGGCCATGGGTTGAACACAGGCAAGGATTTTAAATGGCCCAAAAAAGCGAGATTTGAGAGTTTGGGTGATTTGCGAAAGACCCCTTATTGTTGATGGTATGGGTGAAGTTTGAGATAAACATACTCACCCACATTGTAAGTAAGGTCTGGTATTGGTTATGTTGGTCTGCCCGAGATTTCATGTGATCACGAGTAACAATCAAATTGCAGCGTAACTTATGCAAGAACATAAGAGAGTAAGGTTGGGGGAGGTGTACTGTGCACAACCTCGATAGGGGATACTCATGTGGAAGCGTGAGTGAGTGGATGCAAGGAGATTTGTCTTGAGTTGTGATGTCTGCCAAAGAAACAAAAGTGAGTCAGTGCCTTATCCTGTTCTTAGCTCTGGCACACCCATACACAACGAACGATCTAGCCGTACCTTTTTTTTTTCAAATATTTTTTGGGTGTTTACAAGCTCCATGGCTTACCCAAGAGCATAGCGATAGATCTTGACACTCAATTCTTAAGTCATTTTTGGCAGCAATTGTTTAAACTCTTGGGGACTTCTCTGAGCCTTAGTATGGCTTACCATCCTCAAAGTGATGACCAAACAGAATACCTCAACCGTTGTTTGGAATCTTATGTATGCTGCATTACAAGGGATTGGCCACACCACTAGAGTCATTGCTTAGGCTTAGCAGAGTGGTGGTATAGTACACCTTACCACAGTGCAATCAAAATGTCTCCTTTTCAAGCCTTATATGGTTATGCTCCCCCTCATGCAGCCTTTGGAGGTGTGGCACATACACCAGTTGCACTGGTAGCTGAATTTGTTCATATCAGGACACCCATGACCGGTATCTTATGCCACAATTTAGTGTTGAATTGCAAGAGAGTGAAACAACAGGCCGACAAGCACAGGACAGAGTGGGAATTTGCAGTGAGTGATGATGTATATTTGAAACTCCAACCTTATAAACAGATGACTACTGATCTGCAATGTCAAGTACACAACCTGAGCCCAAAATTTTATGGCCCCTACCGAGTGTTAGCTTGCATCAGGGCTGGTGCATACAAGCTGGATATGCCTGCTAATTCACAAATTTATCTTGTTTTTCATGTCTCCTTATTGAAAAAGCGCATTGGCCGGGGGAAGACTACCTAACTTCTAACAATTGGCCCTGAAAGGCAGTTACTGGTGGCGCCAATTTGTGTGTTGGATAGATGCTTTGTTAACTATAATGTCTGTATTTATCTATTTTATGTTATTTTTCTTTATTTCTTATTTCTGCTATAAATATAAAAGTTGTAAACGTCCACCCTTGTCTCCATAATTCTCGGTGGTCTTGGTGGTTGTGTAGTAGGCAGTCATGTTTAGTAGTCAGTTGAAGGGAGGTATACAATTTGTGTTTTATAGGAGTGAAAATTCATTAATGAATTCCTAAATTTCTATCCTTCCCTAAACTCTATCCCTTTTTGAGGGTTTCCTGCTCGTATGGTAATACCTGGTCGTTTCGTGTATATATATTATATATTTTTTTGCAGAGGCCAATGCAAATGATGCCAATAAAATTTCCGGTCAGCTCCAATCCACTGGTATCTCTTCCCTTGGTGGTGTCGACGGATCATCGGGTAGGTTTAGGTTATGACTTATGATTTAATTGCCTCCTATTCTTACTGTTGTTGAGTTATGCGTTAGTTATTTGTGCTTACATATATATGTTAAAAATATTTGAAAAGCATGAAAAGTTTGTTTTGTTTTGTTTTTTTAATAATGTGAACCATATATTTGTTACTTTTGTTGAATTTTGTGATAGTATTGTATTTGCGCTTATATTTATTAAAAATAATTGTAAAACACGAAACCATCTTTCTAAATTTTAGATGTTAGACATTGTCACCGTTTAGCGTCTTTTACAACCTTGGAATTTAAGTGTAGTTTCATTTTGGTTTCATATTTTGTATATGAACAAGGCTACCTACTTTGTGTTTTGTGTATTGTAATCATTTTCATTTGTGATTACACACCTTTAGTTGGACTTTGAAAGCTGAAACCTTATTTTCTTGCTCTCTGTTTCTTGATACTTTGCTGCTTGTAATACTTTTAGAAATCTTTACTGGGAACTTAAGATAGGTACATTTATTTAACTCCAAAATTTCTTTGATCAGTTTATAATGCTATAAAATGTTACAACTTTCGCAAAACATTATAACAGTGGGTCAAAGGATACAACTTAAAACTTTGTTGGTAGCTTGTCAATTTGTTTCTTTCATTAGATTCTTTAAACAGAAACCTTATTTCCTTGTTTTTTGTTTCATGATATTTGGCTGCTTGTATTTATTTTAGAGATCTTACCTGGAAAATAAGATAGTGTAACTTTAATCTCATTTTTCCTTTTCAAGGCAAAGACGTTTTTTTTTGGTTCCCTCATTTCCCCCATGTTCTTGGGTTCACAGGTGGTGCTTCGACATCGAAGACAGAAGTTAAACGTCTTCCTGGTGGAAAGATAAAGAAGAAAGTAAGATTTTATTTGTCAAATTGAAATTGTCATTTCATCGAATATTTGCAACAACCCTTTCCAAATAATTTTTCTACCTGAAACCTATATTTCAATCTTCTTTAATATCATAATAAGTTAGATTTTCAATAAATGTTTTTGATAGTTGTACTGATTTAATGTCTTTTTGAATGCTATTATTCTTTGTTGCGCATGAACTGTCGAAAAGTTATTTGTATAAAATTAACAGGCACTTTAGATGAACATAAGTTGCCTCTCTTTCAACCTTCCTCCCCATAAAAGGCTTCTATTATGTTCAATTACACAAAGGAATTATAATTCCTATATAGAGGAATTTCTAAGTGTTTGTTGTTTTATTTTTTTTTAATCTATTTCTCCAGTTTTAACTTATCAAAAACGATATATCTGTTTCTCCAGTTTCTAGTTTATTCTATTCATATACACTTGATACGATGTGAGAGCCATGTGCAGCGGATGTTGTGTGCTATCCTCATAATCTCACTTTGATTTTTCGCCCTCTATCATTCAAATTTCCTGTGATAAGTTAATAAGCAAGAGAGGTGTCAACCCATATTCATAAAATTCATTTAAGAACATAAAGTCAGCAAGCAACTCTGTTGTACCAGATTCTGAAGCCACTTTTCTTTAAGACATAGGATGATGTTGGCTTTACTTGTACACCTTCATTGTCTGTTCAGCGAGTAATTGCTTAACTTACCAGTTCTTAGTGCACCATCTAGGAGGACCCTCAATCAACTAAAAGAGTTTATGAGCTCAGGACAAGAAAATTAAAGTCTTCTTTGTAGTTTGTATTAAAAGAAAATAGTTGACAATCAAGACAAAAAAATTTACATAATATGTGTGCATCAGTTTACAATAAATTTAAGGCATTACATTTACAAAATACTTTACTCCTTAAATTTTGTTTTTTGATAAATAATCTTTTCTTCTTCTTTGCTTATCAAAGAAAAAAATAAAATAAAATTTATTGAACATACCAAGCACCCAAGAAGTGCATAAGGACAAGATTACAATAACCCAGAGAAGAAAAAAAACAAAAAACAAAAAACAACTAAAAGCAACCAAAATCAAAGAGCACAAATACAAATGCCAATTAAAATATCCAATAATTGACATCTAGTCTAAAAGATAATCAAAGAGATGAGGCTTAAACATCTTTACATTGAGCACATGGTGCTTGAAAATGCGCGCATTCCTTACACCAAAGATACCATAAAATGCAAGAAATGAGGTACGAACACTCTGAGGCATAATCCAGTAAAGTCCAACAAACCAAGAATCATTTTCAATAGCTTCTTAGCAATAAAGCAGTATATAAAAAGATGACCCATTCATCTTACACATGCATTACCAGCTTACAATATACAAACCTTGCCGATGTAAATTGCCCATGATTAAAATTTTCCCTAAGGCGTCATGCGAGACAAAAAAAGCCACTCTATGGGGGTCCTTAGCTCTCCAAATGTTTCTCTAAGGAAAACAAGAGGGCTCAACTAGGTGAAGAACAGTATAGAAAGACTTCATTTGGAAGTCTTTAGAATGAGCTGGAACCCAACACACCTTATCCTTCTAGAATGGCGTGGTTTGACAAAGTACAACAGATCAAAGAAGAAAAAGAAGGCCTCCAACTCTCAATATTAAGCTAACTGGGTAAAATTCACCTCCCAGTCTCGGAAATGAACAAAATCAGTCACAAGAGCATCAATAATGCAAGCAATATGGTGTAATTTAGGATAGACAAACTTCAACAGCTACACCAGCCATTGTTCCAAAAACAGATAAAAGACCTGCTCCCCCACATCAAACACCGCAAATCTGAAAAACATAGTCCATATGGGGCGAATTGTCCCATCACCCACATCAAACCCAACCCCGTGAGACCCATCAAGAACTTTGGAGGATCACCTTATAGTTTATTCTACTCACAGAACAGGCCACAACAGTTGGGAACTAACTATTAGCAATAGAGTTAGACAATTAGCTGTCCACATAAAAAAGATATGTGGCTTTGGTTGAGGCTCTTTTCCCTTACTAGCTAAGGGGTGCAGAGTTTGTGGAGTCCCTTCACAGAGTTCGACTGCCCAATCCCTATCAATGCTGTTTCTGCCCTTCCAGTTTCAACTGTTTTCAACTTTATTGATTAGTGATTAATACTGTGATCCATTTTCTGCAGTTCTTTGTGTTTCGTTATGTGGTTTTAGAGCATGTGTTTTGCTGGAAAGAATTAATGTTTTGTTGTTGTTAATATTGTGAGAATTTGAAGGTGTGGAGTTTTGCATTCTCTCTGCGATGCCTCAGTGGTTTGGAACTTGAGTTCTATAACTGAACATAATATCTGATTCCTTGCCCTCTTATTTTGGCAGGACAAGCAGGAAGTTGTTATTGAGAAGGTTGTACGCAACAAAAGAAAATCCATAACCACTGTGAAAGGGCTTGAACTTTTTGGTTAGTAATGTATTTTGCTCTTCTCGTGTCTATTTGTTAAGATTTTATTATTTATAATGGAGTAGAACAAACACAAAATAGAGTTATGGACATGGTATAAAGTGCCTTTAATTAATCCTCCTACACATTTTGACAACTGCAATAATTTTGGTAATTTAAGTGGCTATTCTATCCATTTTGACAATTGTAATTAGTCAGGGCCATGTAATTAGCCATGCTTGCCAAAATTGAATTAATGAAGTTTGATCCCATGAAACTAAAGTGGGATGTGAGGTTTGACAGTGTTTTAATAAATGTTGATATTGGTATTATTGTTCTTATTATGTTTTTAATTATTAATTTTGCATGGTCATAAGGGCTATTTTTTTAAAATATTATTATCATCATCATCATCATCATCATCATCATTACTTAGCTCGGCTAGATTTGTTTTCAGGTGTTAAGCTTAGTGATGCTTCAAAGAAGCTTGGTAAAAAATTCGCTACAGGAGCCTCTGTTGTTAAGGTATATATATATATATATTTTATCATAATTGTTAAGTTATATATGGCTAGAGCTAATTTGGAAGCCTACGGTGCTTCAACACATATCTGGTACTCTGGTCTTACTAATTTCTTTTGAATGAATGGTTTTAGGGACCCACCGAGAAAGAGCAGATTGATGTTCAAGGAGACATTTCCTATGACATTGTAGAGTTCATTACAAACACATGGCCTGATGTAAGGTTCTCTCATCGTATTCTTGTGTAGTTCATGTTTTGGTTTACAAATGTAAGCCGGAACTTATGGGATGGCTTCTTGGTATCAAACTTACATGAAGTGCCTCACTATGTCTCACCCCAGCTACTATTAGCAAAGCGGATGTACTTGCCAGGTTTTTGGTGAAGTCAAGTAACCTAGTGTTGTAGGACCAATTTTGGTATTGAAGTTTGATAAGGGAAGAGATTCAACCGCAAATGAATCCCTACCTAGGGTGATCCAACTGCAGCCGGATCACTGTCCTTAGGGTTTTCCTAACCTCAAAAAGGAACAAAGCTCTCAATATATTTTTCAAACAACAAATATGTCTTTATGTCAAGGGTTCCAAGACGTTGGGCCCTAAGCCCACAAACAGGTTGAACTCATATTACATGACATACTGAGGCCATAGACAGTTGGCCCATAATGCAAATAACAAAATAGCATAATAATACAATAGTGGAATTATCCACAATGACACTGTCTCGTGGACCCGACCCTATTACTTGGCAAATGAAATGAAAAGAAAGGAAATGATTTTATCATTTTTGTTCATGTTCTATTTTGAGATAAGTTCAGTCGGTACTTTCTTTAGATTCCTTAGGTTCTATTTTTTTAAATTTATTATTTAGTGTGGCTAGTAGATTAATAAAGTCTAAAATAGAAGTTGAGGGGCAGTTTTTAAGATCAAAAGACCTACTAGTATACACGTCAAAAGATAAAGTGGCACTTTGATCTATCTGCAGTGTGATAATCTCCTTGTTAGGAATTTTAATGACAGATTTCACTAAATGATTAGATTGACGAGTCTTTGGAGTTTGGAAAGCTCTAATATAAGGCTTGTGCCCCTGCAAATGCATAGAATTAGTGCTGTAGTTTCAAGCAAGAAGACCTCATTAGTGGTTTTTGACTGAAGCTGCCCTGGGTGCCCGTATGAACCTGTGCAATGGTGCATTGTGCATGTTTCCTATTATTTTACTATTTTTATCTATTGCAGTTTTCTATGGGATTTCTTGATGGCAATATTTATATGCATTGTCATCTAGGTGTGATCCAAAATACAAGGATAATTTGGTCTCGCTGTTGTCACCACCAAGCTCAAATTTAGGCCTCCGTGGTGGGGGTTCCATTGATTTCAAACTTCAGATTTGAGGCTCAATGGTGGCATGACTACAAATTTATTTATTTATTTTCATAAATTTGTATTTCTATGACTATTCTGTATGTTGAGAAAAAATGTGGCCTAGAAAGTTAGAGATGGTTAAAATTCCATTTATGGTGTTCCTCGGACCTATATGTTTAGTGATAGAAATTATATTGTTCCATCCAACAAGGGAGGAAACAATGTTGTTCACTTTTTAAAACCACCCCATAATTATTAAAAACGGCTGGATCTGGACCTAGACAATCCAATGTAATTCTTCAGACCTTTCTTTTTTGTTAATACAGAATAGTCATGTAAATACCAATTTTTTTTGAAAAACAAGCATTTTGTAGTCTCTGGGTGTCTTTTTTGAAAGCATTACCTATCTTTATCCTCAGCTTAGGTTCCTTGCTTGCATGATCCAGTGGTCCACAGTGATGGTCCATGGTTCAACAGTTGAACCACTGGCTCACGACCTGGATGCTCTTAGGTCTGATGAGACCAAGTCCGTAGAGCCTAATGCTCACTTCCTAGACCAATAAAAAACAATAGTCAGGTATATGTTTGGAGAGTCACAATGGTCCACAGTCCATATTCTCACTTGAGAACTCCAAGTCCTAGCTTAGATCATATGTCAAGGCTATTTTACAAGTCACAGGGTCCCAATTCACTTAGGAGCCAAACCTCAGTCATCATTGGGTCCAAGACCCATTCCTATATGTATAGAGATCCATGTTCCCATGACTTCATGAGATCTTTGATTCCTATGGTAGACCATGATCTGCCGTGCAAAAGTAGTTTTTGTACATGTGGCGTTCTATGGCCAATTCTTTTCCTCCGTCTCATCCTCATAAGCAGGCACTTGGCTCATCGGAAAAAATGTAGACCTGTTGCACATGAAGGCCAACCTTTCTCCTCTAAAAGGAGATTTCAACTTTCATAATAGTTATTTTTTTGATAAATTAAAGAAGAATATAGGAGAGGAGAAAAAGGAAATAGGGACGAAGAAAACACAAGGAAAGCAGGATGGGGGGAAATAGGGCAAAACTCTAAAATACCTTTTCATATAAAGCACTTATATAGGCTGATATTTCTTCAGAAACAAGTAATTTATAAATCTTAGAAATATCAGTTTTATGCAATAATTGCTTTGTGATCGAAAACTCAAGGACAAATGGTCTCAGTGATGACACCACCGAGGTAAAATTTAGGTCCTGGTGATGGCACCACAGCACACAGACACAGTTGACAATTGGATCTTGGTGGCTGTACCATATATATATATATATATATTGGATAATCAAGATATGCCTTTAATTTGATTTTTTAATATTTGAGTCTTTCTCTTTCAGTATTAGGATATTAATGACCCATTCCACATCCTACATTTGTAATTATCAATATTTTGCTTGAACAAGATATGTTCTATAGGCACATACTCCTTAACGTTGATCATAACCATTTCAGAAACATGCACCAGAAGATGCCTTTCATTGTTGGGTGGGAATGATATTGATCTTTTTTTGTCTCAGTGGACAGAAATTTCTCGACCCTTGTTGCTTTTTAAGCTAACAAATATAGTCAATGCTGTTTAAATAGTACTGCCAAAGTGTTTTTGGTAATTGGACCATCGAAGTAGCATTCCCCTTCGTCATGTGGTCTGTGTGCCATAGTGATTTTTCATGTTTATTTTAAGTGAAGAGATGTAATTAAAGGTGGATTAGGTGGTCTGGAGAGATTATAATTATCATGAATTTGTAGAATATAGTATTTATTCTACATAGCTTTTTTAATATAGTATATAGGACGTATATTCAAAAGCCCCGTGTGCCTAAGTGTTTTTGGTAACTGAACTATTGGGAGCTTAAAAATACCCCATTGTGAATCTACAGTGTCATAATGATTTTTCATGCTTCTATTAATAGTACATAGTTATAGGTACTCTGGAGGGGATTATAATTGTCATGAATATATTCAACCCTTAGTGATGGAAGTTTTGGATATAGGGATTCATTGATCTCTCACCTTTAAATTCAAATTTCAGGGCCCTTTTTAGGTAACTAAATTATATTGGTATTCAAATTCTCTAGGCTCTTTATTATTTGTGAATTGAAAACTGTATAGGCTCAGGCCCCTTTTTAGGTAACTAAATTATATTGGTATTCAAATTCTCTAGGCTCATTATTTTATTTTTAATCTTTTTTAATAATGTTCTACACATGCAAAAGCAGTCATACTTGCTCAGATGTTAAATTTGAAGATTGATTTTCAAATGTGGTTTGATCCTAAAAATGTGCCTTTGCTGTTGTATATTATTAGGTTCCAGAAACTGCAATTTTCTTTATCGAAGATGGGAAAAAAGTCCCAGCTGCTTGAAGTTGTCATGGAGGGGTGTAAAAAGTGGTATCTGGTATTTTCCTTCGTTTTGGCTAAACTTATGAGTATCAATATGTAATGGGGCAGCTCACCTTGGAAATTTTGTACGCTCTAAGGTCCCTGTGTGCCTCACTACCAAAAACGTTATATTCAGGAAAAGCAGTGATTGAGAGAAGTAACAGATGTGAATTGTATAAAGGCAATGCTAACTAGATTATACTATGTGCATTTGCATTTTACTAATCTTCTGGATCATTTTACTGATTGCTGAAATTAACCATTGGCAAGCAATACTGCCTTTTCAGTGGATTATATTGTTTCTCGTTGTGGTTAGGACATCAATTTTAATGCTTCATGCGCCCCTTTAATTTTTAAGAATTATGTTTTGATTATCTTCAATCAAAGCTGGCCTCTTAACTCCACTGTGTTTTACTTATTTATATTATTATTATTATTACTGATGTTCACTAGCCGCCTTATCAATAAATAGTAGCATGCAGGTTTATACTCATTTAAGTTTTGGCATTTTATTGTACAATACAGCAAAGTATTGATCCTTGTGTTTTTTTTTTTTTGGTTTATTACACTAGGTAGCCGAAAGAGTGGGGAGTGGGGATTGGAGGGGACTAAGAGCATCCACACCAATTTTGGCATTTTAATCCCTATTCTGGAGATAAATAGTATATAATTTGTTTATTTTTTAAAAACATCAAATATCTCATTCTTCATTTCTATTTATATTTCTTATATAATTTATTTTATATTATTTTCTCTTTCCTTCTTTTATTTATTATTATCAATCAAAAGATTACAAGTATAATAATATATATTAAAAAATTATAGAGAAAATTGTTAGGGATGAATAGTGAATCCCTAAATATAGGAATTTACTATTCATTTTCTATTCTTATATCCTATTTTAGGGAAGCTGATGCAAATGAATTTTTGGTAAATTTATATATTTTTTCCCTAAATTATAGGGATACCAAACCTAGTATGGATGCTTTAAGGAATTGTGGATTCAAAACCTTGGTCTTTGGAATAGTGAAAAATAATTATATCAGTAATTAATGAATAATGATCCCGACTTCTGTTCTTGAAGGAAATTTTTAGTGCCCTTAAGTTAAGGTTTTTACTTATACAAAATTAATTAATTTAATCATTTTTCATAAATCTTGTGTATCATTTTTCATTGAAATAGTTGAACTCGTCTTTTGTGGCAAAATTGAACTTAGGCGAACATACATATGCTTTTCCAAAATTGAACTTGTTAATGATTCACATGTTTATTCTGCGTGAGTTCATTATGTTTTCAGGGTTATTGCAATATTGAAACATTGGAATGGGTTGATTGCTTATTAGTTAATGAAAGCCAATAGTAGCTTTTAAGCATACTTTCATATTCAAATGCTTAATTAAACAATATGGGTTTGGTAGACTGCTGGCCTGTTTTGCTCTGGGTCATTTCTAATGTTTTCTCGCTTGTTTTAAACAAAGAGCAGTCCCACTTAATGGGTGTAGTTTGCATAGTCCACAAAATTGTCACGAATGCCGATGTAAAGTCTACGAAAATATTATCCAATTGAA